>VZTI01001285.1:1834341-1915448 GCA_013397865.1 Struthidea cinerea
CCCTCCCTCCCCTGCCCGGTCCCTTCCATCTCCGGCACACACACACACCCGCACGCACACACACACCCCATTGATCAATATTTGGCTGTCTTGCTGCAACTTGCTGCAGTCTTTTAAAGGAGTAGTAGAGAGAGAGGGAGAGAGAAAGGGAAACTGGCAGGAAGGGGTAAGGAGCTACACATGTCACATGTGCTTTCTAAGACGGCCAGGAGCATCTGCAGGCTGGATCTGGTGGAGGATGCTGCGGCAGGGGATACACAGAGGGCTCCAGTCGTTTTTCTACAAGCTGGGCTTATTCGTGAGCAGGCATCCGGTATTTTTCCTCACTGTGCCCGCAGTCCTGACCATCATCTTCGGCTTCAGCCTGCTCAACCGCTTCCAGCCTGACACTGACCTGGAGAGCCTGGTAGCCCCCAGCCACAGCCTGGCCAAGATCGAGAGGAGCTTAGCCAGCAGCCTTTTCTCCCTCGATCAATCCAAAAGCCAGCTGTATTCGGACTTGCACACCCCGGGGAGGTATGGCAGGGTGATTCTCCTCTCCAAACCCGGAGGCAATATTTTGCATCAGGCTGATGTGATCCTGCAGATCCACCGAGCCGTGCTGGAAATGAAGGTGAACTACAAAGGCTATAATTATACTTTTTCCCATCTGTGTGTGTTGAGAAATCAGGATAAGAAATGCGTGCTGGATGATATTATTTCAGTGCTAGAGGATCTGAGGCAGGCTGCCCTCTCCAATAAGACAACAGCCAGGGTGCAAGTGAGCTATCCCAACACTAAATTAAAGGTATGCTCTTACTGCATGCTTTTGCCAATTAAAGAGGCAGCACTTCATTTCTTGTCCTAAACAGCAAAGAGAAATATATTCATATCTATCTCTCTCTATCAAAATGTGTGTGATTTGGGCTTTCCTCATGAAGCAGCTGAATCTGGTGCCTTGCTTTGTTCTGGGTGAGGAGGGAGGGTGGGGGACTGGACGCTGCTGGAGCAGGAGAAGAAGGGAGCGGAGAAGAGCCTGAGCACCGGGAGACCTTGCAATGCCTTGAAGGCTCAATACCTGGGGGAGAAGGGACAGGAGGTCGGTGGGGGGTTGAGAGCTGGTTTGCACTATCACCTTTTCCAGCCTCACTGCTGTGGTGGAATAATTTGTCTTTAATGTGGCCAGAAAAAGCTTTCCTCAAAGGCACAGTGAGGTCCTGTGTCTCCCTGCCGCTGCCAGTGCTGTAGGAGCAGCAGGAGGTTTGGGCCAGAAGGAATTTCAGGTGTCCTGCCTTCTTTACGTGCATGCAAAGAAGGTGAAGGGAAGTGGGATTTTTTTTTTTTTTCCTCTCAGTGTGAAAATTATTAACTCTGTCACTGATGGATGGGCTGGAGTTTTGGGATGGATCCCACCAGCTAGAGGCTTCCAGCAAAGTTGAAATAAGGTAAAAGGTGAAAAAAGTTTCAGTCCCCCAATTAAAAGAACAAACAATTTGGCACGAATTATCTCAGGACTATTTCCCTGGCACACAAGCACCCATCTGCTTTCCCTCCCATCTGGAGCAATTCCGCTCACCAGGACTAGCCTGCTGTGAGCAAATAAGGCACGAAGTTTGCAGGTGGCTCATGAAAGAAGTTTCTGTGGATTATGGTATATCTGGACATTGCACCAGAGGCAGGATTTATTTAACAGAGTGTAACAAACTCCCTAGGACACTATTTACTCACGGCTCAGGTCATAGGGAAAAGGCTATGCTCCTTCTTGAAAACCAGACATCTCTGGGGTTTCCTCTCCCCCTTTTTCAAAGAGTTCCTTGGGGCTAAGGGAGGTGCTCGTGAAGTACCAGCACTAAGTTCCTGAAGTTTTAATTTGTTTCTTACTGTATGTTTATCAGAAAAAAAATCCCATGAAGTCAGTCCCTGTTCTGAAACCTGAAGCAGAGATATAGATTGATTTCATTGGTCTTTTTTCTTCAGTAAAAGTGCCAGGTGGAACAGCTTGGATTTGGTCCCGTGGCTGTAGATGTTACAGTAATTGCTTTGTACAGAGTTGTGGCTGCCTGAGTTGAGTGTGTGGAAATGAAAAGGTGCCCTTGGCACTGCTGGAAAGTCCTGAGTGCAAAGAGAGCTCAGGAAAAGAAGTTACTGTGGATTAAATATCCCTCAACAAATTTTATCTTCTAGTTTGCTGCAAAGGCAATTCCGCTATTGCAGAACTAAAGTGTATCCTCTACATTTTGTTTATTTTTAAAATTAAGGTAGTTCAGTGGAGAACACTGATAATCTAGACTAACAGTGTTATAAACCAGCTTTATACAGAAATAGTCACCCTACTCTCTCAATCCAGGTTAATTTTCTTCTGTAGAGAAACCCTAACTGAGCTTGTCAAAACTAGGATGCGGTCACTTGCAATGTGTTTTTTTAATTACAAGATTGCCTACAGCTCCCCCTTTTTTCAAGATAAAAGCAAAGGAAAAGATAATGTGGTCTGTATTAGTTCCTTGTTGGATTGCCAGATAATTCACACAGAGAGAAAGGTTTTCCCATAACATAGAAGTCTAACTCTGACCCCTGCCAAAGATCAGCCCAGCACCTTCAATCCCCCAAGGAGTTGTTCTGTATCATCTTCTGGGTGAGGGAATAAATGCCCTTAAGTATCTCAGTTTA
The DNA here is from genome assembly GCA_013397865.1 of Struthidea cinerea. Lineage (NCBI taxonomy): Eukaryota > Metazoa > Chordata > Aves > Passeriformes > Corcoracidae > Struthidea > Struthidea cinerea. The sequence goes on from VZTI01001285.1 coordinate 1,836,988, forward strand.
AAGCTGGACAGAGCAGGCAGCTTTCTGCCCCCTTCGCAGTGAAAGAAGGTAAAGCTGACAAAGTCTGTGACTGCACTTCAGAGAAAAGCCAGCAATTACAACCCATTTCTGTGGATCGGGACAGTTCCTGCTTTTACTGAGAAAGAGAAACACACCTTGCCACAATTTTCCTTCTTTTTATGTGATAGGGACTCTATTATGGAGCTGCGGTCAGCCCTGAACCTTGGCTGGTCTTCAGCAGTGGTGTGTCTGCAGAGACTCACCTTCTCAGGTCTCTTTGGCTCCAGCTGCTGGGATTAAATTACTGTTTTGTATAAATTAATTCACTAGTTATCTCTGTAATTTCTGTTGTCCCATCTAACAAGGGTTAGGAAGCTGTGGGCAACACGTCATGATCTCCTACAAACTATGGGAAAAATTTTGGTTTAATCCCAGCTCCCACCCTGTTTACTGGCTTTCTTCTCTTTGCACCTCTGAGCAAAGGCTGTAGAAACTCAGGCCTGTATTTCTTGTTTTGAGGTGTCTCATTGTGTTTCACTAGAAACATCTCGGATGCTGCACCCACTTGGGTAGATGAGCTTCTGTATGTTCAGCGAAGGGAAACAACCCCTGTGGCTGTATCTGTGGGGTTTTTTATTTCTTTGTACTTGAGTTGTGACACTAAGGAAAAGTTGTGGCTAAACCTCACGGAACTGCAAACAAGAGGGCCAAATCTTCCTGCCCTTATTCAGTGTGGGCCAGTGTTCATCACATTCACTGGTCCATGCCCTTGGGATTCTTCTCAGCTAAACTCTCTTGCACCCTTAGGACCCACCAGGATTTCTAGATCACCTCATTTTCCCAAAGGTCACGTTGCTTGGTTAATACTGGTAGGTTTTGCTCTGTCTTGTTCTTTTAATAATGGCTTCAGACTGAACAAAATTCTTCTAAGAACCAATGGGGATTTACAAACCATGAAGGTGCCCCAGACGTGTTTAGTTTGCAGCTGGCATGGGTCAAGTGTGGAACTGTGGTGGTCTGGGAGCCACAATGACAGTGTTGAGTTGTTCCACTCCTGATCCATCTGGGAGCTGCAAAAACATCTTGTAGATTTTTACTTCCCTCAAGCCTTGTGAGTAGCTTTCACTTTGTCTCTCTTCTCATCACCTGATTGAGGCCAAATAGGTTCAAACATCTCAGGTGAGGCTGTCTGAAGTTCTTGGCAGGTTTCCCACGGGAACTTTGTGGGAACCACTCAAGCAGGTTTCAGCAAACTGCTCCATCTTTGAAGCAGCTGTTATTGGGCTGCAAAATCTGATGAAGCTGCTTGGCTTTTCCTGAGGAAATCTGGATGTGAAAGATAATTGTTTAACTGTTACTTGCTATAGTGTTGGAGGAACTTATAGCCCTAAATACTTCTACTTTCACTATCCCTCTGTAAGTCAGGAAGATGGTGTCTCCACCCACCAGAGAAGGAGCAGAGACACAGCACTCACATTCAGAGCACAGACTGCAGGCTGGTTTCCAATGCCTGAGACGGGTTTAAAGTCCACTCCGGCAACTCAGAGGTCATTGAGGGCCGGTGCAGGTGAACCAGGCTACAGGAAAATGCCAGCTCCCATTGCTCTGGGGACACAGTAGCCTGTTCACTGCAGCCTGCAGCCCAGCCAGAGAGTGACTTGCCCAAGGTCATGCAGATAGACTGTGGCAGAGCAGGAAAACAAAGCTGGATGCATGAAGCCTTGATGAAGGCTTTTGAGATACCTCCTGGAGAAACATTGCTCATGCTTTCCTCACTTCAGGACGTAAAAATGATGTTCCTGTGCTTGGGGTCTGGACTGTGCCCTAACTTGCATAGACTGGGCAAATCTACACTGAGCACTCACCATCAGTCATCAAACTCAAGTTTTGGCATGTATCAGCATTGTTTCTCTCAGTTGAGACTTCCAGACCAGTGACTGGGCATGACTTGGGAGACAGCATGGGAACAACCCCACTCCAGGTTGGTAAATCTACTCCATCCTGCCGATAATGGTGCATAGTGTTCTTAGAAGTGAACACATTGTGCCCTCAAAATGTGGTCTGAGGCACCATTTATTTGTTGGTATAAACAGAATTATTGGTTACATGAGGTTTATTTCTTGTATACCATGAAATATGAGAGAAGAGATTGCTTTTTGACTCTGATACACCTATAACCACAGAAAATTTGCTGTCCTGTTCCAGAAAAAAACAAAAAAAACTGCAAACAAAAATACCAAAAATTATTTCTGAACAGAGTCCTTATCTGGAAGGGGAAAAAAAAAAAGCATAAAAACATTTTTTCAGGCATTTCATCTTTACTGTTTCTTTATTTCTTTTCATGTTTATTTGCTAGTGTGTCTGAGAAAAGACAATAACTGAGAACTTGCCTGTCTGAGATCAAAATAAATATGTCAACTGCTGGTTTAAAGTAACCTTTGTCAGCAGATTGGATTCTGTAATACTGCCTTCAATTAATTAATTATCAGGCATTTATGAACACTAGGTGAAATAGCAGCCAATAAACCAGAAATCTCTATTACCACATTTGTGATAAACACATAAGCTGTATATTGAATCTGCTCTTGCTTAAGCTGAAGCATTACTTGCATTCATTTAACATCTTGAAACCGCTAATTGCAGTTTTGCTACTGGCCAGATTCTCAATTTTTCTCACATTAACAGCTGTATTTTTAAATGAGTCTTTCTCCATTTACATTTGTGGAGTCTTTCTGACTGCTCTAAGATTAATCCCTCCTTAGACGTCCCTGAGGCACAGGCCACCTCCATGGGACGGAAGACATGAAACCAGAGCACACCTACATCAGAGTAGGCATTTATGCACCAATAATATTCACACCCTGATTATTCCTCCAGTAAAATCAGTTCGCGTATAAGACTGCCCTAACTCCAACGAGCAGATGCTTCCTTAGAGGCAGTGTGGCTCTGCACCCATTTGTGATACCACCTGTCCCAATCCAAGATGTGGCTCAGGATCTTGTGCTCTGTGGCTGGAAAAAGCTACCAAGTCAAAGCAAAATAATAAAACATGTGCAGGGAGAAGATCAGAAGAGGGAGGCTGGAGGCTGCAGATGGTTTTCATCTCGGCCTCTCAGATGAAGACAGGATGGGGCAGGCTGAGCTCGGAATAGCTGCTCAGTAGCATGAAAGCAAGTGGAAATGTTTGAAGGCTAGTAGCATCTTCTGGCTCACAGATTGGGAAACTAATTTGGGGAAAAAAAAGACCCTTTTACTCTTCCAGCTGTGTTTCCATACTGTCCGGCAGCACTGGGGAGGGCTCCTGACCCTCCTCACCTGGATGGGCTAGTGGAGCTGTGCCCTTGCTGGGAGACGTCTCTGCAGATATTGGTTCTTGAGGATGTGATCAGGCAGCCTGTCTGCTCAGTGTGGGCAAGAAATTAAGTGTTTCCTTGCATTTTTAGGAGAATTCTCCACTTCTTCCTTTACTTAGTACATTAGGAATTGTCTCTTCCTTGGCTCTGATAGACCAAGTGTTAAGATAACTCTGTTTTGTTGAAGCAGGGCCAGCCTATGAGCCCTGACTGCACCAGGGACATGAAACTGGGTTAACCTGTACCATGATAAGCTATTCCAACATAAACAAACAGCAGAAAGGCAGCAGAGACCTATCAAAGCAAGAACGAGTATTTAGGTGGTCTTTTCACTGCCGTTCTTCAGTTTGGAACTTAACTTTCCTTGTCAGCCTCTGAGGGAAATTCCACCTTCAGCCGACCAGGGGTGTAGGCAGCAAGTTCCTTGGGTGTGGGGCTCATTCCTTCCCATCCAGCAGCTGAGAGCAGTGGCCATATAGAGGACTGCAAAGAAAATATTCTCCATTGACCTTTTGGATGACCTTGGTCATCTGCTTCCTGCCTTTCCCTCCCAGCTATTCCACTTCTTAGTTTTGTCAGCACTTGTGGGGGGACATGGCCTTTTGTGCAGTGCCAGGCCTTGATGGGAATAATAATAAAGAAGCAATTGGAAGGTTGTTTAGGAGGAGAAAAGAGCAAGATGCAATTACAAATCCCTTCTGTTAGTAACAATGGCTCATCCCTGTGGATCTGGGATGGATGTCATCTGCTTGCCAAAGGGAGAAAGTCCAGTAGAACTTTGCCTTCTTCCTAAAAGAGATAGTCCTCTGTGGACATAAAAACTCATTTATTTCCTTTTAAATATTTGGTTAATGCTTGCCAATGTTTCTACACTGACATGGTATCTCCTTATAACAGCCATCTCTATGTTTTCCCAAAATGTCTTTGTAGCCCCTTACTCTGCTGGCTGTGGGAGCTGTTGGAGGGCTCTGAACTTCTCCCTTCAGATTTACAACAAATGGGTATTGTTGGTATCTGTAAAAAGAATTAAAACAAATTCAGATACCACCCTGCTAGTAAGGCAGGGGAATAAAATGGATTAGAAGATGTGACATATTCTCAGAGAAAGATACTTTTATGAGGAGAGGAGAGGAGAGGAGAGGAGAGAGGAGAGGAGATTCCCATATACGTTCCATGGTAAACGAGAGAGGAACTTTGTAAGCACAAAATTAGATTGATAAATATGGTCAAAAAGAAGTTCTTAAATTATTTAGCNAGGAGAGGAGAGGAGAGGAGAAGAGGAGAGAGGAGAGGAGAGGAGAGGAGATTCCCATATACGTTCCATGGTAAAAGTGAGAGGAACTTTGTAAGCACAAAATTAGATTGATAAATATGGTCAAAAAGAAGTTCTTAAATTATTTAGCATCCTTTATGCATATGTGGGTATGCATTTACATGCATATGTTAGTTGGCAAACTGAGGTAGATAAGGCCGGGCTAGGCATTTGGAAAATAGTAATCTAAGAGCAAAACCCATATTAAACCTCTTCAGACATTGAGATAAAAGACCTCTATGCACTCTGTGCAGTGGTTTTTACAGAAGTCACAGTCAAAAAACCTGCTAACTGGTTTTCCAAGACAAGTGAATTGAGTTGGGGAAACCGTGATCTTGCATTTGTATTGAAGGCTTTTAATTTATGCAGGCCCCACATCCACTGCCCCTTCAAACTGCAAACAGTGAGACGTGGCTGGGACTTGAGCAGTAAAACAGCTTTAAATATAAATGAAAGTCTTCAACAATGTAGGAAAGCAGATGCTGTGTGTGTTGGAAAGGAGAGGGGAAGACAACGAGAGGCCAAAGGACCAAGCTCTAAAGTCTTTTATACCTCTTTTCTCACTGTATTTGTCCTGTTCTCTGTTTTCCTACCTACCAAGGTGCAAGGTGTTCCTGTGGAGAATAGGCAGGAAAGGAAGTTCTTGGAAGTGAGGCTGTGAAGCATCCTACAAAGGGAGAGAGCAGTGACCGAGCTCCTGAGCATTGCAGAGACGATCACATGCAGTGGCACATGTCATTGCCCTAGCCCTGGACTCGCTGGGTGTGAATTAGCCTCACTTTTACACTGGTCAGGCCACTTGGGAGCAGGAGCTTAAGGTGAAATGCTGGAGATCTTTGATGACACTAGCAAGGGTGAGCTGGTGGCAGTGGGAAGATTTCCAGCTAAAAAGATTTACTGTGGAATCAGCTCAAGGGCAAACTGGCAATCTTTTTTGGTGGCAGCTCTGGTATGAAATTTTGCTGAAATTTTTTCTTCTCCTTAGCACCACTCACACATTGGTAGGCAATTCCTACACAACAGCATTTCTGCATGCCTAGCAGCAGCTCTGCGAGACACCAGACAGCACTCACAGCTGTGAGCTCGCCAGATCAGCTTTTCTGCCCAGTTTTATGTTTTGCCACCAAATACACCTTCCTCCAGTCCACTCTTGCCAGCAAACTGGCATCACAGCCAGTGAACTGCTGGGTGACCATGGGCTGTGAGACTGGCATGTCACTAGCCAGCTAATTTGCAGAAGGTTTTGGTCTGATAAAGGTCTGTAGCTAAAAAAACTAGTTGGCACTACATATGTGTAATGTTTCCTGAGAACATATGATGACATATATTTTGGTGTCTTGCAGAAAAATTCTTCTTTACAAATTTCACAAGCACTAAAGCCTGCTTGTCTGTGCTGAGGGCATCTGAGAAGGTAAAGGGTAGTCCTGCCTTCCTGCCCCACACCTTTGAAGGCAACACACACCACTGAGACTCTTAGTGCAGTGCAGTGTAAGCAAGGTTATGCAAGGGGTATTAAAGATCCATCTCCAGTGTGCCACAGTCATTTCCTTGTGCTAACGGTGGGAGACCTGGGAGGCCCCATTAAATTCTTCCACAGGGAAGCCCAAACACCTGACATGTAGCCTCTCACAATATGTAAGGATAAAGGTCACCTACAGGGCCGGTTCAGGGGGCATTTCAGTGCCCAAGTCTGGCACTGAAACAAGACAGAAAATCTGTCCTCGTGTAAGACAGGGTCTTGCTTTCTTTACAACTCCTGTAATTGTTTCCCCCAGAGTTACGTGAGTGTTGTCAGTCTGACGGGCAGGTGCTATTCTTACCACACGCATGCTGCATTTTTGCATGTGTCAACAGCTTCCTAAAGGGTGCTACAATTCAGCGTTGGCCATGCAGGGTTTTGCTGCTTCTGTTCTAAACGCTGCATTACCTGGACTAAATCATGCATGACCTGGCTGGCCCAGAAATCTTCAACTGAATCTTTTTCTGTCTGAAGTTACAGTACTTTTGAAACCAAAAGCATTTTTGAAACAATGTCCACGCTGCCCCTAATTTCATTTTGGAGGATGGAAAGAGAAAAGCAGGTTCCCACAGTTTCATTTTGACATTCCCCTAACAAAATGGTCCCATTTTTTTTTGGATTAAAATGGTTCTTTCTAGGTACTCTTTCACAATGATTCCGAAAATACTTTTCTCAAGCATAATACCTTAAATTAGAAAATAAAGGAGGAAAAAAACAAAGTGATTTTAAGAGGAAATGTTTTCCCATTTTCAAACTTTAGGGAAAGAAAATCTCAGCAAAATAAAGTCACCCAACTGGCTGAGGACACAGCCCAGTCCCCCTGCACACAAATTTACCCCCCAGGAGGGTGCTCTGGCTCTTGTTAATGCAGTTTTACACTGGAGACCAAGGCACTGTGTTGATGGGACAAGTGATCCTGGCTTCCATTTCCAAGCCAGTTTAGTTTGTAAAAAATTGTGCAGTTCATTAAGAAGAAAGACGTAAGCAGTATTTCATGATGCAATTCCATCTCTTTGTCAGAATCTGTGACTTAAATATAAATCACCTTTTTCCTAACCATTTTCCAGGATGATTTCTTAGTGTAGATTTTAATACATTAACTAAATACATTAACGCGCTCAGTGCCGAGTAGTTGGAACATGGAAATATTCATGAGCATATTTCCCCTACAATCCACAGTTCAGTTTGTTCATGTTCTTGACTCCTTGAGTAAGGTTTTATTCACAGTTAAGCACAAAACATTCCCCAAGAGAGATTTCACCATGTAGACTTTTGCGTCCAGATGACAAACCCACTTCTCTTCAGGAGTGGCCGGAATGTCTGTTAATAAATATTCTAACAGTGGTGTTTCTTTGTTAACTAACCTTAATTTTCCTGCCCATAACTGATTTCCCAACTGCATGTAGAAAACACTGGTCACCCAGTTGGTGCACAACAGATTTGTCATTGTAAATTGCACAGAAGATTTACAAATGTCTCTCCACTCCTTTCTTTCCCCAGGCTTCGAGATTAGCACAAGCATTAGGCTTTAGGTATATACCCTAAAATAAATTTCACAAGCTTGATAAGCTTAAGAGCTCCCCTGCTCTCACAAAGCATTTGATGCTTTGGTTTGGGGAATTCAATTTTAAAGAAAAGGGTGGCTTTTTTTTTCTCTTTTTTTTTTTTTTTACTCCTAGAAGAGTAAAGCTTGTATCATTACAACTTTTACCATCTTCTTGCATCAAGTATCAGATATTGGAAGTGGGAGAAAGCGGATGTCCATGAAGGGAAATTTGCCTTATATAAATGCTAAATGCTGTAATTGCATAAGATCCATGGTCTTTTCATCACAATATTCACCTTAAAAGGCAAGCTAAAACAGGTCATTTGTCACTACTTAACAGATCTGAACAATGCTGCTTTAGGAACTATTCTGATGCTTTCATTGTGGAGAACTCAATTACATTTTGAAGTAGCAAAAATAACGAAGAAAAATAAGGCAGAATGCGATGTGCTTTCATTTCCTTTAGAGCAGCTAAAAAAAGGTAACCAGGATAGGGAATAGCCCAGGATGAAGGTCAAAAAACTCAGATTCACACCTAAACCATTTGAATTGGCTTTTCCCACCGCGTCTTCAATGAGGATACGCTGGACACAAGGGGCAACAGTTCAGATGTGTTTTGGTAAAGGAGCAGTTTGGGGTGTGGGATAGTGGTTTTGGTGCAGGGCTAGGCATTCAAGAATTCATATTCTGCTGTGATTTCTCCTTTACATTGAATTTCCCATCACAAAGGAGAGCTGTGGTGCTGCTGGAGAAATTCAAAGAGCTTTTGGAGTTTTATGACCCTCTTCTGTGTAACATCAAGAGGTCAAAGACATAAAAGTCTTATAAGGTCAGTCTAACCCATTCCCTGGCCTGTGCAGGATTATGAGGAAACCCTAACAGGGAAATTAATTCAGATTGGCTTGGATGGGAAATCAGTCATGTGGGTTGGAAAGTAGCTGAAAGATTGTAAACGAGGAATCATGATAAATGATAATGTAACAAGTTTATGGAAGGTATCTTGCAGGGTATCTGGAGAATTTGTGTTAGGTCTGGTCTCATCTAACATCTCTATTAATTATCGGGAAATAGAATTGAATTGCACAGGAGTGAAGTTCACAGAAATTAAGCAAGGAGAACATGTCAGCAGCAGCTGAGTCACAGAATTTACACAGACAGATACAGAGCAGTTAGAAAGCTGAGCAGAAAATAATACCATTTTCTGAAGAGCTTTGTTTGCATTCTGGTGTCCAAAGGTCAAAGTAGGGTCCTCTCTTGGAACTGATTCCTGTTAGCTGAGCTCTGCAAACCTCAAAGTGAAGGTGCAGCACTGAAATGACATGACCAAGGTTAAACACAAAGCTGATGTTGAAGTTGGAGTTTTGCAGCCCCCAGAGAAAGGGCACTTACTTTTACTTCTGATTCTGATACTGCTTTGCAAGTACAGACATTTCAGTACTCAATGGTCTCCTTCCTCCTTCACCTTCTTGCAGATCAAGCTCAGCAGGATACACACAGTTCCTTCCCTGTGTAGAGCTTGAAAAGTGCTTTGGAGGCTGCAGAGGATGTGTTAAATTATCAGGGAAGCCTTGATGGAATGTTTCTTTTCTTTGGTCCTTTTGTTATCTTTCTAGAATGAAACAAGTCCTCTTCTGAAGTTTTGTGCTGACTGTGGATTTTTGATGGGTGATTTGATTTGGATTTGGATGATTTCTAAAAGTCCTTTTGCCATGTTGTGCATTGTTTGATTGCTCCCCAGCACTTCAAATTTGAAAATTCTCATACCCCTAATGTCATAAATTGGCTCCGTTTTGTCCCTCTTGAATTTTGTCATTTCTTAATTGTATTCTGGTTGTGCCAGGGAAAAATTAGCAGACAGTCCTAAAACTTAGTTGAACAGGATAGTTATGAAATATTCAGCTGGATCATTCCTACTATTTCTTGTCCAACTTGAGCACGATTGCAGACCAAGTGTCTAGGAAATACCTGGTGATGTTTGTGAAAAGGATTGTGGAGACAGGCCATTTATTCTCCTCTTTTTGTCCACAACAACAGGACCTTTGCTGCAGTGGATGGGACCTGGTCTGGTTTTCAAAATCAGGGTGTGACTCTGCCACTGAGGGTCCGTGATAGAACAATTTGTGGGTGCTCATGCAGAGGGTCATGATAGGAACACATCTGTTTCCTCTGATTTGAGCCCTTTTCTATTCAGCATCTAATCTAAACTGGGCCCAATGTGCAATAAGAGGATAGAAGGGTGAATTTCCAGGAGTAATTCATTTCAGTTTTTCTAAACGTTTACATTAGAACAGGACAAACTCACCATTCAAAGACATCATGGACCAGAGAAATAATATTCATATTATGCATTAACCTTTCAGATGGTTAAAATTAGGTGAGCTGAATGCCACTAAATGTTTATTTCAAATCACCCAAAAAAAAAAAAAAAGTTCCATGAAATTTCTGTAAGCGTGAGGATATGCTAAATCTAGAGATCTTTAGAGAAAAGGCTCATGTCAGGTGAAGCACTTCCAAAAATCCTAGGGAATAATCTTTGTTTGCACTGACGTGAGAAAAAACCTCCCAGAATAACCATGGGGAAAATCTAGGCTCCTTCTCAAGTCCACTGCAACTTTTTCTCACTCCAAGTCTCTGACAGGGCTTTGAAAAACTCTTTTTGGAAATTATTATTAGACAGTTGCAAAAGAACTAAAATACATTAATCTGAATAAGGAATTAGCTCCCACTGAAGGAACTGGAATTAAATGCCATCCTCTTCCAAAATAGATTGCCAGATATTGGCAGTTTATTGCAGCAGGGAGACAGAGATTTTGCAGAGTACTCAGAAGACAAATGCTGAAATTCCATCATCTGGAAGTGCTTTACCATCTGATTACTCTTTGGCTTATTCCATCAGAATTTTTTCCTAAATATTTGCTTGAAATCCAAAGGTGGCTAGATACCACAAGGTCCCACCATCTGCAGCATTTTTGTTTTAAAGTTAAAAGTCCAATCCTTCCTGTTCTGCCAGAACCAAAACCTTTCCAAACAGACTATACTAATATAAAATTGAAAAATCACTTTGCACAGCAGGTGATTTTGAAAAGCCTTTTTTGTTTTTTTTTTTTTTAATATCTATTGCATTAAAGTAATTGTAAAATATATATTTGGGGAGAAAAGCTTTAATGCATTGCAGGGAAACATCTGAATTAAGTTGAAAAGATGGTTGTTAATACTATTGTTATTTACAGAGTATATTCTGCATTTCTCCAGGAGTGCTCATACACAGTAATTAAATATTCATCTTATTTTGTATCTTGAGCTCATTCTTAACAGCAGCACTACATTAACATATACATCTAGGAACACATATAACCTAACTTCAAGCATTTTATGAAGGTACCTAAACTAGGCTTTGGGGCATCACAGGCTTTAGGAGGGCTAAAATCCCTAAGAATGAGGTTCTATCCATTTAAGATCAAAGTTGCCCTCCATGGGTGCACTGTTTTCCTCTTTTCCTGGAGCAGGCAGTGCAGTAGTCCTGACATTTTCACAGTAGTCCTGACATTTCCAACCTGATGCTTTGTTAGGTAGCCTGACTCTAGGCCTCAGAGCCTAAATTCTGACTTCTCATGTGTTGAGCTTTGTTCTGGCTGAAAAGGCACATCCAAATCAGAAACTCTCCTTGAAGATAAGAGGGATTGTGTACCCAGAATAAGGACAAATACTCAGCTGTGAAATACAGCCACCTTGAGGATGGAGCCCTTCAGGTGTGGCACAGCTGATATCACCAGACTGGGGGGTCTGAGCAGAGAAGTTAAAGAAACCTTCTGCCAGATGGCAGCAAGGAGGGGATCAGAGTATTAAATATTTGGTGGGTTTTTCTTGTTTGTTTTTTGTTTGCTTGTTTGTTTTTGCTTTTTTCCCTCCTGTTCAGTTTGCATAAACCTGGATTATTTCTCCAATCCATTTCACCACACACCACATGAGCAGCTGCTCCCAAGCTTGGCATGGAGGAGATGCAAGCTTAGGACAAAGAAGGAAGGGACCTCTCCTTTGGCAGTATCACCAGTTCACACTGTGAAATACAGCAAATAAAGAAAGTCCAGCACCAGAATGGGAAGATTTGTGGATCATGGGCAGCTTCTCCAGCTGTGTGTTTCCACAGCACCTTGCACACTGGGGTCCTGGGCCCTGCCAGAACCTCACTGGGGACCAGTGATCGGGGTCTGAACTGAGACCTCAGCATCTGCTGGACTTTGTTTGTCCTTGCCCAGACCTCAACAGCACCAAGGCTGCATTGAGATAATTTTCCAGGCATGCAGAGCTTGTTCTGTGGCGGCCCCTGCAATCTCTAGGTGAAGGGTTTGGGTGGTGTAAAATTTCCTGGTTGTCTCATGCTGTTGTTTAACACTTGTTTATCTTTGCAATGTGCCCTGTGCTGAGACAGTGCAAGACACCCTCTCCCACAGAGTATGACTGAGAAAACACAGAAATCCAGCCCTCGTAGTTTCCGTGAACTTCCAGTGTAAGAGCTCTGCAGTGAGGAGAGGCAATGAGGAGCCCAAAGTGGACAATCATAGCATCATTTATGTTGGAAAGATCACCGAGCCCGACAATTAACCCAACGTTAGCAAGCCCACCACTAAACTATGTCCCCAAGCACCACATCTGCATGTGTTTGAACAATCCCAGATGATGCCATGGACTTTACTTTTTTAACGGGAATAAGAATTAAAGAAGACCTGTCAGAGGGTCGCACATGACAACACCTTCATCACTATGGGCTACCAAGAACACAGGATTTTACCATAAAGGGCACACATTACAAGGTGATCTCGAGACAGAATTTACAAATGTAAAAGCTACCTGCTGATGTTCATGAGTGGATGTCAAAAATCTCTTTGAATGTACTGAATTCAGAAGTACCCTGGGTGGGAGTCAGCAGAACCCCAGCTTTAGTTAGATTTTAATGCATAAGCACAGGCCTACTTAAATGCCTCATTCCCACTTCCCCTTCCCAGATTCTTGTCCAGCACCATGAAAAAAAAGAAAAAAGAATAAAAAAAGAAAACGTCTGAAACTAGACATTTCTTTGGCTCTCTCCAGCTAACAAATGGCCAAACTCATTAAAAACCAGTGTGTGCTGGAGGGAAGGGAGGGATGCTTCACGGTAGAGAAATTGCTTCACAATGCCAAATTTCGGAATAATAAAAAAGAGGGGAAACTGATTAATTAGCTCTTAGAAAAGAGGAATTTTCAGCTATAAGTGTTAAGTGTCCTCAACTGTATCTGCTTTGTGCAATGCCTTGTTATATCTTGCTGAGCATTGTGAGAGTAAAAGTCCCTGCTAGGACTTGGATAAGAGCACAGCAGCATCCTGTATTCAGAGTCTGGGCTTAGATAATCCAGTTTAGCTGTAAATTAACCTCAAAGCCATTCTAGTCCCAAAATCTTGCTATATCACGCTTGGCTCTGTCTGATTCTCAGTTACTTCTTTTCTTCCTGCCTTTGATAGAACATTTTTGCAGTGTTTCAGTACTTTGGCTGCTGGTCCCCAGAGAAAACAGGATGAGCAGAGACAGATAAAATTAAAGAGATATTTGCCAACATACAACAGAATTTAAAAAGAAAAAAACCCACCCTTTTCTGTGTCATTATTGAAACTTCAGATTGTAAGAGCTTAAATGATTCCTGTGGATCTGCTTTACTGCTCACTTTCTATTCTCTGCTGTTTGTTTTTTTAACATTTCCTTTAAGTGAAGTAATAAAACCAGGCAAATCCTATCCCTTTTGCTTTCTGGTAGGTTTTCTTCCCATTGCTTCTGTGTATTGGACTTAAAGTGGTGTAGGGAAAGCAGTTAGAAGAGGCACACAGTGGGATGCTCACAAAGCAAGAGGGCCCACAAATATATCAGTGAAAACCTGTGTCCTCTCTTTAGAATCTCCTGTTAGGGACAGTCTTTGGATCCCATTCTCATTCACCCAAAGCTCTTCAGCTTGGGCTTATGTGATGAAGTTCTGCAAGGCAGTTTTATGTCTTCTGCTTTTGCTGATACAGAAAGTAGACAAGAAAGAAGGTTTTCTATACTTTTGGTGTATTCTCCTGTCTTTTTGAATTTAGTAATTAGGATCTTGTTTAACCTATAACTCCATGGACCTCAAGAAATCTTAACATTAAATATTCTCAAGAGACAGAAAGAATGTTGGTTGAATGTTGTCCTGTTTATTCAATTTGGAGAAAGTCATTACCTTCTTGAGCTAACAAAACTGTCTTGGATTTCACTGGGGTACAAGAGAGCTTTAATTCATTAATTTGCACACTTTTTGTTGTTAATATAATTTAAATCACTGCATTTAGGAGAAGGATTACTCTATTTAATAAATTGAACAGTTCCATTCTTTCTCCTTCTTCCAAGCAGCTCATTTCATTTCTTTTTTGTTGAAGATCTGGGAAATCAACAATACTCTGAAAGTCCCAAAGGCATCTTCCATCTGTGTCATGGAAGACACTGTCTTGGTGCATCATGGTTTAGAAATGGACAGAGACTGAAAATTTGGCTGGATGGGCCACTGGTCTGCACTGGAAAAGCATTTCTTATTTTTTTAATGCTCTTTGCAATTTTCTTCCTTTCCTTTGAACATTTTTAATATTGTGCTTGAGCTGTGGAGGAAATCAGAATTAATATGGAGTATTCATTGATTAAAAGTATTCATGATATAGATTCACAGAGACTGCCAAATATGAGAGATGGTAAATGCATTCTTCAAACACTTTCCTGCAGGTATCAGTGACAGTGTTTAACTGTATATATCCAAATATTGGTGTTTTGTGCAATTCCCTTGAGGCATTGCTGTCAGTGATTCATTCCTGTGTTTCTCCTTGGCACAAACAAAATCCTTTGGGATGAAGAGTAGCTGTGAACAAGACCACAGAGACAAGCACCTTTTCCTTTTTTTAATTGTACTTGGGCATTTTTCATGGCTTAGCAACTGGCAGAGGCTTAGATGTTGTCCCAGTTTGCATAGGTGGAAAGTCACAGCTCCACCATGCAATGCAGGAGCTTGGATTTCCCCCCACCTGGCATCTCCTTGCAAAAGTTCTGGTCTGCACTGCCTAGTTTTATGATCATCCTTTATCCTGGAGAATTTAGGGGCCAGGTGCAGCCTTACCTTTTGCTCCATGATTCCAGGCAAGATCCACTGGCAGGGACAGCCTGTGAAAAGCAGAGGCTGGTCCCAAGGTGCTGCCTTGAGGGTTTGTGATCCTGGGCAGGGCAGAGCAAAAACTCCAAGGACAATAAACAGCGAGGAGGGAGCAGAGGTTCTGTTCCTGTTGAAAACAAGAGGATGGTCATGTTTTAATACCTGACCTGGTAGATTTACACACCCAGGGTAACTTACGACTTCAGAGGTCCTGCTGACATGGATCTCCTGTGGTAGGTGAACTTGTGTCACCTACAGCAAACTTTGCTGAGCCACCCACCTTCCTCCTGAGAGAGCCATCCCAGCATCCCCAGGCTGCTGGGCGTCCAAAGTAAGCTGTGCCCTTCACCCCTGCACTCATCTCATGTGGCTAGGGTGCAGACATCAGCTCACCTCCCTGAACTGCCCATTCCAAAGCTGTTTCACTTCTGGGCCTATGTCCTGCTCCTGATGGAAGGCAGAGAGACCAGCTGTGCCACAAAATTATCTCCCAGTGCTTGCAGATCTCTTTGTGTTGTCTGTGACCGCTGCTGTCTTCCAGCACCCTTCCCACCTAGGGAGGTGAGTGATCACAGCCCACGTGGGTATTGCTCATCAGCTTCAAGGACATCACTGTGTCCTTGGGCGCACGGGTGCTGTTCAGGACAGCTGGGGACAAAGCTCTGCCGGGCAGTTAATCTATTCCTCTTTTCCAAGAGGAACTGGGACGAGATCTGAGATGGACCGAATGGGAATTTCATCTTGTGAGTGAAGGGGTCAGTTGAGCAATGAAGAGCTTGAAGATAGGACAAAGAATGAAGGAGGGTTGGAAAGGATGTAAAGGTGAAATACAGTCTAGGAGGGAAGTGGAGTGGAGCTGGTGTAGGAGGGAGAGGGCTTATCTCATTTTCATCCCAGAGGCATGTGCAAGAGAAGCAGAAGGTGAAGTTAGAGACTTTTTTCCTTCCCTCTGTCTTTCCCTTGCCTTGACAGAGATGTCCATTGAGGGTGGTGAAACACAGGAACAACTTGTCCAAAGAAATGGTGGATGCCCCATCCCTGGGAATATTCAAGTCCAGGTTGGACATGGCTGAGCAACCTGATCTAGTTGAAGATGTTCCTGCTTGTTGCAGGGGGTTGGACCAGGTGACCTCCAAAGGTCCCTTTCAACCCTGACCACACTATGATTCTCAGAAAACCTGAGGGGGTGATACTGAAGGAACAAAGTGAGGAGGACCACTCAGAAACAGCCTGTCCACTGCCAGAAGCTCGTCCAAAGAGATGAGCTCTCTAACAGCAGTCACACTTTGCTATTGCACCCTTATGAATTCTTCCATAATTTGATTTAGTTCTAGGGACATTTCTCTTATTCTCTGTTATTAATACTACAATATATAAGTCTCTTGGAACACTTTTCATCTGTTCTTGTCTCTTTTATCAAAAACTAGAAACCCAAAGCTGTTGAGGATAGGAGCACAGAGTCGCACAGAGTCATCAGAAAGAGGCGCCAAATGGTTATGGTTCCCTTTTGGATGCTCTATCTACTTATCTCTTTCACGTAAAAATCACACAAGTGGTCCATGGTTTCCCTGGGAAGGGGATAAATGTCTGTGGGTTTGTTAACCTGCAGAACATGTCTGTGAAGGGGCCACCATGAGTCAGTAATGACAAGGCAGGTCAGGCAGTTTTTAGCATGGTAAAATCTGGGGTCAAGTCTTAAGTAATCTAGTGGCTCTGCCTTAAATGGTGAGAGACAGGCAACTGCAGAGAACAAATCTGCTTTTGACCTGTACCTTGGGATGGAGCAGATCATCCTTTGGGTGTGCCTGACTCTTCACAGTGACTATAAACCAAATTTGCTTGACCAGCTGGTGAGCTGAGCCTCATCATTGCTGGGTAGCTGGAAATAACTGAATTCTTCTTTATTGCAGCACAGAGTTAGACAGTTATTTCCTGCATAACTTCTCATGGCCACTTTCACACATTTCATTTTTGCTGTGTGAACAGACCCCTTGGCCATCACTGTGTCCCTGCTCCCAGCCATCTAAGGCGCAGTTCTACCTGCTCTGGACGCTCCCTCCATCCTTCATCCATACAGAACAGCTGCACAGCAAACAGTGCAGGAGCACCTACACAGCTGCAAGGGCAGGAAAACTGCTACATAAAAATTTTTGGGAAAATGCTGACATGAATCAGCACTACATGCTTTGTGCTGGAAAGGAATGCTGCAAGAATTTTTGGTAATTGGTGGCTGTGTAACAGGGATCAATTGGTACAAGATCTCCATGCATAATTGCACCGGGGACAGGGACAGAAAAATCAGTTTGATTGAGGAGGAAAAACCTCCCTCTAAAGTTTTGCAGTGAGGCTGAAGGGAACATGACCAGCCCAATATGTTAAATAAAAGGGGATTTTTTTTTTTTTTTTTACCTTGAAAATGGTCAGCTGGCTGAAAAGCAACTTGTTTCATCCTAATCTCTGTGGTCTTTAGCTTAATACTTACTGTGACCTACAGTAGAGTAGGAATGTCCTTATCAGAGGGAGAAACAACTGCATTGATTTCATTAGGACGTTCATCACACAATGCAATTCAGCAGACATTCCAGGTTGCCCTCTGTTGATCACTTTAAGATTTTAAGATAAAATAGCATGCAACCAGGATGGCATGCTTTATTCTAACATTTCTATAATAGAGCTTGATAATGATCCATCACTCCAGCTGATGAGAGGTAGCAGTTAAAGAAAAATAAAAATAGAGATAAATTTGCTTGCAAAGGTCCTGTAGGTGTACTTGAATGAGTGATCAAATAGTAGGGAACAAGGGCTCCTTTCCTCCTTGCCAGGGATCTGAAATGAGTTTTAAAAACCTCGCCTGCCGCAGTGGTCTCTCCAGATTGCACGCTGTCCCTAGATTGCACCGGGCAATCTCCCACCTGCCCCGGGTGGGGGGACAGAAGCGATCGCGGCGCAGGAGGGCAGGCGAAGCTCCGGCTCGGGTTCGCCTTGCCCACTGATGGCAAGGTGCGCGAAGGAGGCAGGAATGAGGTGGGGGGGCTCCTTCGTGGGGACAGGGAAGGGTTTACTGGAGCACAGAGAAAAGCCACGAAGAAAGTCGAAAAAATGAGGCTGGCATGGGGTTTTATACCCCTATATAATGGGCATGGAAAACACAAAATAACCAATAAAATATCAGTTACGGGGTGTTACAAGGGGAGGAAGAGGGGATCAGAGCGAATGGGAGAAGGAGTGGGGGGAGAGGAGTAACATGGGCCAATTAACTACCAAGTAACATAGAACTTTCTGGAGAAATAACCAAATATGGAACATAAGGGGAGGGGATGGCAGCAGCCAATGGTCAGCATGTTTTACACAGCCTTTTGAGTGCTCACTGTACCTTCGAGCCCTTGTGCTGTGGAGGCATCAAACCAATGGACCTGTTGGTCTGCTTGGTCCAGCTGACCATGGCTCTGGCCATGGCTCACTGCAGCACTCGCCAGCCCAACCTCTGCTGAGAGGGGCACTAAGAAGGCAGGAGCCATGTCCTCTCAAAAATACCTCAAACCCTCCCTTTTTCCTGTGAGAAGAAAGCCAGTGGAGTCTGATGCCATTCAAAGCAGAGATGAATGAGACTATAATTTATGTTGGAAAAGACCTCTAAGATCACTGAGTCCAACCACTGACTTACCGCTGCCAGGCCCACCACTAAACCCCGTCCCTCAGTGCCAATCCCCACAGCTGGCCCTCCCTTTGCTGCAGTGACTGCAGTCCTGCTTTCTTTCTAACCTAATGTGATCTTGGACAAAGAAAATACCCCCGCAGATGATAAGGCCCTGCCCTGGGCTGGTGCTGCAGTGGCCACACAGAACCCCCAGCTGGGAGCTGGGCCTGCAGCAGCTGCACTGAAATTATTAAGGAAACCCAAAAAAGGTCACAGGTAATTTTAGTAGTGAGGGAGTATTTCTAGTGTCCCTCTGGGCTGCATGCTGAGAGGATCTGTGCTTACTGCTATTATCACTAGCAAAAGATATTTAGCTCAGTAGGAGCAGCTGGCTTTCTCTAACCTGAGAGGCCCGCAGCTCTGGAGCAAGTCAAACTTCCCATGCCACTTACATATCTTCTTAGGAAATTAAGGGTCCAATCATCCTTTACAGATAAGTTTCCAGCCTGAAACATGGTAGGGGTTTATTCTGTATCCAGAATTGATTCACAATTAGTGAATTTTACTGCTGAACAAACAAGGAGTTTGGATTTTCAGCCACATGCAATGTCAGGTCTGCATAAACACAGGTGGCAAATTCCATCATGCTGGGGGAAAGGGAGGGTGAACCAGTTCATGCCTGTCATCTTAGTTCTCATTCTCCTCCCTTTCAGAGTCTAAATATATCAAATGGCTTTGGGGCATCTAGAAAAGGAGAAGGGAGAGCACAAAAAACAATTTAATAGTGTCCATTGAAGCAAAGAATTTTGCTTGGCCCTTGTTTTAGATGAAATATAACATGCCCCAGCAAGTGATTTATTTTTCATTGCATCTTTAAAGATGGTCAGATCTGGAGAGAATTACCTGCCATCAAAATCTGGGAGATCAGACACTGTTAAGTTTTCATCAGATATTTAAAAAAAAAATTGAAAAGGAAAAAGAAAGACACATAGACACAGCCTGGGAATCTGAAACAAGATTCCAACCATGTGAGTGACCTTGCTAAAGATGCTTAGCATCTTCTGTTGTAGATCCTCTGGAGATACATGGGTATAAAATCATGTACAACCAGTAACTGTTATTATTACTTTTTTGGGGGGAGAGTGTTTTTCTGCATATAGGATCAGAGAGTAGCAGCAGATGTAGGCAAAAAGTGTAAGGAGTCAGTAGTCTGAAACATTAAACTATTGTGATGAATTAAAAATAGCAGCATGTAGGCATGTATCAGGAAGGACATGGTAATTATCAGCAGAAAGCACCTTTTTTCATGAAGGACTATGGGGAATCTTGTTCAAAACCTGCCTGGATCTTCAGGCAACATTTATACAAGTCATTGTGGCCACATTTTGTTTCCCAAACCTTGGGCTTAGTTCAAGAGTTTAGCCATTCATGCCTCATTCTTTCACTAAACTTGTCCTGGAGGACAACAGAGAACTTGGGGCAGTGAATAACTCCCCTGAAGCTCCCATGAGACTCCAAGAAGTAGGGAGGTCCCTGGCTTGGACTCTGGGAAATGCTGAAAGTCATGTTCACAGCACTGGGTCTTGATTTTTTCACACATCAGTTGCCATCCGTAAAATGGGATAAATGAAAGACTGTTTTTCCCCATATTTCTTCTGTTTTCCTTGCTAAGATTGTAACGACTGCAGAGAAGCTGTGGCTGCCCCACCCCTGGACATGTTCAAGGACAGGTTGGACAGGGTCTGTAGCAATCTGGACTAGTGGAAGGTGTTCCTGCCCATGGCAGGAGGCTTGGAATGAGATGATCTTTAAGGACCATTCCAATCCAAGCCATTCTATGATTGTATGATTTTCCAAGAGCTGTATTAGAGAAGAGCCCCATTTTCCCAAGAGCTGTGGTGCCAGGTTTGTGTTTGCACACTGTGAAAGCAGCAAAGGCAAAACCCTTGCTTAGATAGGAAACAATCTGCCTCCAGAAGGAAGGGAATGGACAAAGTGTCCTCACAGCAATCCAGTGCCTGTGATTTCCTCGATTCCATCTGAAAGCTTACTCTCTATTTTGCTGACATATGAGCTGGGTGCCCTATTGTACATCAGTGTAAAAAATAGCCGTTATCTGCTGTTTCATGGGAGATACGGCAGAACATGATTTATTTGTGCCCGCTCTGCTGCCTCCTTTGAAATGTTGCCGTTGCTCGCTGCACCTTTCGCAGGGGAAGGCAGATGGTCATCACAAAGTTTCCCATAACCTTGTCGTGCCTGCTGCATAGTGAATCAATGAAACCTGAATTACAGTGCTCTGCCTGGGCTGGGAGCTGTGCTGCTAAAGCATCCTGCAGTGCTTGCAAGCCTCTGAATGTCAACACTGCCCAGACACTGAGGAAATGTGAAATTTCTCTCCAAAATTTCAAAGCGGTGCCAAGCGGGGATTGGGGATTTTTAGCTGCAGCAAAGTTGCATCCGATGTGAGTCAGGACTGCATTGCTCAAGCCTTAATTTCCAGCTTGGAAATGCACTTTTTGTGAGTGTGTGAGTGTTAGGTGTGACCTCTCCTTAGAAAGAGTGGAAATAAAAAATCCAAACAGGATTCAAGCATGAAATGCTGGGGACGAGGATTTTTTGGAGTCTGAACAGCAGCAGCTGCCCCTCCGTGATAGCTGTCTCAGCTTATGTGACATTTGCAGTGAGGCTCCAGGTGATTTGGGAAGCTGGCACCAGACTGCAGTTCACCTTTCATGTCAGCTCATGCCAGGATACCCTTGCCAGAAGCCGCTATTTTGGTGGGAAATAACAACTGGGAATAGGGAAAAAAATGAACTTCTGAAAAGCACTTTGTCACATTCCCTGGGCTGTGTCAGGCAAATGCTGGGAACAGTGTGAGCTCCTGCCATTAAAGTAGGCATAGGCAGAAATGTCTCAGTGGGAGGATTACCTCCTTTGCATACCTGATTGAAGGCAAGGTGAGTACATAAAACATTTTCAACACTGTCTTCCAATTTCTGATATTTATTTGTGATATGAGTCAACATGCTGGAAGACATCTGTGTGTTATAAAGCCTCATTTCACTGATTTTTCCTTAGGATGGGAATCATTACTACTATCTAGCAATTTCAGATAATGACCTGTATGCAGCACAGGTGCTTCTAGACATGGTTAATGCTGGATGTAATAGATGTTTAGGTGTCTCCCCCAAAAGGTTCTGGCCTTTTGCAGATGACTGCTTCCATGTGTGTGTGTGGAGGGCAGAGCCTCTCCCAAATTCAAGCTGTCAGCTCACTCCAGTGGTGTGCCTAGGCAAAGAATGTTATCTAATGTGAACTTACTGCTGCAAGGTGGTTTAGACATCAACTGCCTTGATAATTTTATGTTTTTATTAAATACAAGAGGAAATAAATCTGAAAATTTATAATCCAATTTATATGGGGGAGAAAGCAAAATGTTATTTGGTGTGCAATAGATACTTAATCCCTGGATTTAGACTTTTTGATCAAGGAGATTACTTACCTGGGACAATTTTATTCACTGAGTCTTCTTCCTCAGTTTGCAACTGGACTTGGTCTTCTAAACCCACATAAGCTTTCCCTGTGTTGGAAGGGGCACATACAGTTAGCCTACAACCAGTGGCTTAAGAGCAAGGACATTTCTTACAGGACCTTTCTTATTAAATCAACAGAAAACAACCCCAAAACGAATATTTAAATGGGGTCAGATAACTTTACAGAAAAATGCCTGGTATTTTTAACAGACAGAGGCTGATCCTGAGTGGATCTGATATGTCCTTTACTGATTGTCATGGAGTTTTATATGTCTTAGCTTTTATTGAAATAATTGAGACCAGAATAAAGTTTATACTCTTGAAATGTATGAAAAAACAAATCCTGGTTAAATTGAGGTGTTAAGGTAGATTCTTTTCTCTGTGCCACCGATATTAATCCATCAAATCTCAAATAAACTATTCAAAAAGTCTGATTTTAATTATATTTTTCTGGAGACAGAGTAGCTATTAAACTTTGTGGATCTGTCTGTATACTGAGGAATCAGGCTTCATTTCTGTACATGTCCAACTTCTAAAAATCATTTCCAAAGTGTCAAGAAATCACAAATCTTCCAGAAATTAATCTTCACCTCAAACTTTTCACAGTAATTGGAGATTTGTCATTGTCCATCAGTTAAGTGTTGGAGGTCATCCTCTCCCATGGGGTGAGGAGCTTGCATGCAACGTTTGGATGATCCTGGACATCTGGGAACCCCTGAGACTGCAATGAGTATCTGAGCAGTCCCTGAACTGCAGCACAGAAATGCAAATGAGCCCATAATGAGTAAGACAGAGTTGTGGCAGGGCGCAGGGACGGATCCCAGAGCCCACTGAGGTGAATGGCAAGGCTCCTGTTGAGTGCAGTGGTGTTTGAGCAGAGCTCTCGGCATGTCTGTGAGAGGAGACAGAGTCTATCACTGCATCACGGCATATGCACCATAACCACACGCTCATCTTTTCTGCTTTCTCTCCCAGGATGGAAGGAGCAGTTTCATTGGCCACCAGCTTGGAGGGGTCATGGAAGTGCCAAACAGCAAGGACCAGAGAGTCAAATCAGCCAGAGCCATCCAAATCACTTACTACCTCCAAACGTATGGCTCTGTCACCCAGGACCTCATTGGGGAGAAGTGGGAGAGCGAATTCTGTAAACTGATGCACAAGATGCAGCTGGATCACCAGGATCTGCAGCTCTACTCACTAGCGTCCTTTAGCCTCTGGAAGGACTTCCACCAGACCAGTCTCTTGGCCAGGGGCAAGATTTTGGTGAGCCTGATGCTGATTCTCCTGACTGCTACCCTCTCGAGCTCCATGAAGGACTGCCTGCGTAGCAAACCTTTCCTGGGACTCCTGGGAGTACTCACTATCTGTATTTCCAGTGTCACTGCGGCAGGGATATTTTTCATTACTGATGGAAAATATAATTCTACTCTGTTGGGAATCCCTTTCTTCGCTATGGGTAATTATTTATCTTCATAATAATAGGATTAACAGAGTTTAATGACAGGATTGTAAATTACATCCTGGGTTATAAAGTGCAGATTTTACTTTGAGTGAAAGTCTAAGTCATTTTCATCTTGCTAAATTGATCTGTGCCTTGCCAAAAAAAAAAAAAAAATGAAAAAAAAAAAAAAAAAAGGAAAAAAAGAAAGAAAAATGGAAACAGAACAAAGCAGTAGCAACAATAAAAAGCAAATGACATTCCTGGAATCTCAGCCAATATGAGAGAGGGGCAGTTTTATTGATCTCTGTTACAGAATGAAGGAGAAATTGTTATTGAAAACTAGTTGGCTCAGCAGACAACGTGGATATGTGTTGACCTGACTTTGATGGGAGGCCAGCCAAAAGAGTAAGTTAAACAGGAGGGTACCAAGGAAAGGCAGATTTTAACATCCTTCCAAAGGAGGGCTTTTCTTCAAGCTCCACCTGAGGGGCAGAGTGGGACAGGTTGGTGTAAGAAAAAGATTGATGGACTTTATCTCAGAGAGGAGATTACAGTTGCGGTGTTTGCCAGGCTGTGAGCACAGGAGCCTGTCAGGATCTGTGGCACATAATCCCCTGGTTTGTGAAATCCCAGATCAGCTGCTGAGATTTCCTTTGTGTTGCACCCAGACAGGGGAAGGTGCAGAAGAAGAGCAAATGTAAAACCCAGCTCTTTAGGCAGAAGATTTGCTTTCATTCCTTCTGTTACTGTTTGGTTCCAAGCACTTTTAGTGCATCCATGTGGCTGATGAGTTTGCTGGGAAGTTGTATTGGAAAGGCAGAGGGAAAGGTTCCCAGCTGAGTTATGGAGGCTGTGTTGTTTGGTGCCCTCACATCCAAGTTTGTCAGAGTTTTGCCATACCACGAGTCTGAACCCCAGGGATGACTCTGTGCAAAATCTCAGTGGTGGCAGCCCAGACCTAAGTATTTTCACACAGGATTTTTGGTGGTAGGGAATCTTACCTGTGGCCAGAGTTCTGCATTCTTACAGCTAATTGCTTAAGTTCCATTCATGCTTGTAGTTCTCAAGACCAAGTACTGTATGGTAAGAGACAACTAAACATGCAAAGCCACGAGCTGCAGTCAAGGTTTGAAGAAGGGTCTTATACTTTTCTTAAAACCTCAGCCTCCCAAAAGACCACATTTCCTTATCTTCCCCTGAGAAAACTCCTGTGGGCATATGCATCCTCCAATCCCTACCTCATATTTAATCCACCGTCTACTAATGCATCTGTGTCACTAAACAAAAGGGCTGAGCTGTGGCATCATCAGTCCTGATCTCAAAACCTCTGGAGCAGCTACTTGAGGTGGGAAGGAGTGGAATAGAGGGGTTGGTCAAGATTCCGGAAGGGAAAGGGAAGAGTGAGGCAAAAGACCCCAAGGACTTGCATGTTTGGTTCAGCCTCACTAATAGTGATAAACAAGGCTGTGCCAAAGACCCTAATTCAGTCATCTGCACTGTTAAATTTTGACGATGGCCCCTGGCATGGGCTGCCCTGTGCCAGCTCTTCAGATGTCGTGCATGGCTCTGTGGTGTCAGGGAAATTGATGGAAAGAAAGTGCTGAGATGGGGAAAGGGAAGAAAGTCAGCAGAGAACATGCCAGGTTGTGACAGGAATGGTTCCTGACCTGTGCGAGGGGTGGGCTTAGGAAACAAAAAACAGAGAAAAGGATGACAGTGAAGAAGAGGGGTTATGGTTGTTACCAGATTTTGGCAGCCTTTTCCTGGTGTGTCAGGAGGTGCATATCAAAGCAGGAACCAAAGGGCACTGCCTTGCTTGTGCATCAAGTTGAAGTAAAGGCAAAAAGCCCCTGCAGGGATGAAAAGCACCTTCCCTAAATTGTGCATTCCTCTGTTGGTGTCTCTTTTTAGATGGTTGGAGATATGGGTAGCATGTTCTCTTTGCTTGACAGGTCCCAAACTTTTCACTCCCAAGGAGCTCCTCAATTTATACCTTCCCTGCAGCCCCAGGGTGAGACAGAGGTGGGAGTTTCTGAGTGCCTCAGTTTCCAACCTCGGTAGTCCATGACTTTGTTTGCTGTCTTAGGAAAAGTGACATTTATAACTTTCTGTTGTGTTTTGCGCTGTCATTCTTGTCGCACACACTGCCAAGAGCAAAAGGAAAGGAAAAAACAACCTCTCTTGAAGTGAGATGTTTGCAAGGATTGTTTCTATAATATTATATTGAATGCAATTCAGGTTGCAAAAGAAAGCATTTATGTAACTCTTCTTCAGAAATTTCATTCAGGAGACTCAAACTGAATTGAAAATATCATTAGAGAACAGCTTGCAGTGCTTGGGAACTGCTGCTGGTAAATATTAGGCAACACTTTTACAGTTCAGTGAAGGGAAAGACAGGAAGAATGTCTTACCAAGATCTAACGGGTTTACATTCTGCAAAGTACCGTGTGCCTTTAGTCCCTCAAGGGACACTGCCACCTAATGAGACCTTGCTCTGCCCAGAACACACCCAGGGTCTCACTGACCTGGGCCCTCACTGGGCATTTCTGCTGGACCTGGTGTCTGACACCAGAGTAGATACAGAGAAGACCCCAAGACTGTTGATTCTGTGGGTCAATGAATAACCCTGGCCCACGTTGTACCAGTGTCCCTTGCTGCCGGCACAGCAGAAAGCAAACAGCACATCAAATAATAATTGAGTGAATATAGAAGAAAAAGTACACAAGGTGGGGTTTCCCTGAACTGCAAATGCTAGATTTGCAAGTCAAACTTTCAAAGTCTAGTTACTTAGATTAAAAAAAAAAATAAAACCAGGCAGTAACAGTGACACAGACCCTGCAAGTACAATGCAGAGTACACAGGCAGCCTTAATTCTGGCAGCTCCCAACTTTGGAACACTTCAACCTGACATTTGCAAATCCTCCATTTAAAGTACACTTGTTTGGTCAAAAATATGCAGTTTCTACTAACATTCACTTTCCAAAGGATTAATTTTAATGGAAATTTTGTGATATTCTGGGCTTGTCCTTTTCCCTGCAAGGGTGGCAGGATGCTGCCATCTGAATGACAGGAATAACCCTGGATGTTTAGATTCACAATTCCTCTTGCAGTGCTGAGCTGCTCTGGGTTTCCGCAGGTGACAGAAGCCTACAGAAAAGTGAAAAGTTTTAGTATTTTTCTAAATTTAGACTCAATGTCCTCCACCATAATTATTTACCATAGTCCTGCTGTGAAGGAATGGTCTGCTGGGACAGAGCACATCTCTACTGAACGGGGGGAAGACTGCTAGCTCAGATTGGCTTTTCTCTTCTTTATCCTTGAAGGTGAAAAATTTCAGTCTTAAGTTAGGCATGAGGACAGTGGTGGAAAATCTTCCCTCTTCCCAACACCACAGTTTCTTCAGAAAGCTGCCTCAGGAAAAAGTTTCCTCAGTACAGTGTCTACCATTGCATTTTTGGAGTCATTCAGGAGAAACTCTTCAGAAAGCGCAAACAATTCTTTGGCTGCCAGGATCTCCTGCAAACAGGAGTAAGGGAGGCTGATTTTCACCTGTTCATACCCCAGGCAAATGGATAAATGTTGTGAGTTAAGGAAAAGGTGCTTCTTTAGTCCCAGAGCTTCCTTGTTTATTAAGTGAACTGGGCCTAGATGTTTTAGTTGTCTTTTTTTTAATCAGAATTTAGTAACCTCTATGTGAAATCAGAATATGGGACAGTACTATCTTGCATTTCTCTTCTGGGACTAATAAAACTTGCAGTTTCTTCTACAAATTTAACATCAGCAGAACTGTCACGACTGGCTGTGTTTCAGACAGGAGATAGAGGGTCATATAATTGTTTCAGATTTGTTCTGGCCCTAGTTAGATGTTCACATCTGCCTTTTGTGTTTGGATTCATATGCAATTTCAAAGGGGTGTTATGTACGTGATATAATTATGGTTTCCCATGCCTAATCATCACTAATTAATATAACCAGAAGGTTAACTACATAATTGAGATATTATTGCTCCCATGATCTGCTTTTTAATGCACAGGAACCAGACTGATATCATCAGGGAGATAATGATTTAACTCAGCTGAGGTCCTGACTGTGTGTTTTTAAATGCAGGTGTACCAATTACATCATTTTACATTGCAATTATTTTTGGCCAGTCCATGAAGTGCTTCATTATATAGATTAGTGGAAATCTTATGAGAAAAACCACCTACAATGTAATTATAGTATAATTATGCTTTTTGTACTATAAAGGGTATGTGTTTCTTAGAAGGCTGGATTCACAGTGGATGTGAGAAATATTTCCTGTCATTTGTAAGGCCAGACCATGAAGTCCATAAGATATTTGTGGGAAGAGCTGCTTCTGACTGACTCTTTAAAGAACATTAATTGCAGTGGGTGCTCCACCACACAATCCAGTATTGCTGCCACTCCTGCCAGTAACCACACTGTTGGTAGAGATGTAGTAAAGAGATAAAAACTTCACGAGCCAATGGGCTACCTGTATCCAGCAGCAGCCCCATGACTGATGTAAGAGCTCAAGATTGATGGCAGAGATCGTACTTTCAGTGCAGACTTTTCTGTTAAAATTTCCCATTATTCCTTCCCCAGACTTATTCAGATGGAAGGAGGAATCAAGACAATAGCAGACAAGGCTCCGGGCAGTTATTAGCATTTCAGATAGAAGCCATCTAACCTTTTTCAGATGGCAGTTGTTGAAATAATGACTGGTGATCACCTTTCAGTAAATTTGAGATGTCACAGTGTTATATTAGTGGCAGAGTCATGGAAAATTGCAGAAAAAGTCCTAGTTCAGATGAGAAATGATTTCTTTCAAACCTCAGAACACAAATGTGAGAGCCAAAGTACAGGCTGTCACCAGTTTACCTGTACCTGAAGTATCACAGTATTCTAACCTTTCCTTCAAGCAATGGACTTTCTGATTACAAATGTGACAGAAACATTTCACAAGTGACTCAGACTTTGGGTTTGTCCTTTTGATGCAGCAGTAAAGCAAATCCCATATGCATCTCATGTTATACAATCACCTCCTATCTGGACGAAGAGCAAGAGAACGACCCTTTGGAGAAAAGAGACCTCCTGACATAAACCCCTACCGTCCATGCCTCAGAAATGCAGCAAATCTGTCATTTAGATGTAACAGCAGTTCATAGTTCATGTCCCTACTCATTCAGCAGATCATGAAGGGCTTGGAAGCCCCTTGTCCTTAATTATAAAATTTCTGTTCTTGACTTTTACAGAGGAAAATGGGAATAACAAAAAAAAAAAAAAAAAAAAAAACAGGTAAAGAAAAAGGAATNGGATTAAAAAAAAAAAAGGAAAAAAAAAAAAAAAAAAAAAAAAAAAAAAAAGCAGGGAAAGAAATTGGACTATTTAAAAATGTTTAAGATTACTTATTTTTGGGTGGACATCTAACACAAATAATTCATATGAATGGGTTTCGAAATTATCCGTATTTGTAAAGTTGATTTCCCCATAACATGGTGTACTTAAAAACAGTCTTTCCTGGAATTTGAGTAGAAGACTAAAGCCGTTCTGGGATAATCTGCTGCGCTTGCACCATGCAGCCTGGTCCTGCAACTATGTCCTGGAGTGGTGATGGTTAGGAAGAGGCAACTGGTCTGGGACTGCCCTCTCCTCAAACACATCTGAGGGGAGATTATCTCTGACCAAGTCCTTTGGGCCTTCCCACACCCAGCAGAAAGGGATGTGTAAAGCAGCCCAGCCACCCCCAGTCCCAGCAGCAGGGTTTGTAGCACCCAGTTTGGGTGTCCCAAATGTTCCCCCCTTAACTGAGTGACACAATCTCAATTTCCTTTGCAGGCAACAGAGAGAAATAGGAAACTCCACAGCTATCTGGACAATTTGGGATGAGCTGTGTTAATCTCTGGAAGGTTCTATCCATCT
Organism: Struthidea cinerea; assembly: GCA_013397865.1. Taxonomy (NCBI): domain Eukaryota; kingdom Metazoa; phylum Chordata; class Aves; order Passeriformes; family Corcoracidae; genus Struthidea; species Struthidea cinerea. Next base: position 1,866,439 of record VZTI01001285.1, read on the forward strand.
CCGAAAAAGCGTGACTTCTTAGACTTTAAACCCTGAGGTTTTGTGGGTTTTGGGTGGTAAAATAGGCTAATTCCTAGACTGGGTTATTTAAGGTTCTTTATTGGATGCACTTTTTCTGCTTGTTGATCTCATTTAGGTTGAACATGAAGACAACTTTCTTCACAGAAAGGGAGATTAGACATCGGAACAGGCCCAAGGAGGTGATGGAGTCACCATCCTGGAGGCGTTTAAGGAATGACTGGATGAGGCACTCAGGTCTACTCGACATGGTGGTGTTGAGTCACAGGCTGGGCTCGAAATCTCAGAGGTCTTTTCCAACCTAACTGACTCTGTGATTCTGTGATTCTGTTATATACATAAGCTCTAAGACATAGATACGTGGCTGCATATACAGCAGATATGCACAGACTGCCCCGAATCCCTTAGGGATGGAATTCTGGCCCATCTTTTCCTGTAGAGACTCTTCAGAAGGTCTCTTATCAACACAAATGTCATCCTCCAGGGACGGTGGGGCTGCAGGGCTGCAGGGCTGCAGGTCAGTAACTCCGAGGCTCAGCGCAGGTTGAAGCATTCACCCGTGGGCCGCTGCCCAAGCACAGACCGCCCCTGCCAGATCTGTAATGACCGAGCAAACGCAAAATACATTCTCTGGGTTTGTGTCTTGAGAAAAGTCAGGTAAACTCTTCCTCCTTCTGATTCTAATTGGGACTCAACCCATTTGTCCCAAGTCTCCAAATACTGCTGTTTCTTATTGTTGTTATTATTAAAACATCTTTCTCAGCTCTCCATCTGCAGCTAACAGGCTGGTAGCTGTCATTTGAACTGCTTCTAATTTGTTGCAAGCATTTCTAAAATCCCTTGGGAAAAGTGGTTTGATAAGAGAAGAGAGCATGACTTAACCTAAAAAGCCAAAGGCTGAAAAGAATGGTATGTTTTTGCACTTCAAATGTATGATTACTACTGAATCAATATGCCAATTCAGTTCTGATAGAAAAGGATATTTCCTCTTCAGATGCTTCACACATTTGTCTGAACACCTCTTGCTTTCATTTTTCTACCTTTTCATGTCAATGCTCATTCCTGCAACTGGGTTACTTAAGGATCTTTATTGGCTGCACCTTTGCTACGTGTTGATCTCATTAAAGCAGGAGTTTCATTCCTTGTGCTTAGTACGTATCGATGAACATCACATTTACCTTTGGTAATTTGGGCTGGAAAGGAGCTGCATCAGGGCAAAAATTATTTAGCTCCACGTGTGTCATCCTTAATAGGGCACTGACAAATCCAGCCTTGAATAGCACCAATAGCAATTCCACAGCCTGCCTTGACAGCTTCTTCCAGGGCTTAAAAAGCCATACATTTATAAAGGTATTTCTTAACATTTCCACTTCTGCAGTTTGCACCTATAACTCCAGGGTCTGTCTGGCCCAACTGTGGAGTGTAATTTTTCACAGTATCTATGTATATGCAAATACTTTCAGGATATTTTATGTGTAGGGTTGTGCTTATTTCAGTTTGGATATAATTTCCTGCCAGATCTTTTTCTCCCAGATATTTTACTATTAGGTCACACTTTCCTGTGAGCTCCATACACACAGGAAGATTGATGGTGGCTTCTGGTCTCTGCAGGAGCATGGTGGCTCTGCAGGAAAGAGCAGCTGTGGGGTAGGCTGAGGATGTGTCCTGTGTTCTTTGGTTTGTTGTGGAAAAATTCAGTCTTGCACTGCTGTTTCTTTTCATCTGGGAAGGAAAGGTGGGCTCAGTTACCCAAGGAAGCACAGAGTGAATACTCCATGCTCCATCAAGCAGGCTGTCTGCTCGCCTTAGATACCATGATCCTCTGCAGGGAAATCCAAAATTGTGCCTCTGGATTTCGGGCAAAAAGGAAAGGCAGCAAATGAATTTGTTTTTCTCCTGGAATATATTTTGTGTGCAAATCATCACTGGAATTCACTTTAGTGAGATATGGTTGTGGCTCAAAATTCAGCCTGATGAAGAAAAGTTTGGATTTTTACACAGCTAGCTAAAACAACTTCATTATTTTGAATAATATTACAACACTAAACCATAACCATAAGGAAGAAGCATAAAAATTAATGACCATGCAAAAAAACCTGGTTCAAAAATGGGTACAAAGGAATTTCACTTGCGAAGACATTTTCCCATACCTGCCTTCTTTTAGTCTGATAATTTTCCCCTGAAGAGTTCGAAAAAGGATACAGAACTCAATAGACCATTTGCCAAATGTTCTAAATCAATATTTATCTGCTATATTCATCTGCAATGTTAAAAACTTTGCATAGAATCAAAGGCTTACGGAGTCTATTGCAAATACCAAACGAACCAAAAAGACTTTACTCAGTATTGTATCATTTATATGTCCTTTGTGCAGCCACTAGCTAGTTGAGCTTTTAATAATTCAGTTTTATCTTTCCATTTCTGATCCTTTTTCACTCTATTTCCTTCCCATGAAGTGACTTCTCCTCTCTGGTGGGATAACTGCCTGCAGTCACATCCAGTATCCAGGATCCACACTGGCTCAGGGCTCACTGCTCCATGAGCAGTAACAAATGACAGCAGCAGCCCATGTTCTTCATGCCACCATCATGTGCCTGTGTTCCTGGCCCTTCAGAGAAAGGTATTCCCAGTCATGACAGCTGTGACTTTCCATGCGTTGGTCCTGCTGCATGTGGAGAAACAGGTCATGTTTCATCCGCACTCGTCTGATGGTGAGATGAGGAAGGAGATGCTATTTTGGATGCCCAAAGTGGCAGGGAGAGCTGCAGCAGCTGAAGATGCAGGCACAGGGCTGAATAGGGTGAAAAGCTCAGGCCTTTGCCGCTGTGGGTCACTAAAAATGCTCTTTAGGTTTTGTTCTGCAAGAGTGAGCACACTGTCCTCACTGTTTTGGCTGGTTTTCAGTGAGGATAATTGCATTTGTCTCTTCCTCCAATTCCCCCTGCTGTGCAGGTCAGATGCAGTGCTGGTGAGCACTGCCTGGCTCCAAGCACTGTGCAGGTGCTGCTCTGGTAAGCAGATGCTGGTTTTTACCCAAATGTGGCTGTATTTCACTGGCGAATGCAATGGCCACATTATGTGGCTCAGCAGTCTCTAAAATCATTCTGAGTTCCCTGAGAACATGTAGCTATGCCTCAGCACGTTGTCCTAGCATTTTGCTGCAGTCATCCCTGGCATTTCAGCACTACGAAATTTTTTGCTCATACTCTGTATTCCTGAAGTCCAAGGAGGAAAAATATTCCTTTACAACCTGAAATGACACAGACCTGCCCTACCCACATATCCCAATCCATATTCAAATGCAAATTTGCCCTGGAAATATTAAATACCACAGATTTTCCTCATGTCATGTACTCCACTGCTGTTGATATTCTGCTTTTAAAGAAAACTATTTTGCTAGCATTGCCATGAAACTATTTAATGCTATAGCATTTTGCAAACCTTGCACAAACTCAGAAACCGCAGCTATAACCTTCTAGAGGGAGCACTTTCTTTGCTTTATAAAGGGGGACCTAGTGGCAGATTACTGCATCTGGTGACACCCTAGAGGGTGAAAAATTCTGTGCTTCTTTAAGTTTCTAGTTGATGTTTTTGCTGTTACTGTTGAGAAATTATTATCCTCCAGGGAGGACATAGAGTTGCAAGAAGTTAAAGGCAGGGAGGTGTTCTGCATACTGAGTGCAGAGCAATGAAACCTTCTGTCCTTCTACCCTAAGTGGAAACTGTTTAACACAAAGTTTTCTGTTAATGCAATTTAAACTTTCTAAAACTAGACTGGGAGACCTGGGAACAAAAAGCCTGTTTGTGCTTAGAGTAAGTATCACTGCAAAAGGAAACTGTGCAAAGAGCAAAACCCAAACCCATTTAAAGCACAATCTTCTCATGGCAGAAGCTGAAAGAGAAAGCTCCAAAGGAGAGATGCTGACTACTCTGCTGAAAGCATTACCAGAAGGTGCATGTTGGAGCTGTACAAAAGCTGAGTGTTGTGGAAAAAGAACCACCAATGCAAACATCCCTCCCATCACACTCACAGTCAACTTCAAGACACCATTTTTTTTTTGGAGTGAGAGCTGCTGGACTCACCTCATCTTCTACTGCAAAAGTAGAACCAGTGAATCACAGGATGGTTTGGATTGGAAGGAACCCTAAGGATTATCTAGTTCCAATTCCTCTGCCATGGCCAGGGACACCTTCCACTGGACCAGGTTGCTCCAAGCCCTGTCCAACTCAGCCTTAACGCTTCCAGGGAGGGACCAGCCACAGCTTCTCTGGGCAGCCTGTGCCAGGGCCTCACCACCGCACAGGGAAGAATTTCTTTCTACCATCTAACCTGACTCCATCCTCTTTTAATTTAAAGCCATTCCCCCTTGTCCTGTCACTACATGTGCCTGTCAAAATCCCTCTCCAAGCAGCTCTGTGCCTTTTGTATTCCTTTATGTGGACTGTCAATGTCTCTCCCATCAGAGCTAAGAAACAGTAAGAACTTTATCGTGCAGTTAGCCTGCTTTTAAATGAATAACCTTGGTAGGATATTGAAGTAGGGAAGGCTTTACTAATCATAAATGGAGATGTTGTAACTCTTTCTTAGGTTATTTGGAGTCAGGCAAAGCAGTTAATGAAGCAAGTCTCAGAAGATCTCTCTTACGTGCATTTTGACCTCTAATATACTGATTCTTTCCCTGAAGGGAAAGTAATAGATAGTATCCCTTTATGGACTATTTGAAAAAAAAAAAAAAAAGTGTAGAAATTTATGATGATTTTAAAATTGGTCAGGATGTGTTAAAGTAATTGGTGGTCAAGGACAGACAAAAAAGACCAACTGCATAAACACAGAAACTGGGCAAAAGAAGGCAAAAATGTCAATCCATTTATTTAATATTAAAAGTGTCAAAAATTGTATATGTGGTTCAGTTTTATAGTAATGAAATTGATAAATCTTAACCACTTGGGAGTTTTGTTCACAAGTTGAAAATGACACTTTTCAGCTTTTCAATTTCTAGAACATTGTCAGTGCTCCAGGAGACCTTTTCTTGTCTTTAGTGACCTCCTTTACTAGACCCTGTCATGTTTGCATTCCACTTCCCTGCCACTGTATTGCCAAACGCGCAGCAAATGATGCATTCCTTAGGAAATCTTATATTTTAGCTACTGATAAATTCTCCTTGGACTTCATTCAGTGTTTATTTGAAAAGATGAGCATACTTTTAATGTCATCAACCAGTGACGCAAATGGCCCGTTCAATGTCTTTTCCTGGAGCACATTGCAAGGTTTTTAATTACTAGAGGGGATTGTTTTACCTGCCATTAGTAAGGAAAAGTGAAAGCATCATGGAAATTGTTAAAAAATAGAGAGTTTTTTTAACCCGCAGATCAGGTTCTTTCACTTTTCCCTCAGCAGTGTGTGGAACTGTGAACTGATCCACTATTAGCTTAAATAGGCAAATGGAGTACACAGGTCATTGGAAATCCCTCAGACCTCAGGTGCTCCTCAAAAGAGATGATTTCCAGCCTTTCCACCAGCTTTTTTTCCACCACCTCCTCTGAATTAATTCAAGTACCTTAAAGTTTTCAATTCAAATATCACCAGGTTCCAGCAAAATTAGACAGTTATTTCTCATAAATTCCTTTGAAAACAAATGGTCAAGAACTATGTCAGTAGTTCAAGTGTAGTAAACTTTTTGTTTCCTAGGAAAAAGAAGTGATAAATTTCTAGTTTTCATAATTTTCAAATTCTTTACTTTCCAATCTAAAATATCACTTTACATTTTCTCTGGGGAAAAAAAAGGAAACAGAGAAAAAAGGGCAAGAAAAAAAACAGGGTGTGAGGAAATGAATAAAGGGAAACATCCAGTAGCTCCTTTCCTTTTTTAAATTGTCAACACAAAGGAAAGAAAATAATACATTTTGTTAGATGAAAGATTTAAGCACAAAAGGTCCAACAACTTTATTTTCAAAAAACTTAATGTAAAATATGATGACAACAGATGTTTTAACACCCTAAAGCAAGCATCCATCTAGAAAAAAAATATTAAATTTCATGCCATAAAATTATTTTTAACTGTGTATGGTATTATGGGAAATATGTTTTATTAGATAAACCTGATTTTTAAAAATTAGTCTCCAAGCTTACAGGAGAAAAGAAACCATGCTGGTATAGTCTATTTAAATAATGGTAATTTGATTTACTCCTGCACAACATTTTGATACATGCATGTATTTGTACTACATTAAATCATCGTAGCTTATATTAAATATAATAATGAAATATTAAATCAGAAATGCATGCTCTTCCTGCTGGAAAGACATAAATAACTGGGAAAAAAAAATTCTGCTATGGTATTCAACATCTTTCCCCATGTTCTGGAATGAAAAAGAAATCAATAGTAGTAAACTTCTTGGATAATGCAAGGTTTGGCAGCTAAAAAATAATGAAAACGCAGCCCAAGCACATCGTTAAGCGGCTCATTTTGTCAACATGTGCTCCATCACAGTTAAGTGCTGGATTATGCATCTAGAAACAAAGAATGTATTCACATTTGCAAGATGAGCAATTGCATCCCCAGAACGAAAACAATGAGATCACAGCAGATACCACAATGAATATGAATTCCCAATGTGTTGCTGCTGTTAACATGGGAGGAAGAAATGGGGAAAGTCTGTTAGGGGAAGAATGAGGAGGTGACATCTGTTAGGAGAACAACTTTAGGAAGACGTTGGTTGGCATTTTGTGTGGATTCACCTGATAAAATGCAGATGTCTGTCATGTATGCAGCATCTCTGTGGCACTGCTGAGCTATTCCTAGAATGCATTTCAAAACAGACTGGAAAACTGGAATTTACTGGGAGGAATGGGATGTTCATGTAGCACTCAACAGCTGTGCAGGGCAGGTGGAGATAGCAGGAGCCCCATGTCTGGAAGCTGCAGGAAAACCACTTGATATAAGGACACAATTCTTTTACATGGAAAGCAATTCATCACTGGGCCAGTTCTTTGGGGCTTGATGGACTCTATGATTTAAAAAATTAATTAAGTTAATTAACTAAGACTTCATTTTGTAGTGTGCAGGTTAGACCTCAAAACTGTGATTTTGATGCAGAAATGAAAGGTTGCAGTGATTTGGCATATGATCGAAATAGTTTTCCTGAGTCTCAAAACCCATGAAGTTTCTGTTATGGAAGAACATGAATTTTGTCTTCTGTCTGTGTAACAAATTAGATTTGCTTATGCTCAGTCTAAATTTTCAGCTTCGCAACTTTATCTCACTATTCCTATTTTATGCCCGCCTTTAGGGAACATTGGATAATTGTCTTTACTCACCAGACTCCTACAAATATTCTTGCAGAATAATCTTATGCTCATATCTCTGTTGCATATCCTTTATTTTGCAAGACTGATAATAAAAAGCACTCCGCTATTTCATGGCATTTTGTAAGACTGACAAATTACAACCAAAATCCAAATTAACTTCCAAATCCTTTCTTCTTTGAAAATTTTGAGTGCACAAGGTCCACCGACCACTTGATATACACAAATGTTTTGGTGTTTTGCTTCATTTGTTCTAGAAAATTTCTGGTTCACACAACAAACTCTTCCAGGCCTACATGTTTTTTACTCATATGAACTCAACATGTGCAGAAAATACTGGAAAGCTGTTACTGTTTGTATGGCTCACTGGCTTTTGACCACATTTTCCTGAACACATACACCAAACAGTAGGACTCCATGAGATGTTGCATCACAGGGATTTTCTCTAATGAAGACATACTGCATGTCTCCTGTTGGTTTCTGTTTTCATATCACTTCCTACTACACATTGGTCCTAAAAACTTTGCTCTTCCATAAACCCTTCCAGTGTTTTAACTTGTGGCTGTCCCAACGGAGAGCTGGTGGATGCTCATGTGTCTAATAAACCATGTGTTTCCTCTCAGCACAGAGATTAATTTCACCTGCTTCCCTTATCTGGTACCTTGTTAATGAAATTGCTCTTTAATACTGATTTTTGCTTTTTCCTAGACATGAAAGTTGGTTTTTGTGGTTAGCAATTGCTGCATTCTACCTCTTAGGGTCAGCAGAATGATTAGTTCTTCACATCTTCAGTCCTTTGACACCCTTTTTTATGTCTTTCCAGTACAAACTGGCAGTGATTCAGTGAGGCTGGCCCTTCACACTGCTATGGTACGTGAGAAGGCTGAGTATTTTGGATTTATGAAATACAGTGAAGGAATAAGTCTCAGTAAGAGCTCAAATTCAAGCTCTTCTTCATCCAAATTGTAGCACTGCTTCTTAACACACTTGCTGGCACTATGATTATCACAACCAGGATGTCACAACAGATTTGAACCCATATGCAGAGACTCAGATTCTAACACAGGGCAGGAATAGTCTATTGAAAGTTTTCTCTCATTGCTGCTCCCCCTTTATGGCTTTCTTTTGGTAGCTTGCATTCCTCAGATCAATGCTGGGTACTGGATTTCCAGTATAAGATATTAAGTCAATATCCAAACCATTTGGGAACCTAGTACTTTCTGGAAATCAAAAACTGCTTCTTAGTGCAGTCTATCTTTAGAACTACTTGCAGTAGGGAGCAGTTTTAAAGGGAAATGGAAATAAAGCAGTTATATTGCTTTTTTTTTTCCTTTTTATCCTTGTTATGGCCATTTTACTTGCTGCTGACCACCTCCTAGAGATATGGTCATATTTTTTCCCAGCTTCCACAGATTCCTCTAGTCATAACTTTTTTTCCACACTTTGTTTTTGCCTTCTGTACTCCAGGCTTCCCCTGGTCGATGTAGTTCATCAAATATTCTTCCTTTGTCCTTTCTTCCCACAACCTTATATGTCCTTGGCTCCTTAGAATGAAACTGTGGTCTTTCTTTTTTCTCTGTTTTCAGTTACAACGTTTAATTCCTATTTGCATCAAGTGTACGACACGTGACTATGAGCCTCCTCAAACTGCTTTGCAAATCATTTCTTTGGTTTTCCTAAGGAACTCAGGATAACAGTGTTTCCCCACACTTCTTACAGGCAGCATCCTTGTAAATCCCTCTGTGCCAGCTGCCTGCTGCCTGCGCTGGTAATCCCCACACGAGGTGACATTGTCAAACCATAATCCATAGTCTCCTTGTTGCCTCTTCCTATTTGCTAACGCTGTTCTTTTAATAGTCAAACACAATAATCTTCCAAGGGACAACTAAGGCCTTAGCTTATCTGTGTGGAGCAGCAGAGGTTCCTAGCAGTCAGTAAGGCTAGAAAGGGAATTTGCTTCCAGCCCCATCCCAGCAATCCTGGGATATGTGCTGCCTGCTCACCCATGGCCTGGTTTGTAGTGTCTGCCCACACCAGCTCCAAGGATCTGGGAAAACTCAGTTTCATGTGAGGGATGGGAGTAGGACCATTGTGAGGAGCACTAAAGGACCTGACTGGCTAGAAGGTACTTGGCTCTCAGCATCCTGACTCCTTTTCCTACATCTTTTGAAATTTTCTCATTGCTCTTCAGATAATGTAATTGGTAAAATGGGCCTAGCTACACTGTTCATCAGCACCTTACTTTTTGGGTTTTGAGGGGTGAAAACCTGCCATGGCCTGCAGCAGTTGTGTTCCTGATTGCCCAGGTGGAGTCTGTTCCCCCTCCTTCAGGCAGAGTCCAGCTTGTAGGTTTCACCTGTCTCGCAGACCCCCATCTTATCTGATCACAGGTAGACAAGTGTCTAAGGGAAGGTCCTCCACTGGCTGGACTGAGCTCTGAAGAGTCCCACAACGCCTTTGTCTGGAAGGACTTGCTAGTTTGGTCCTGGTAAGAGCAGAGAAATAGAAGCATCATGAAACAGGAGAGCTCCTTGTACCAGATACTCCAAAATACTTGATTAAAATGTATCTGTATTTTTTGTGTTAGAAAAAAAATACATTGCTGGCTTTGTTGTCAGGGAAAATATGTGTGTGGTATGACAGAGAAAGGGTTTCTCTACTTCATCCTTCATCAGTCTTTCACCTTTCCAAAAACTCTTCTCAAAAAATTAGTGTGGAAATGGTAGAAATCATGCCCTTTTCGCACCGGCTTCTCATCGTTATGGTTGAATTCACAGGATAAGTCCATCAAAGTCAATGGAATTGCCTCAGAAATTAATTTTTCTGGGACATCTTGAAGCAGATGTGCTGTTGGCTTCTGCTTTTATTGTTGCTGTGCTCGTAGCATGTCCCTATTGTGTGAGATACACTCCAGGCTCTGAGGACCCTGCAACACAAAATCGTTCTGGAGACTGAGAGAAAGGAAAACGGAAAGATTTCATCAATGTCACAGAGGAGACCAGGCTTTAGAAATTTAACCCATCCCTTGGGACTCCCTTGCATGGTGTAGTTTGGGACCACACCACCCAAGTGCTACAGAAGCCGGGTGGGAGTAACCACGGAGGAAGCCAGATGTCTGCTTGGGAAGGTGCCCAGGGCCTGCCACCACTGCATAAAATGAGAGAAGAAGCCACTAAAACTACTTTCTAATTTGATTTACTTGTGGTTGAAATATTTTCTCTCACTACAAGGCATTTGTTTGAGACAGATGCAGATGAATTGGGCTGTAATGAGGCCATTCGTTACTTGGCTGAGGAGGGTGTTGCTGCAGAGGTGGAGGTGCATTGCACCACTGAGGTAGAGCTGTTTCCTTCATGTTTGGCTGTGAGCCACCACCAAAACTCTGTCAGGAGGACTGAGACAGCTGCTCTAATGCTATATATGTCTATACTGTGCACTCTGGGACCTCCATTCAAGGGCAGACTAGCATTTAAAGAGGATAAAGAAGGCTAGCAGCTGGCTCATCTGCTGGTCTACACCCAGACAAGCTCACCCAAAGAGCTACAAGCAAGGAAGAATAACCATATTCACTTTGGAGAGCCATAATGATATTGGGAAGGTCAGAGTATTGCTGGAAATACCTCAGACACAGTAGACATTGGCTGATAAAGGGAAGTAGAGGAAAACTCTTTTGCTCAATGAAAAGATAAATGAGCAAGAGGTCAGCCCCAGTGCCAGCAGAACTGCTACAGGCACCAGCTTCACCGGAGAAGTAGCAACAGCAAAGGCAAATAGTTTAATAATCCCTAGCTGATATCAGCATCCTTCTGTGCAAGTCTCTAACTGAAGTCACAGAATAATTAACCTTGGCTGGGTTATAAGATCAGCAATGTCCTGAAGAGACTTGCACTGAAAGACTATTTACTGTCACATATGTGAGTAGGAAAATCACATCAAATTCTTATCAGAAAGTTGGCATATGGCATTTCCCAGATAAACGAGCATTCATAGGAATGGAATATGCTAAAGGTGAGATATAAGGGCTGAGCCTTTGTAAGAAAACTCTCTTTTTCATCTCAGGGATAGGTGCAAAGTGCATCCAGAGTCACCAGTGGGATGAGGTCCCCAAGGGAGTAGTGCAGTATGGAACTATGGCTATCCAGGTACCACGGATTTCTTGTATTCCTCCTTAACACACAGCTCCGCTGCCACGTGCCTTCACACCAGGCAAGGCACTGCTCCCGCAGAAAACACCAGCAGGCAGTTTTGCGCAGCTGTTCCTGCCTCATGCAGTGATTTTATGAAGAGACTCTCATTTTTTGGCTTATTGGCTGCCAGCACATCTGGGACGGGCAAACAGCAGCCGTCATTGCAAGACTGTTGATAAGGCTTTATCCTGTTTCATCCTCCAGCACTGCAATGTACTTAAGAAAAACCGCCAAAGTTACCGCATAAATATGGATTAAATACAGATTTTCTCCTTTAAGCATGTTTTTTTGAGTAGATAAGAAGGTTAAAACTTCTGGGTTTTTGATCTGAGAACTGAGCCTGAGACACAGAGCAAGAAACAATAAGCTCCTCTATGCTCTTCTGCCAGTAATACCTCCTTGTATGGAAATGAAGCATCTATCTAATAGGGAGAAAGTGTGGTGAGAAATAATTTAGTTGAAAGGCTGTCCTTGAATGGGTGAAGACATTCAAGATGAAGCTCAGGAGAGGAAAAGAAAAAAAAAAACCAACAGAAAAACAGAAAAAGAAAAAGAAGAAGAACAAACCACACCAAAAGAGACAACTTAAAACTTTTATCTATTCTGAGGAAGTTTTAATGTCTTAAATTTCTTCCTTGTGTTAGCTAAAATATTTTAAATATCTTTCTATAGAAATAAATTCCTACCCTGACAGAAGAAAAGGCACAAGTGATGTATTCTCAGGAACAGCTACTATGATGACACTGTAGTTATGGCGAGATAATAACATTGCAGTTAACTTTGAGATAATTTTCATGCCCATTTTTTGCATAACCAACAGTTCACCTACATGACGGAGTTATCAAATTTTTTATTGCTTGTTTCTTGCTTAATAAACCAGTTTGTGGCATAGAAGAAGTAACAAAATAATTTTAGTCTAAAATACAGGTATATGAAAGCTTAAAAATTACAGCATAATTAAAATTCTATTTCCCTCTACAAGCAGTTTTATATAATGAAGTGTACAGCTATGAATATATATTTAGAAACTTTTGAAGTGATCATATATGGTTATGAAGTGGTCACATATACTGGCAGATCTGGTGGGAAAACAAAGCCAGATATCTTAAATATTAGTGGACCTTCCTTCAGATGGCATTTCAGCTCCATGGAAGGGCCTGTGCCCAAAAGATGCAGTTCACTCATTCTTATTTGTTCTAAATAAAATATTCAAAAATACAGATTAGTATATGGCATCTTGCTGCTTTGCTCATCTGAGGATTTATTATAATTTCAGCTTTAGCTTTCTGTCCTTCCAACATACCCTTAACTCCAGTATAAAAAGGAACAAGCTGAAAGTGGGAATCTTTGACTTATGATTTAAAATGTGAGTCTCATAATTAATGAATTACAATAGAAACATTGCTGTCTATTTTAAGTCAAATGAAATAAAGAGGCTAGGGGGATTCTTTAATAGCAATAAACACGGAACTCTAATTTCTTTTTATACTCTGTGATCACATACGAAAGATCTAATATAAATAATTGCATTAGATGTCCTATTTTTGGAAAAATGCATAGCTAGTATTTAGGAAGACTCTTATTGCTCTGATTTATCTATTAATGAAGCAAAATCCAGTTAATTACCTAATTTGCATGATATTTTGTATCCACGTATATGCTGGGATGAGCACTGGGGAGAGGTTTTGCATCAATCCATTTTTAATAAGCTAATGAAGTTGGCTGGGCTGACACTGCAGATCAAATCATTGGATGTTTTTCTCTGCTGGACTGAGAATTTGTGATCACGGTACAGATCAAACAAGATTGTGAGCTGAGGAAGGCAAGACCTTTCCTCCTCCACTGCCGAGATCCCGTTACTGCACCGGATCAGTGAATCAGGAATCTGTTTGATGTCCCACACTCTTGTCCCATAGTCTCAAGTAAAGAGGCTATTGTAGCTTGTAGATTCTTGTCTCTTACCTTCTTCCCTGCCTTCTCCTCTGGCCCACTGCTCTGAGGCAGACCAGGACCCTGTAAACTGCCAGCCAGAGTCACTCATATCAAGGCAGAAAGTGGCAGGCCTGCTGCTGCTTTTGCACCCTTTTCACATCCCATCTTTGTTGTAAGCGCACCCCACACATCTTCATGCTCTGGGGTGTTTATCCCCACGCTTTGTCTGTCCCTACTCTGTCCCCTTGTGTTGGGATGCCTTTTTCAACCTGTCTGTCCCCCCATGATCATGTTCTTGCTGCTGCTGCTGCTGCATCCCATGTGTCTGTCAGGAGCTGCTGCCTCAAGAAAAAAGAGATTTACACAGCTTTCCCTGAGGCTTTCCCAAGCCCTGTGCAGCAGAGGGTCTGATTTGCCATGTAAAGCAGATTTGTACAGGAATGCATCTTCTCTAACATTAACTATTTAAAACCAAAGCATTTGGTTCTAAACCAGTTGGTTGTCCAGGCTGAGCCTGCCATGGCCAGGCAGAGCAGTACCCCCAGGGAATGCTCCTCCCCACACCCAGGCGGGAGTTGGAAACAGTTTGGAGCCCCCACTGATGTTTGACAAGAGAGGGAGATAAGGACAACAATTTTTGTGTATAAACTAAACTCTGCATGGCTAAAGTTGAGAGAGATTAATTTCATCCTCATGGTCTTCTGAAATACTCTCACATGCTCTATGCACGCACAGAGAAAGTTCCATTAGACAAAAAAACTCATGAAAAAAACTAGGTCTTAAAATGTGAACATCTGCCACTGCAGAAACGAGGGGATTTGGCAGAAAAGGGGTTTCCAAAGAGCAGTCCAGAGTCTTCCAATTTCTGCTGCTTCAAGTAACAGCTACAACGTATAAGCCATTTAATACTGAAAAGAGGCAGGCTCATCACTGAGATAAACTGCTCATTCGGGAGACTCAGCTACAGCATAAAAGTAACAACCAGCTAAAAAAAATATTGTCCTAATTACACTGGGTCATATATCGAAATATGGTAATTTGAGTGCTGAGTCACCAAGACTGCTGAGGAAAAAGTTTTTACTATAAAAAAAAAATTGGTGAAGTCTGTGTTTTCTGGTTTTAAAGGCATCACTGGGAATAAGATAAATAAAACCACATTGGCTTTTGATCCAATCAATGCAATTTTGCTTGATTTTAATCCACCATTTTAAAAATACTCTTGGAGTTTTATTCAGATTTTTTTTACCTTTGTGTCGAAGATTAGTTTTAACAAGTAACATGAGATTGAAGCTCAAAGAGCAATTTGAGCTCCCTTATAATCCAGGGCAGAAAGATTTTAGACCCAGTGGAGAGTGGAAAATGTCTTCATAAAAGTTCATCTTAGCTATTCAAAACCTAGTTTTATAGACTAGTTAATTGTCTTAACTCTTTTTATAATTGCTGGTGACAATTGTCCTAGAAAGTGATAAATCCTACATGTTTTATCTACGTAGTGCTATGGTTTCTATCAACTGACCTTAGGTAGACTCTGACAACTGGTCTAGATCAGATGCACAACTTCCAGACCTCTAAAATTAGTGAGATCAATCCCATCTAGCTTGATGCAGTAGATGAACTAACACATGCTCCTAAATTTAAAACTGCATTGTGTTTAGACCAGAGAAACGATATATTTTTACTTCAATATTCTAAAGCACTCCATTCAAAGCTGAGGGGAAAGGGAAGGGATGATTTGTTTGAAATATTGTAGAGGAGGAGTTATGAAATCACAGGTTGGCAAGACATTGACATTTCTAGCTTGTTGACATTAAACATGAATGTCATTTAAAGATAACACCTGCCTGAAAGAGCTTGCAAATGGGGTTGTTTAATACCATTTAATAATGTTTAATAATGTGGAAGTGAGCAGAAAACCTATTAACTTCAATTAGTATTTACATCAGGACACCCATAGTTCAATGAAATGTCTCCGTTAAAGAAAGTCTTTAGTATTGATGTTAAATATGACAGAAGTCTCCTAAAGAAGAATGGGCTCAGCACATATTTAATGGCTGTGCTGAATTAAGGTGTTTTGGACAACACCAGAGGACAGGAAAACAATAAAATGACCATTCTCATGAAGAGATGGTATAACAGACCAAGGATTTGCCTGAACTGCTCCTCATACAGACTTGTTTTTACAGTCAGTGGCGAGAAGGACACAGCTGCAAGGGTCAGTCATCCCTCTTATGGTCTCAAGAGCACACAGAGCAGCTGCTGCTCCTTTGCTGCAAAGGAGAAGGTTGTCTTCAGCTTGGACATCTCACCCAGGGGTACCTGAGAGGGCAGAGTGGCACCTCCACCAGCAAGTGTCTGTGCTAACATCCCTGCCATAAACATCTGGCCTCACTTTCCAGTTTGGATGGAGGGATCCTCCCTCGGTATTTTTACCTAAGCACCTTTTCTGGGTTTTACCTCCAGCAGTGCGTAGCCTGAATAACCTGGTTTGTACCAGGTCGTTGTTCTTCTGCAATTTCTCTGAGAATAATGAGATCTGTGTAGCTTTCATGCTCATGAGACCATCCCCTCATGCCATGCCATGTAAACATTTGTAAGAGATAAAGATACTTACAAATAAAGGCTTTAAATGGATCTTGGCTGCATTGAAAAATGTCCTGGCAGCCTTGGTTTCCCTTGCATTGTACACAGGAGGACAAATGCCGGCTGATAACAAACAAAGAAAACAAGACGATAAAAGTCTCAACTCAATTCTAAGAGTAATTGCAAACTTTATTTTCTAAATGCCTTCCTGAGCTTAGTCCAATTATTGCCTGTGGGCACTTTTGATGTCTTTATCCGAATTTCCTAGTTGCCAGAGAGACAATGAAGCAGGGCTAGATCATGACAAATAGGAAAATGTAATCCAAAGGATTTCACTATCAGCTTAACTACTATTATAATAACATAGAATACGTAACACAACATAGGGACACAAGCTTCTGCAGCAATATTTCCATACCATCTTTCCCATTTTAAATTTTGGCGCTCTTGAGGAACAGTACAAAAATTTCCAATTCTATTAGGCTGGAATTTCCAGCTCAAAGTAGCACACAAATGTGTGGGGGAGTTTACATCACTCACTCTTGGTTTGTTGAAGCTTACCTTGAATTCAGCTCTGCTGTTGTACACAAATATTTTTTGCCTGAGCATTATTTTCAGCCCTGGGTGATGCCCTGATGGCACCCATTGCCTCACAAAGCACAGGCTTGTGGACCCAATCACACAGAGCAGCACTGTGTCCATATATGTATCAGGATGGTATCACTACCCAGTATGGTGGACTCAGTTTTCTAACCCCAATGCTGGTAAAAACAGGTCATAGAAAAACTGTCTGTTCTAGAATTTAACAAGGAATCAGCTGGTGATTTAAGAAACTTACTTTCAGGAAACAGATATATGAGAACAAGGACAGAAATTTATCCATTAAACCCTCTCCTCTCTGTTTTTTCCTCCAAACATCTTTCTCTGTTGTCTCAGAAATCATCGTAAAAATCACCTCTAGGAATAACAGTCCAAGCATTCCAGAGTTTAAGCTCTGCTCGAGAGCAAAATAATGTGATTAGTCTTTAATTGCCATAAAGATCCCCCTTAGTGGAACTAGATGTCAAAATTTTAAATTCCGTAATCAGACTGGCATTTAATTACTTTATTCAATGAGATGGGAAAATGATCTTAAAATAGAAGTAACTATATAAATACAAGTTTGTATTTCTGAGGATACAATTAAAGAGTTTTGTTCCATTTGTGAGAGCTTTGCATTTTTTTTCTGCAGCTGAATCTGAGCTCTGACAAAGTAGGAACATGCTCTCTGAGCTGATTAAACCAAGCAAATTCCACAGTGTCGGCAGAGTGGGGGTGAAGGTCTCCTGAGGCAGTAATGGTGCTTGCTCCATTCCCAAGAGGTGGGAGAGTCTTATTTCAGGTTTGCTGAAGGCTGGGGTTTTTATGAAGGTCTTTAATGCCACATTGCATTGGTGTGTGCTGAGAGATCCTTCCTCCATGAGGAAAAGCAGCTGACACTGGCAGTTTTCAAGCAAAACTCTTTGTAGGGCAGAATACCAAAAGCACCATTGTGTTTTTCTGATGTGATCTCCCTTCCAGGACTGACAATAGAAATTCTTGCATTTCTGGAACCAAGGGAATAAAGCAGGAAAAGAATGAAAGACAGAATGTTCTCATCCTCCTTGTGCTGTTGCTTACCTTAACTCCACTGAGTTTGGTGTGAGCCCTTGATTCACGGCCCTTGCCAAAAGCGCAGATGAAGATTTTTTCAAGATGGTACCCAAAAATAAGCAAAAATATCTGAAAATGTAGACTTCAATCTTATTATTCCCCAAGGACACTGCATTGGGTCCAAGAGAAGGAAAACAGTAAATAGGAAGATGGTAGCTGGGAAGGAATGGGACCGTGAGGAATAAGTGCAGTCATGAGGAGGGGATGGGAGCAGGGAGAAGCCCTGGCAGCAGGTAGAGTTCCTGTGAGTTTGTCCGTAATGACACTCCAAAAGAAACTTGGCTCTTGCAAAGAGGGGGAAAAAAAACAAACCAAAAAAAAAAACAACCAAGCAAAACAAAATAGAGAAGGAACTTGCATAAAGAGAAGAAGGATAAGCCACAGGGAAAGGAAGACTGAGTTTATTTAAGAACAGGCTATGATACTTGAACAGATAGAGATGGAGGTGATGACAAGGAGGAAAACACATTCCAGGCTTCTCACTACCTCAGAGCCTGTAACACTGACAATCAACAGACACGCTGAAAACCAAAATCCCACCTTTGTCATCACTGCTTGGATGTTTCCCCACTTCCAGCACCTGTTGGTATAACCATTCCCCCTGCAGACCTTGGGCTGCAGAGCATGGCTGAGGCTGCAGGACATCCCAGTCATTGCTGGGAAATGCATTTCTTCTTTCTGCTGAGAGTTCATTTGTCATTAATTCCTACTCGCACAGCATTACACCTCACTGCTCTAATGATTACACAGTCCTTACTCAAACAGAAAAGCAGCTCTTAAGTATTTCATCCCTGCACAGGGAAAAAAATGAGAGTGAAGTTGGTATGATCAGATATTGTTCCTTCCCTGATACACATACTTTTTGATATTTCTTTCTCTTTGCCTCATTTTTTATTTTCCTCAGAGCATGATACAGAAACTTCCTCCTTCACTGGGTTTTGGAGACAGAAAGTCACCAGGAACAGCCCCTGAATCAGACCCCTTTTTTCAGCTCATGACTAGTTTCCATGAGATGGAAATGTATCATATGTATTCTGTTGCGGTGACCCAACCCACCTCAGGGCTGGATGTCATTGAGTGGAACAATTTTCCTGCTCCTGACTTCGATCCCAAGGGCAGGTCTGAGGCCAGCTCATAGGATGACCATCAGACCTAAGGCCATCCTCTTCTGGGTGATTGCACTGCCACATCTCCTCCCCTCTTTCTAGACCCTTCTCTTGTTCTTTAGTCCTTATTGGTTCATCTGTTTATGTATATTTATCAGTTTAATTGCCTATGTATAAGTTCCAGAAAGTTCTCCCCTGTTCCTTTCCCTATTGGCACCTGTCATTCCCATCATCTCCCTATTGGACTGTTTCCCTTAGTTCCGCCCTCTTTTAGAGCACCATAAAAAGGCTTCTGGGATTCCCCACCGCCTTTTCTGGTGCTTCCCCTTCAGCTTTGAGGTTCCTTGTTACTTTTTGTTATCAATAAAGCTGGATTTGTGGGCACCAGAGAGGTCCCTCTACCTCCTTCGCCACCATCCCGTTGCTCGGCAGCATCCAAGCTGCAGCCTGCTTTTGTGTGCCTCTGAGCAGAGCGCTCCGACCAGCCACGAGGACTGTGTCCCTTTGGTCGCCGACCAGGACACCGCCTGGCCTCCTGCCAGGCCACCGGGCAGCCGTGGTGCGAGGCAGTATTCCACACCTTTCTCTGGTGCAGCCTGAGGCTCCACCTGCTCTCTCCTAACTTCAGACACTTATCTGAGATTCCTGCTTGCCCAAGGCTCTTTAGAGCCAAAGGCAAAGAGGGGTCCCCAGCAGGAGTTCCTGATCTCAGTAACCACCATTCCCAGTGATTACAAGGAAGACTAGTGCAAAAAATACTAAGGTAGGTGCTTCTTAGTTGACTAAAATTGGGTGGGGTGAAGCCAGGCAGCAGCATGTAAACTGAGTATTGCACTGCATGCAGAAGTTATGCAGGTATTGTGCCCTTCCCATCCCTGGGCTAGTGCTGACCTAAACTGGATGAGCTTTTCTTTGCAACCATGCAATACAACAATCACCTGCTAGATCTGGTCTCCTTCAGCATTAACCATCACTTGTTACTCCATCACTGCTCACACAAGTATCTGGATCTTGTCTTCCTTTTTGTTATTGGGTTGCTATTTTCATAACAATTTTCACTGTGACTTCTTCTGTCCATAAAAATAATTTTGTTGAGTTTTGCTGGTGGCATTTTTGAGACACAGTCAGCTCAGGCTAGAAGAAAACAGACAGAAAAGAGATGATCTTCACAGTGAGACAGATCCTCCACCACTCCTGGTAAACTGAAGGTGATCTCTTATTCTTTGGTCTCTCTAAAATGTTTTTCCTCTATTTTTGAATTAATTTATTATGTACAACTCTGAGCAAGGAGGATGGAACATGGGAGGCTAAAATATGAGAAAAAAGTCTCATCTAATCTTTTCTGTAGAATTCTGTGATAATTGCATTTAGCATCATTCACCGCAAACAGGGAGTATTCCGTAATTTATCACTTTAATCCATTTCTTTGCTGACAGTTTTTGCCAAAAGGAAAAAAAATCTATGGATTAGCTATTTGACTGACTTGAATAGGAATACTTCTAGTTAACAGTAGGGTTAAGTTCTCTAACACCCTGGGGGGAATCTGGTGCTAGCTATCTCTCATGGAAGAACGTATAAATGCAGTGGATTAAAAAATACCTCGACACATCTGTGGTCTTGCAAAACAGCACAAGTTTTTGACTGCCATATAGTCAAATAACATTATTAGCAAAGGTACAATCCTTTATGTAGTTGGTAATACTTATATCCAATTTTTTTCCTTGTTTTTTTTCTTTATTTATGCCATACTTTGAAGGGCCAAGCAAAAATTTCACTTTTTTTGAGCTGAAATTGGGATGGGAGTAATCACATAACCTTAGCTGGCCTCACAAGGGAAATTATCTTCTCTCTATTTAGTGCTAGTGAGAATTTGCCTTATTTGATTGTATTGGCTCTAATTGAGGAAACCTAATTTAAGAAAGCTGGTCTGTAAAATCCTGCTACTTTATTTTAACATCAAGGTGTTGGTGTTTCTCCTAAGAAGGAAGCAGACACATAAATTTATGCTGTTGTAATTTTATAATGGATGTCTCTGGCAGATGGCACATTTTAACAAGGTTGAAAAATCCCTACGGGCTCAAAAGACGAACTGAGAACATAACAAACATTTCATAAAGAAGCTAAATTCAATATATTTAAAAACAAAAGAAGATTTTTTCCAGTAGCCAACCTATATACTGAATGTTTCTATTCTCAGGGGTTTTTAAAACAAAACAAACCCCAAACATTTTAAATTCACTCGAAAATCTTTTTGCTCTCCTCTAGGTTGTTTTTCATGAATGTTTTTACC
Source organism: Struthidea cinerea (assembly GCA_013397865.1). Lineage (NCBI taxonomy): Eukaryota > Metazoa > Chordata > Aves > Passeriformes > Corcoracidae > Struthidea > Struthidea cinerea. The sequence continues at coordinate 1,887,550 of VZTI01001285.1, forward strand.
TCTGGTTTCCACCATAGTCATGCTTGAAGAGTTCTGTACAGAATTACTAAAAATGATAGTGTATTTATATTGCCTAAGGAATGTGACAGAAAAAAATCATCCCTTCCCTAATTTCCATCAGGACAGACTCATCATTGGTGCAATTTCTTATAGGACTAGAGATCAACTTTGGATAAAATGAAGCTGAACCAATGGAGGTCTTTTGCACAGGAGTGAATCCAAAGTAATTTAAGAAATTGTAGCAGATGTACTTGGGTTTAAGATAGTATAATTGTAATGACAATTCAGAAAAGTATTTAAGCACAGACGTAACTCCATCTCTGTTCATGCTTAGCTTTAAACATGCATTAAAACCCAATCACTTAAATACATGCCTAAATATTTCCCAACGGGATTCTTTCTTGAATCACAGCCTAGACTCTGGAGCGATGTTCACGTTTTATGATGTGCAGTATATTTAAGTAATGTCACACTTCACAGGCATTCAGAATGGGAAAATTAAACTGGTAGTAATGTTTTAGAACAACCTTCCTGTTTATTATGCAGATTTGGCTTGTGTCTCTGTGTTTTAAGACCATTTCAACTTTTCTTTTCTACTAAAAATATAATTCAAATTACTTATTTTCTCCCAGACAGCTTCAGTTACTTCATCCTGTGTTTTGAACTCTTAGTCAATAGGTCCAGACAGCGCCATGAAAGATGGTGAGGAAAATCAGTGCCTATAATAAAGATGGGGGCAGATATTTTATGTTTGGACAAGAAGTCACGGTTTTCAACTAAAAGAGGGCAGATTTAGATTAGATATAAGGAAGAAGTTTTTTAGAGTGAGGGTGGGGAAACACTAGAAGTGGTTGCACAGGGAGGTGGTGGATGCGCCATTCCTGCAAACATTCAAGGTCAGGTTGGACGGGGCTCTGAACAACTTGATGTAGTTGAAGATGTTCCTGCTCATGGCAGGAGAGTGGATTAGACAACCCTTAAAGGTCCCTTCCAACCCACACGATACTGCATGGCAAACAATGTACACGGAATTTCAAAGCTCTGTTGGAATACCTTTTCAAGTCCAAAGTGTTATCTGTTGAGATTGGCCACTTTTGTTCTAAATCCAAGCATTTACAAAGATGTCTCTTGAAACACGTACTATGTCAATTTACTTTTTCTCAGACTCTGAACTGCAAGATTTGTGATAGTTTTATATTTCAGATCTTGCCTACAGATCAGTGTTCACAAAAACTCTTTTGAAAGATTAAGTTCTTTAAGAAAATCAGCCATTTCAGGGAAGAGAATGTGAAAAAATAATCTATACCCTGCCTACTGTCTAGCATGGTTAAGGCTTTGGATACTATTTTGAAGTAAATAAGCCATAATAATTATAAAATCACTTCTTAATATTTCTCAATAAAAAGATGTCCCTTTATCAGCTATTTGGAGGGTCTGCTTTTTCTCTCCAGTGCTCAAAGAGAGAGCAGGGATCATCATTTGGAACTAGATTCTTCTTTTTTGGCTGAAGACAGGGACGATGACTCCCTACCACCCTTGATGTCATCTTTGCCATGGATTTATCCATTACTGCAGTAGAGACTTCTCTATTTCCAGGCACTTCCAGATGCCCTGAGACCACAAGCTGAGCAAATGTGACATGAAGTCAGGCTTCATTATGGCATTTATGCAAGGCAGTTGGGGGATTTGCATTTATGTTCCTTTATTTCTTTTCTTTCTAAAGCCTCACTGATCAGAAAACAATTTGTTCAAAGCATTCTCCGCTAAAGAATTTCTATGTGAGAGGACGTGCTTTTCCCCCAGAGTAATGCTGGTTTGACAAAAACTAAAGAAAACAATTGACTCTGCTTTTCAGCAAACACTTGTTTTTAGGCAAGCAAACAAACATAAAATCCATTTTGATTGCTAGACATCTGAAATTTTAACCAATCTGAGATTAGCTAAAAGTTCCAGCTACCTGAAACTGGAAACCATAAAAGAGTTAGGCATCTCCTGAAAAACTTAACCAAAATATGAATTTTCTGATAGAAAATAACTTGTTTTTTCTCACTGACTCTGGTAGTCTGAGCTGTTATTTTTAAGCACAGCTTCTTGAAATACTGTGTAGTTTTATTCTGAATGAGATTTGCTGTGGGTGTGCAGCTTATTTTGTGGAAACACCTCTACTGTGTTCACCTACACATGTTTAGAGATCAGTTGCGTAAGAAAAGGAAGTGGACTGATATTTCTTCATGCTTCATGCTCTTCTACACCCTCACATTTCTGAACTGATGGCACTGCTGGTGCCACTGCCACAACACTGCAGCTGAATACTCTTGGCTATTTTTGCGAATTAGATTTTTGTTTAGCTTAACGTCAGAGAAGAGAATTTCTTCCTTCCCCCGCATTTGAATCTCTTCAGAAAACATATATTATAGTCTTTGAGCTATAAAGAACCTATGCTAATGTATCTCTAATCTGGACAATAGTTTAGTAAAATATATTTACTGCCAAATGGTTTTTCAAAGGTAATGGTGCATTGTTAAAAATGGTATTTCATGGTAATTTGAGTTCTTTCTGAATTTAGGACACTTTGCCATGCAAGAATGTAACCTCATCAGAAAGAAAAATGAATTGCTATGAGTGGTATCCTGCTTTAGTTTTCATTTTGCACCTTCTTGACCAGTACAACTGGATCTGTTTTTCAGGAAACACACAGTGAAAAGAAAAGTTGATTAAATCTGAGTGTTTTCCAAACCATTTTTATTAAATCTTGTAAAATGTTTGGCTGGTATTATATCTGAAAGAGAAATGCTTTGAGATTTGCCTATCTCCTCTTTTAAAAAAGAATGTTGGCAACCTGATCTAAAGGAGTGGGAAAAGGGAAAAGCACAAGAGAGGCTACAAATCTTTGCCTGCCTCATGTGACACCTGGCATACAGGGCTGTACCTTGGTATTGGCAGGACATCCTTTGTCACGTCTGCTTCTCTCAGATGCCAACCCCTCTAGTAAATGTGTGAGCTTTTGTGATTTGAACTCATCTTAAGTGCACAACCACTCTGAGATGCTGTAAATTCTTCTCCAAGATGAAATTCAGTTTTAGATTAAAGTAAGACTTGCAGAAAATATGAAAAATGATGTTCCTTCAAATCTCCACCTCATCTTTGGAAAGATAGAAAGGAGAAAAATTACATTTTTTGATCTCTTCTTTTCCACAGCTACAAATCCAGCAAAGTCTGAGTTTTCCGAATTAAACTTTTCAATTTATATTTACTTTTTTTGTTCTTCCTGAAGTATACAAGACCCTGCCAATGTTTGCTGACCTGACAGAAATGCTTTGCTGAATACTGATTAGAAACTTGACTTCCAGACACTTTAGTTAAGATAGATGCTATTTTCATTATAAGTCATACACTACTTTTGAAAAAAAATTCACCTTGGGGCATTGTCACCTTGAACCAAGAACTTTCTATTGCAATGACAGCTTATTCTTCCTAAGAATGTGTTGCAGTAAGAAAATTAATTGGGCAAGCTGAAGTGCAAGGTGCATAAGGAAAGAGATGGAGAACCTTCTTGCCTTTTGAGGAAAAAAGCCAAATGTATTCATTTTCTCTGAACTGCATTAGTGGAGAGAGGCAGGCAGCAGCGGCGAACATCACCCATGAGTGGATAGGCTAAAGGAACATCACTTATGGGACCTGGGGCCTGCTCATGCTGCTAAGAGCGACTTCCAAACACATTCAGGTAGTCCTGTAAACCAGTGAGCCTTTGGATCATTCCAGTCTTCTGGAAACAGAAGATCCAGTTCTTGTCTCCACAGCTTTATAATGTGGCATAAAAGAGAACATGACAAGATGAAAAACCCAATGACACTTACTTATATATCCCACTTGACAACCACTGCTCTTAATACTAACTTCTTAGCTACTTTATTTGCTTCTAATTGTTCCCTAATCCTGGAACATGCTCTAGTCACTGTCAAATATTCATCTTACATATTTTTCTCTTCCAAAGAATTAAATCTACATGTGGAGAGTACCTAAGTCCCTCTGCCACGTCAAGTCTGCCATGGTAGTCCTGAAAAGGAAGCTCAAACTCCAAATAGGCTCTTCCAGGAAGAAAGCTTTTATTTCTGTGAATGATTTCCAATGGTGGAACAATCCCAACAGTTCAACAATTTTAAATTATTCAGTCTGGTGCCAGGTCTGGCAATTAAAATATTCCAGGACCCTTAATGTCATACTGATAAGTGTTGGAATGCTTGAGTATAAGTTGGGAAGTTTCACCTGACAGGGAGAGAGCTTTGGTATGGGGCTTCTGCTCCAGAAGAGTACCTGATGCTGGAGAACTGGAGAGGGCCTGTGGGGCTGTCTAGCACCCCATGCAGGAGGTACACAGGACTTCATTGCCAGACCATGATATCAGTATGAAACAATTGACAAACTCCATTTGCAAACATTGAAAGAGAATCATGACCAACAAGGGAGGAGAAAAAAGTGAGAAAATGGGGTTGATGAACCAGATGAAACAAAATACTAAATTAGCTTTGCATCTCTCCACTCTATTTAAAAGGATAACAGACAACTTCATCAATTGCAGGATATTACAGCCTCACTGAAGGGTTCATTTGTCTTTTTTTTAATTCTGCCAAGGGGTAGTGTATCAGCAAAGATGTTTATGGTTTGCCCATCCAGCAACATGAAAGCAAAACCTATGAATAAAACATCTTCTCTAGACCTTCAAGTCAGAGGGGAAATGACTCTCAGCCCAGGAAAGGTAACTGAATATAACAAAAACACAGAACCTCAAATGTATTTGTATATCTTAGCACACTAATAGGTGAGGGTTAAGTTTTTCTGCATCGTAAAAGATTTAGGAAAAATCGGAGGCTTTTTTATTCATAAGACACTTCTACCAATCAGTTGCAGGGAGAAAAAAGCACAGGATTACTGAACTGCATTAATTATTTATTCTGACAGTCTGAACAAGCAATTGAATTGAGATAGCTTGGGAGTCTCTGTTGACTAATAGGGGAGAAATATTCCAGAGTTTAAAGGCAAGGAGTGAATTGAGTGTGAGTGTTTATTAATACATGATTGAATTTACTACTCTGAGGAGAAATTTATGTTATAGCTCTTTGGTTCTCATCTACAGAAAAGAATAATTTGGGAAGGCCTTAGAATTGTTAGGCAGGCTCTGAAACATAAAAATCGTTAAGATAGTAAAAATATAGTGAGAAATTCTGAAGGAGAATAGGTAAGATGTACATTGGTCATACTTCCTATGTAAAGTGCAAACTGGAAAAAACAGGAATGAAATAAGGTAACTGTATGAAGGAACTTTTTTTAATGAAGAGTAAAAAAGAATCACACAGTAAAAATCATTTATTATCACAGAAAATCTGAAAGACAGCAGACTTATCCTGAGCTTGTTTTATTTTGTTTTAGTCTCTTGATTTCAGTATTATGATGTCAACTAACTCTTGCTGAGCAGCAAAAGCTTTGTAAAAAAAAAAAAATAGAAGGCAAAATTGAAATTCTGAAACTCACAGAAGGCAGAAGAAATAAAGGATGAGCTATACACAGTGCAACTGTCTGAGATGGTTCCCTCAGCAGGTCACTGTAGGTTCCTCTTTGTAGTCAATGGGATGAAATATACACTGTTGAGTCATAGGTCATCTGTCCTGATTTAGAAGCCCCTAGACTGAAATGAATTGTCCCCTAAAAGCATTCGTCTTTTGTGGATAAAAAGAGTGTCTAAACAGCTCAGAGTTACATGGGTTCATATGAACCTCACTCGAGCTGTTTTGCAAGTGCATGAAATTCCAAGGAAGAAAATGGAGTCTATTCAATTCTAAGTAGAACCTATATGTAGCAAGGAAACAAAAAAAAAAAAAATAGCAATAATTTGTAGCTTGAATTCACATTCCCTCAGAGTTTTATGCATCTTCCATCTCTGAAAGCAATGGCTGTATCCATAGCAGTTAGCAAGACTGTGCCACTGTTTATTCTTTATTCTGGAGGCCAGCTGGCATTATCTGACAGCATCCATATGTTTCAATTCTCATAGCTTTCAAAAGAGAGCGGCCAGATTCAAATTTCCTATTGGGAACAGTTCCTGGCTTATAATACATCCTCAGCTGTGGCTGGGAACTATTTATGGGAATGTTACTTGGCCCAGACCAAACCCCTCTGACAATCAGAAATATGGCAAATAGTTTTGGGGTGCCCATTGCAGGGCATTTTTTAATGCAATAATATAGAGGTACCCACTGAAAATGACTGCACAGCACAGCTTTGAAAACCTGGGCTACAATAACCTGCAGCACATTTCAGTAGAGACAGTGGCAAAAAAATACCTCGGTGAATGTTGGATTCAGGTCTGAGTTATCTTGTCTCCATTTTCAATAAAATATGAAAAGATAGTTGGGAGTTACAAAGGAAGGTGATAATATGATGAGAACGACAGACAGCTGGTGCTGATAAAGGGGAATATGTACTGGATAACCCGAGTATATATGAATACAGGAGATACAATCAATGGGAAATGGGCATTAAAGTGATCACTGTCAAAAAACTGAAATCAAAGCAGACTGGAAGAACAGAAAATGAGTATATGATTTATTCCTGATTTCCTCATACAAGACATGAATCAATCACAACAACATTGGGCTATATCTATAGTTTATTTGTTAAGTCAAGAAGAGGATAAATCTGGAGTTCTACAGTATTGCACATTGGTAGAGGAGCAGCGAGGGGTCCAGTCTAGCAATGGGTGCATCCTGACAACTGAGGCCCAGTCTCAGTGGGAATAGGTGGAATAGGAATGTCACCAACCATAACACGAACTAAATATCTTGATCAATCTGAAAAAATAGACTTTTAAGGAGAGTGCCAAGGAGATTGAAATCCAGATTGGGGAACAATGGACAAGACCTGCATCGTTACCACCTGGCTTTCCCTAACATCACCATGATTTCTAAGTCATACAGTAGGATTACTGCAAAATACAAGCTTTCTTTATAGAGGAATAGCATTCGAGTAAAAATTACATTTGAAAATGGGAAAAAAAAAGCAAAAATGAGTTCTACTCTGGAACTGTAGATGTGTATATGTCTTGTGCAACAGAATTTGGTTCAGCTGCTTAAACAACTTGATTCAAGATAAGGCTTTCTTGGTTCCCAATGTATCAACAGAGTTCAAAGCTGGGATTCATCTGCTTATTGCAGGTAACTTGTGTGGTTTAGAAAGCCCTAGGGATGTATTCTGTCTCGTTTTCAGCAGCCAGAAGAAAAGGACATGAAGAAACATATATCAAAGTATCCAAAATGCTAGTGAACATCTACATTTCCATCACTGGATTTCACCACTAGTAAACAAAAATAGCCAAGAGAGCTTTTCAGTTGATCAAACATATTCCACTTTTCCACAAATCTTTTCCAGTTTCAGGACTCAGTACAATGTTCTAAAATTATGAACCTAAGAGTATGAATTTTCTAAGATTATGAATCCAAGAGTCATGTTTGGGTACCTTGAATACTTCAGTCCTGGGCATCATTGACTGGGCATCTGAACAGAGCGCCCTTTGATTTTGTGTAACCATCTGTTGTCAGGTAAGAAAATGTCTCCAACCCAGCAGAGCCTGATGAAAACTAATTTCCAAAGGTTTGAGAGACTATCTCAAATAATCTTCAAACTTTATCCATTATTCCCTTAGAACTCGTGGAGGCAGGTCCCAGAGGATGGGACTAGGGAAACATAATACTTATCTTTAAGTAGCAGCATAACCAGAAGGATCCAGAAACTTACAGACTGGCCAACCCAATAGTGAAAGCCACAAAGACAGAGAAGAAGGTTGTTAAACAATCAGTTTGCAAACACTGGCAGGATAATAAAGTGACAGGAAAGAATTAACATGAATTTGTTAAGAACAGGTCACATCCAATCAATTTGATATTCTTCCCTGATGAAGAAGCACAAAGTTGACTGTAAAGACATATAAGGTGACTTAAATAAGTGATTCTTATATTTTCATTTTCCCATAAATAATGGATGCCAGATCATTAGTACCTCTTAATGAGCTTTTTATGTCTTGCATGTGTCAAAGGCCTCTGTTTAATGTATGGCACATTTCCCAGGAAAATGTCATATTTTTAATTGACACCCTGCAGTAATTGCCATACCTTGGCAAGAACAAAACGAGACATTCATACCAGAATGTATGATGGAAGTACTGCCACCATGAGAAATTACTCATGTGCTTGAGGGATTCCCCCTTCTTGAATCACAGTTCTACACCTATGTCTATCATGGGTAATATTTCCCAGTTAATCACTGATGCAATCAATCATTCATATTATCAGCCTGATTTTCCCAACACCTACACTGGTATTCAGAATGCTGTGATCATTAAACTACACTGATGTCAAAGAGGTACAGAAGAAAACACAAAGTGTCTTGATTTACAGAAAAAACCACAACATTCAAAAGCCCCATTTAGAGCAAAAAGAACTGTTCAGTAAAATAACTTATGAAAAACCAAAATCCTTAGGATTTAATATGAAAGTTATTGACTAGAATTTGTGAAAGCCCAAAGCCTCACTCTTAGTGCTTTTCTGTTAAATGTGTTATAAGATAAATGTCTGCAGTGTTCAACGTTTTTTCCTACCTCAGAATTATCATGGTGGACTTTTCAGTATGGGCTTCTAATCATCTTTTATCACCTGAAACCTGAAGCAAATTAGAGATGGCTGGCAGCAAATTTCTAAGCAGAAAAAAGATGCTTAAATACTAAATTAGCTTGGTACACTCATCTTTCTCTGCATATAGACTATCAGTGCTTCTCCAGCGGTTTCAGTTGAAAGAAATTCTCCAGAAAATTGTTAAGGTGACATCTGTGAAGTTGAGTGTAATAAAATTTCAAAAGTTTCTAAGGGAAAACTGTCAAATGTCAATATATCTACACATGCATATATAGTGGGATTTTCAAAACTGTCTTCGAGGTAGAAGGAGAAATTACTTAGATGTCTGTCAGTCAGTTTAGATGTCTACATACATTTTTAATTACCTCTTTAATGTTAAGAGTGACTAAAATGTCATCTCACATAGAGTTATCAACCTGAAAGTTGAACTTCTAGACTCCCTCAACAGTCAGTGATGTGAAGTGGGTGTCCCTAGAGAACAATCCATCCCACCTATTTTAAGATCCAATTAATCATTTCTTTGTCTAAAGAGGAAGCTCAGGGGCCCGTCCATGTCTTGGTGCCTTTGAAGAGTAAACAACAAATATCAGGACATACCATGTTCAGGCCTGCTGAGAAATCGGCTGGGGGTAGGAGCTGAGGGACCATCGCGCTGTTTCCTTCCTGCTTTACTTCATTATGTACTGAAAAACGAACGCGAGCAAGCTGAGCATGTCAGATGTTGGAGTAGGAATGTGTGTACTAAAGTGCCTAGAATTCATGTGGAGGGGTTTACTGAAGTTGTTCTCTCACAGAGAAAGTCTAGGTTCTTCTCACTATTCTCTAAGTATTTCTTTGAAGTTTTCTTCAGTTTCTAAAGTCTACCAACTTACATTTAAGCACCTAGGGATTTTCTATAGGAAAAGTTCTTCATGCATTTATAAAATTCAGGTTCAAGTCGGAGTGTCTCAAGTTTGAAAAACTTGCATCCAACTCTCCATCCTTTTCTTGCCAGAAAAAGACAGGAAAAAAAAGAGAATGGCTTAGACATGAAATGTTCAATTTGGCCTGAATCCCTTTTTTAGACTCTTGGGGAAAAAACAGCAAAGGAAATTAAAAAAACCCTACATAACAAATGATGAAAAGTATCTCCTTCCTGTCAGTAGATCAATGGAAAGAGCGCCTACACTTGCTTAGATCCAGTTCCAGGGTTAATTCCCTGTCTACCTGAGAGAATTAGTGCCCACTTGGTCTACATTCTCTTCATCACCATGCAGCAGGAGCACTCTGGGGGAGGCAGTGCCTCTCCAGGCACTGTTATCCTGTCCTGGCAATATTTGTTAAATCAGTGATTGATTTGAGATGTCACTGGATTCAGTCCCAGATGAGTGACATAATCCCCAAACAAGACATTTTCTGCTCTCTCTCTTTCTCTCATCTCACTTGGTTTAGGCATTTAAAGCCACTTTTAAAGCCAACTCCTACGAACAGGAAAGGAAGGAATTATGTATTTCTACAAAAAAAAAATTACTTGGCTACATTTGTACTCTGTAAATTTATTGCAAACCAAAACCAAACTTTATGGCGCAAGACAGCAACTTGTACCAGCAATTGTGTGTCCAGCAGGACCAGGGCAGTGATTGTCCCCTCTGCTGGGCACTGGTGAGGCCACACCTCAAGTGCTGTGTTCATTTTTGGTCTCCTGATTACAAGAAAGACATTGAGGGGCTGGAGCGTGTCCAGAGAAGGGAACGGAGCTGGGGAAGGGTCTGGAGCACAAGTCTGATGAGAGCAGCTGAGGGGGCTGGGAGGGCTCAGCCTGGAGAAAAGGAGGCTCGGGGGGATCTTCTGGCTCTGCACAACTCCCTGACAGGACGGTGGAGCCGGGTGGGGGTCAGCAATTAAGACAAGAGAAAATGGCTTCACGTTTCACTGGGGGAAGTTTAGATTGGATATTAGGAAAAATTTCTTCACTGAAAGGATGGTCAGGCATTGGAACAGGCTGCCAAAGGAAATGATGGGGTCACAATGCCCAGAAGTGTTCAAAAGTGTGTGGATGCAGTGTTAGAGGCATGGTTTAGTGGTGGTTAACATTGTAGTGCTGAGTTAATGGTTGGACTTGATGATCTGAGAAGTCTTTCCCAACCTTACCAATTCTGTGATTCTAAAGTGAGATATTATGGCAACAATTCAGTCCGGAAAGAATAAAGATAAAAGAAAATCCCAGCAAGATACCTCATTTTTCCAAATCTACTCTCTGATAAGACTAAGACACTCCTTTGGATGCTGAATACTTACCAACAAGGCTAAAGAAATTCCTTCACTTTAATATAAAATAAGAGGTATATGGGAAGGAGACATGAAAAGCAGTGATTGAAATTGATGGATAACCACAAATATAACCAAAATAAAAAGGTTTGCAGTTATATCATTTTGATTATCTGCTTCCTCAAGTCAATATTAAAGTCAAATTGTGCCTGTGCAGGTTAGAGTCTCTCCAAAGTGTTTTTTCAAGTGATAGTGTTTGTGGTGTGAATGTGTGAACAAATTCGCAGGCTAAGAAACCTGAGAGAATAGGCTAAACAGGACCCTTGACTTAAAAACCTTCTATACCCATATTTTTTAGATTAGATTCTTCATCCTTGTGGTCCAAGAGCTTAAAATTGCTGCTTCCTTTGAACGAAAACTTGTGATTTTCATCAGAAGTTAGCCTTCTCTTCAAGGCAAGCTCAAGGCTAACTGACCAGCATTAAATTTTTTTGCTCCTGGAGACAAAAATAGGGGTCACAGAAGAAGTGAGATGATTCACAGCAAGGCTGGATTGGGTTTTCTGACAAGCTGCAAGAATCAGGGGGCATCACCAAACGCCAGGGGATACCCTGGGGAAGAAGGGACCCTGCAGGGACCCTGCAGAAGAAGAAAATTACACCTGAACAAACACATCTGCAAAAAGAAATTGACAAAGGTCTGTCAACCACCTATGCTAAAAGAAAAAAGGAGAAAATACGGTCAATAGGAGAATGAGCATTTTGGGTTTTGTTCTATTTAGTTCGTACCTGAGAGCTCAGAAAGCAGACAAGGAGGAGATACATGAACACACCCTGCCTTCATCTGGGCTGCTGGCAAGTCTGCCTGGACACACCACCTCCCAGTCTGCTGTTCCAGAAGTAATAAAATCTGCCATCATCATTCTGGTAGTGACAAAGGCAAAGAAGAATTTTCTGCAGAACAGTTTGTGAGAAAATTAATTGACAACAGGCTTCTTGGCAGTTTGCAACCATAATATTTGTATGATCTGCTGATGCCACAGTTTTATTCCCTGCTAATCTGATATTGCTCTCTTTCCTGTGCAAGGGCATCTCTTGTAGCTGTTGTTGGCATGCAGAAGGCAGACTTCCTATCAGTAATAATTCCAACAACATCTTTCAGTCTATATCAGCACATACTGTCTCAGAATACGCCATGGGAGACAACCCCAACACACAGCAGCCAAAATGTGACCATCTGCTTGATCACTTCATGATGTGGCAATTCAGGTTTGCCAGCCACCTCCTTGGATCCAGTACAAATCCCTACCTCACCAAAGGAGCCAGTTCCTCAGAGATAATTGTGGTCTTCATGTACACACTCCTGGATTCATCCCACCTGGCACAACTGAGTTGTCAACATCTGAACCTCTGTCTCCTTGAGCTTCCTCTGGGTCAATGGAAGGAAACAGACACCTGTAGGTCTCCAGATAGAAATTTAGTTTGTCTGAGATTTGAAGGGCAAGGAGGATAATATCTGCCCTGCACATGACAATCTGTGGGATGGCAGGCCAGGGTTAGAGGGACTCAGTGCTATCCAGGACCCTCAGCTTGTTGCTCTGAGGTAAGCTGAGTACACTGGAGAACACTTGAAATATTACAGAAATAAGCCAGAGTCCCCTGACATAACAGAAGCCAAAAGGGAAGTATCAGGGAAATATCTCTAAGGAATTAAGAGGTGTTCCTCTAGACAGAGCAGCTGAAGTGCCTCTTCATGAATGTTTCTACACCCAGCATACGTAACACACAGGAGAAACTGGAAGCCACCATGCTGCTGGAAAGCTGTGACCTCGTAGCCATTCCCAAAACTTGGTGGGATGAATTCCATGACCAGAGCATGGCTATCAATGGTTACAAGGCTGTTCAGAAGAGACAAGGGAGGAAGCAGAGATGGAGGAGATGTGGGTCAGGTGAAGAGTCAAGATAAGCCCCTGAAGTTTAGGCAAATAAACTTCCAGCTCTTCAAGGAGCTAGTCCACACAACCCCACAGGAAACTGTCCTTAAGGACGAGGGAGCAGAACTGACCTAGAGTATCTTTCAGGAAATCTTCCACAGTGCACAAGACCTGGCAATCCCCAGGAGCAAGAAATGGGAAAGGAAGGCAAGAGACCAGCATGGCTGAGTAGAGTCAAACTAAAAGACAAGAAAATGTACAGGCAGCGGAAGCAGGGACAGGTATTCTGGAAAGATTATAGGACACACTTGGTTGTGTAAGAATGGGGTGAGGAAGACCGTGGGACACCTGGAGCTGAACTTGGCTAGTGACACAGAGAGTAACAAGAAGGGCTTTCACAGCATGTTGGCCAGAAAAAGAAGGTCAAAGAAGGCATAACCCCCTGGTAAAAAATGCTAGCAAACTGGTAGCACCAGGCAAGGAGAAGGCTGAGGTTACTCAGCAACATCTCTCCTGAGAAAGCAGCGTGGGACTGCAGTGATCTGGTGCTAGAGCAGCAGAACTCCATGTACATGGCTATGCGAAGCTTTCATCTTCCCATTTAAAATGAAAAGATACTTATTATTAGCATTTTATATGAAATAACTATGAAATCTAAAAAGAGGTTACAAACATGCAGATTGTGTAGCAATATTTTAGTGGGAACATTTTATGGGAACATTTTCTGTTTTCATTACTGCTTTTCTTGAAAAATGCATTTCAGAATCATGGAATCGCAGAATGGTTTGGGTTGGAAGGGACCTTAAAGATCTCCTAGTTCCAATCCCCTGCCATGGACAGGGGCACCTTCCCCTTTCCACACAGGGGATATTTTACAGGCCACAGATAAAACTGTTGTAAGAAAAGCAATTTTAATATTCCTTGCTGAAACATCTTTATATTTTGCTAGAGTGTTCTGGTTTGTATTTAGCAATCTTTTAAGCTGTGCTGTTGGAGCCTTATGAATGAAAACACCATTATAACAACCATTTATCAGCTTGAGAGATACAGACAGAAACGGTACAAATTTCTGGCTCAGTCTTATAATGATAACTCATGACAATATCTAAAATAATTTTTAGTTCTTTAAAACTGAAGGGAAAGAGCAATTTGCTATGTCATCACTGGGATGAATGGGCAACATTCTCAGGAGCAATCAACTAAAATAAACTGATATATAGGTTCCTGTAGGAGGCAAGCAATCTTAAAATCTCTTTCTAAAACAAAGCATAACTTTGCATTCTGTCCCACACTTAAATTGCAGTGATTTACAAATACAGTTCATTTTATATTTATTGTTATTTGCCTTTCTGAGTAAATTCAAGGTACTGAGAGCACATTGTGAAGTGCTTCTTACAAAGCTTTGCTGACATAAAAGTAATAAAACGAAGCATTCCGTGAGATCACTGATTCATTGGGAACAGTCAGCACCTTTCTTCTGGTGTAGATTATAATTTTTTTTCTTCTGAGTTTAGCGAGCGAAACCTTCTTTTGATAACAGACTTACGAGGCTGCTTCTTTCCAGACTTTTTACATCTCTCAGTTACATGTACCAAGCTATTACATGAGATCTGTGGTGTGGGTTTGGGTTATCTCTGCCTTACCCCCATTGCAATAACTCACAATGTAACAATTTAAAGTGCATCAAAAGCACTAAAAACTAAGAGTTTAAAGTAGTTTGATCCAGCAGTTCCCTCATTCCCCCTTTTTCTTCCACGGCATTATTCTTCCTATAAGGAGTAATCAGGCTTTTTAGAGAGGAAGGGTAGCTGGAGCAGCATGTCAGATGGAAAGAGAGGCAGAGTTCATTTCCCCAGTTCCTATTACCAGTTCCTATTACAGCTGTTTTTAATGGTCAGAGAAATTAATGAATGCACACGGTAAAGCCAAGTGGGAGCGATGGGCTCAAAGCAGCTGAGGGTTTGGTCCTAAAGCAGTAAGGACACACTCTTGTGTCAGTCACCCTATAAAGCAAGGCAGCCCCTGGCCCTCCCACTACACAGCTGGAAGTGCTTTCAACCAGTGAAGTCATTGCTATAAAAATGTGATAAACTGAATTAGCACACTCTTTGTGTCATGTCCACAAAGGTATTAAGTTTATGGACCCCTCCCCAAGTTTATAGATACATACATGGTACCTCAACAAAACTCAGAAATTCAACGCCAGTGTGATTTTTTGCACTTGCAGTGGCAGAATAACATCACCCTTTGGCTAAAACCTTTACTAGAAAACAGAACAGAACCAGGGCTATGACTGTCTATACAATATCAAATGTTTTGCATGCTCCCTGGCATGCCTCTACTCTGTCCGTGGCACTTTCCCAAATAATTACCAAGTGCAAATGAGCATTTGTGCATGGCCACTCTGTTCTAAAGGCTAAGGAAGTAACATGCCATGGTTTACATGCTTAGATTGCACCAGCTGGCCTCTGTGACAGAAAATTAACCCTAGAAATAATTAATTCATTAGAATGGATGCAGATTAGGAATCTCCAATGACCTCCTTAGGGACGTATGCACAACAAAAGATTCATCAGAGAAGGCACAACTTCTCCAGACTCCTTGATGTGCTAGGAAAATACATCTTCAAATTAAATTCACGTTCAAAATTATTCCCATCTGAAACTATGGATATTCAAAACAATAATGGGAAAAGGGAGGGCAGGCAGCTGACTCACTGCTCCTGGTATTTCAAGCAAAAAAAACTCTCCCCAAAACAGAAGGGTGTCTCATATATTGTTCCAAGACTATAGTTTAAATATAGTTTATAGTTTAAATTTTCAGGCTGAGTTTAGCCAGAATAATAATTAAGTGAAAATCCTAATGATCCTCCCCCTGGGATGGACTGCTAAAGGTCAGGTTTCAGATACATTAATAAGCTGCTAAATGCTGCTAACTGGAAAAGGCTTTTTTTAAGCTCTGCACAAACCAACCCACTCATGTTTTTGATGGCAACACCGGGCATATCAGATGGCTGTGGGAGTTTTGCCATGAAACGAAAACTCCTCTTGTGCTTTATTTACAACCATTTCACCAGGGTTTATGAGGAGCACCTTGAAGGTGAGGCCATGCCCTACAAAACTGAGAAAGAGCTTTTTGGTCTAATTCCATCTCTTCATGAAGTCCTCTGGTCAGTGATTTGGGGAGTGAATCAGAGCCATGTAGGGAAGGAGTCCTTCATTGGTGACAGCCCTGACTCTTGGAAAGGCTGAATACAATGAGGGAAGGAGTCTAGGGCTTGCAGGAAAAGCAGCAGTCATGTGCTATCTTAAAAATTGGGAAAGAAACATATTTTAACAGATGTCTATGAGTTTGTATGGTTTACTTCTGTGTCTTGGTCCAATACCCAAGGTATTAATCGCCAAAGTAAGACATTTGCATATATTGCTTGATATCAGGCTTTAAGCATATCAACAGCAATAAAAATTCTGTGCTACATGAGAACAACAAGGTTGGTAAATGCCATGAGCTCACTGATGGATCCTTCCAATAGTTCAAAACTAGATAGTTTAAAGCTAAATAGTTTACAACTAGATTTCATTTGCCTCAATTTCCCTGCCATAAAATTGGCATAATAGCCACGACAGTCTCACAGATGTCATGATACTCATTCATATATGCAGTGCATGACGGAATCAATGCATGCAGTGCTATATCAGCCCACGGCAAAATAATCGATTTTTAATCATTGCTGTGCACAACTGCCAAGGGTAAATTGGACCTGAGACCAGGCAGTAAAAGAGGCAAGTATTTGTATCAATTCAAAAACAAATTTCTAAATGTATTAGTATTGCTACAATACTAAAATTAGTAAAGTCAAAAACTTAAACGCCAGATTTAAGGTCCTGAAGAGCTGCACAACTTTAATTCATGCTTCTCATGCACTTGGATCTTAATTCAGTCAGCCCCATGAATACAAAGGAACATAAAAGCATTCAGACTGACTCAGGCCAAAGGGTTTATCTAGCTCAGCATCCTATTTCTGATAGCAACCACTGGCAAGTGCTTTAAAAATGAGCATTTCAACAGGCCAAGCATCAAGTCATACTCTCCCAAAACTCTCCCCCAGGCTCCTGCTGCTTCTTGGCTCATTGACTTGTGCACCTAAATATGTTATCTCTGACTTTAATGACCCTTTCCATGCAATTTTCCTCCATAAATGTGTGCAAGTTCTTATAACTTCCTGAATGGTCCGTATTAGTGTTACAGGGTTTTGAACAAATTTGATACAAGTGTAGCTGCAAGCTGTGGAGCTGCAGGCAGAGCATCAATATGTTTTGCAGTTTTCATTTCTCAATAGAACTGCATAACAAAGTTTAAGGAGAATTATTTTATTCCAGTCACCAGATAAGTAATTTCTTCTCTCTTTGGTTCATTTTGCTTTTAACCCCTTGTCTAGCGAAAGGAAACTCTTAGGTCCAAGGGAAGGCTTTTGGCCATGTAGAAGAGTGCTGAGCACCTTTATAACCATTTGATAGCTTGTCTGAATGAATTCCTGCATCTACAGCATTCCATCTATGCATATTCTATAGCATATATACTATTTATCGCAGCGTTGTCACTGCTGTGATAAACAGTATATATGTGACTTACACATGCTGTATTGGGAACCTGGCTAAATTTATAGGGACGTGCTGGGAATATGGGAGAGGGCTGCTGCTCCCCCGGAGTGTTGCTGTGTGAACAGCACAGTTTGTGTTTCACAGAGCAGGGCAGCAGCCACGTCTCTGCATCGGCTGCTTGGCAGCTGCCTGTGACTCTGGAGCAGCTGGATGTGAGGAGGCTTCCCAGCCTGAGCAGTCCCACTGGTGGCACAGCCTGAGCCAGAGCCCTGGAGCTGCAGTGATCCAAATGCTGTCCCAGGCTTGGCAAGGGCAGTGGAGCAGCCTTCCTCCACTTTCCTGTGCAGTGCAGGAATGGGGCTTTTTGGGAAGGGAAAGGGAGATTTAGTACTTATTTTTAAAATTGCTGAGTCAGTCCCCGTATTTCCTTCACTCCCAGCAAACAGAAGCAAAAGGCCAGTGTCGCCTCCCCCTCTGCCTTCCCATCCCTTTTCTGAAGTAAACAAATGTCAGCAAATCCTGCACTAACAACTGTTAAAAATATCACCCTGTCAGCAGACGGGTTCATTCCTTTTGCTCTGAAGCTCTCCGCTGCAGTAAAGGTGTGCTGTTACATCAAGATAAGCAGTCTAGGTGGAAATCTCAGTGGCCAGGGGAGGAACAGATATGCTGTGCTCTGCACTACAGTGTCACCAGCTGGAGTAATTTCCAAATAGGAATTATTAGTGGAGGAATTTGACAGGATTTGACCCAGTAACTATCAAGGTAGAAGTTAGCCCAGCTTTACTCAGCTAGAACTTGTCCCTGGGGTAGCAAGTGAAAATGAGCTTCTTCAGCCAAGATGCAGCACTCACTCTTTTTAGTGTATTTCAAACCAAGTTAACCCCAGCACCAGCTCTGTAGTCAGAGTGATAAGATGGTGTCCCATTAGATTTTGGGAATGTATGGAAAATGTTCACGATCAGAGCAACTATGTCCCTTTCAACAGGAGCTAAATCCCCAGAAAGCTTTGCCCAGGTGATTTTCCATCTGCTCCAGGAAGGGGACGTTAGTTGTTACAATGAATAATTTCACTGGGGAAAGTAAAGAATGAACTTTTTCTGCTTATTGCTTGCTAGGCCTGGAATCTTACAGTTCAGAAACTTCAGATTGTGCAGACAAATGCATCTTGTCACTGAAAGGTAAAAGTTTTCTCCTGTCACAATTGGGTCCCACCACTGATAACATTATACACTTGTCTCATGGATAAAGCTCCAGAAATTTGTCCCACTCCCTTCAAACACTCCTTCACTCTCTTCATTTGCTCAAACTTACAAACGCACTGATCATTTTTTGGACGTGTATTCTTTCACACCTTCTATTTACTTCTCCAACTATTTAACCGTTTTTTTGCTTTTCTTTAAAGAATCCATTATTGCTCCATCTTTGAAAGAAAGCAGCAAATGACCAAATGTGTTGTTTCTATAATGATTCAAGTATAGATTATTTTTGCTAGATGTCAGAACCTACACTTAATCAAAACATTTTCCTTTCTTGAGTCCCACTAGTACCTTATTCTTTCGGATGTTACTGGATTATCAAATTCAGGTGTTAAAGTGTTCTGATCAGTGTCACAAATCCATCCTATGCTTTTAGCATAAACGAGTATATAATAAATTCATTTAAGACTTGATCTAAATTCATTAACTTCTCTTCTATATCACTTAAACTCCCATCAATAAACTGCTGTTTCCATATGTGCAGTTCTTACTTACAATATTCATTAAAAGGCTTAAATGAGAAACAGTGAAAAGCATTTTAATTCATTGCTAAGCACAGCAGAAAACTAAGCAGGATTCCAACTTTATGTACAATTTGCACAAATGTAATTTATATACATTAGCTCAAACATAAATCTCCCTTAATGAGGTGTGCAGCCCGATTATTAATCACATCCATTGAAACATTCTCCATCTTCAGCTCTATTTCAAGGCGGGGGGGTTGGTATTTGATATTTCTGATCCTTTGAACAAGAAGAAGAGTTTCTAGGCATGAAAAATTGTAAAATTCGACCTTGAAATGAACTATAGCAAGTGAACCTTGAATACAAGGAGGTGTCATTACAGTTCAGTTAGAAACATGTTTGTGTCTGGACCAGCAGGTCTTTGGCTCATCTCCAGGGCTCATCCTGGGCTTCTACCCAGGGATGCTTATGGGGAAGCTCTGGAAAGGTCCTTTCAATATAAAAGATCCAAAATTGGATAAGAGTCAGAATCAGAGATGCCAAATTCTTGCTAGCATTAATTATTCTTAATTTAAATCAAGATCAAGGTGGCACTATGGTGGTCTCTGTGTAAACAGGGATAACAGTGTTTGCCTTGAGAGCCTGCAAAATGAGAGACAGAAACTGATGAAAGATCAAGGATGTGCCAAAGGGATGTGATGTGTAAATAAATCTCTGTGGGATTTAGCTCACTTCCCATAGTTGCTTTCTTGTGTTTGGGCTTCTGTGTGTTGTCTGGGACATTTATTTAGAGGTGTATTGGAGAGAGTAGAGTGAGGGGGCTGTCGAGGACTGTGGAACAAATTAACTGAAGAGGGAACATATCAAAAGGAGACCAAAAGGGCACGTGAACCACCACTTTTAATCTGTGTTTCCAACAGATTGGTGTTAATCTAATTTATAGGTTGGTGTTTCTTAGGATACTGGAAGGCAAGGGAGGAACTACAGCTGTGACTGCTACACCATTACAACATTTTCTTCTTGTACAGGCAGCTACAGCTGTGGCTGTGGTTGAGAATTTGGCAGAATTTCATGGGAGCAGTATTAGGCTGATTCTGAGCTTTTCTGAAATGCATTTATACAGCCAACTCCAGACAGAATCAAATGTTTGCCTCTCTCCTCACTGCTCTTCAGCCTCAATCATGGGGTTGCTGTCTGCCAGGCTCCACTGAAATGCCCATGAGGAGACCAACTCTTTTATGTTTTGCTCTCCCTGGAACTTCCCAGAATTATTTAAAAGGCTTTCAGAAATGCTCATGCAAGCAGAAATAAATACAATTGTTCGGAGTACATCTGAAGGCATAGTCTGTATATTTAACGGGAAAGCCCCGTGATGTACTGTTACTTTTTAAATGAAGTTCATATTGTAATGGGGATACACCAAAATTTGGAAGCTGGAAGTCATTGATGTGTTCAGGCCTATGGCAAAGTGGCCATAGTCTGACAGAAATATTTTTAAGGAAATCAAAATATCTGTTAAATATAACTGACTTCCTTGATGAGATTTGTGACAGATTTAAGTGCATTTTCTATGTTTATCAGAAGTGCTAAAATCTAGCAATAATGAAATCTCCTGTGCAGCACTGGAGATTTCCCTGAGGTCCTTGTCACTAAAGACGATGGCTCAACTGGCTGAGGTCTCATTGCACTTGGTTAAATATTCTTTCTATAAAACCCAGCTTTGTAAATTAGACAATTTATTATGATATGGATCTGTTACTTAAAAGAAGAATTCTACCCTGAATACTCTTCAAGAGAGAAAGGCACAGCAGGGTATAAAACCCCTCTGTCAGCATTTCTGCGTAAATCTGGTTAGAGAAGAAATTGTGCGTGTAGTCACCTCACAGGAGAATGGACTTAGAAAGGATTTAATTTCTCTGTTTAAATGCTTTTAAAAATCACAAAATACCCTGTACCAAATGAAATAAAGTAGTATAGGTTTCGTGAAAACAAAATTTCTGCAGGAGATTGAGCAGAACATCTTGACTGGACTTTATGTATTAGTTGCTGTAAGCTCTGTGACATTTAGAAGATGTAAATACTATAACACCGCTGAAAATTCCTGTGGCTCAAGGACACTTCTCCCTTTGGACAATGCTACTCATCAGTGCATCACTTCCACAGTTAGACCCTCTATCCCCAAACTCTGAACCATCCCAGGCATCTTACTGGTAGGATGGGGTCTGACTTCACCTATAGTACTGAGATTCTGGAGAAAGAGTAAACTAGTAATCACTGTGAGAGTGATTTGGTCCCTGATCAGACCCTCCCAGTTACCACTAAAGCAGCACAACAGCCAAGGCAAAACTAAATAAAGAAGAAATGGTCAACAACCAAACTATGTGAACGATTCAATTACAATCACTGTATAAGCACCTAGAGAGATGTAAAATTAAAACAATTTTTTTCTACCTACATTTTAGATTAGTTTTTAAAAATGTACTCTATCTTTTCTTTCTCCTTAATCAAGCTGGGAATTACTTTACTCAGAGTTGTGGTTAGGGTCCACTTCTTAGCTGGACGCATTGTCTGAGATTTACCTTTATGGAATGGGATCTAGATTAAAGTGCACATTTCCTACTGCTACCTAAAGTATGACCAAGCTTCAGTTATTCTTTGCCTTCTGCATCCAAATCCCTAAGGATTTACTGATTCTTCATAAAGAAGTAGTTTAATAATTTTTTCTGTTGCTTCTTCCCTCCCTGAGATGCAGACAGTCCTTGGTGACTGTGATTAATTTGCTTAATCTCTGTGCTTCACTTTTTAAATGTAAGTGGGGATACCAATATTAATGATACTAATATTAGTGATTTAGCAGCAGAACAAATGCATCCTACGCTGCAGTGTGTTGAGATGCAAAGTTTTTCCTCTGTAAAAAAAGTGATGATGTGAACCTAAACTCTCTAAAATGGGGTGTGTTTTCAAATCAATAAACCTAAGAGAGTGTAGAGAGCCAGCAACGTGCTCTAGAAGGTGTCCCTGCCCACGGAATGGAGTTGGAATTAAATAGTCTTTTAAGGTCCCTTCCAACCCAAGCCATTCTATGATTCCATGATTCTGTGCTTCAATGCATACCTAATGATCATGGTCCCTGCTATTATGGGGCATTTATTAGATAAAACTAGACAAGTTTTTCTAGGGCATGAATTGCCTATTCCCAGGGGGAAAAAAAAAAAAAAAAAGAAAAAGAAAAAGAGGAGTTACTCCCCTGGACAAAATAATGTAAAGTTTATTTCCAGTAGACTCATGGCAAAGAATTATTATGTAAAAATATACTTCCTTCCCACCACTATGATTTAAAAGAAAGCTGCCTCTTTGTCCTTTGTATACACAGCAAGTTACATGAGTGGATGTTAATGAAAACAGAATATTGTACTTGGTTTTCTCAGTGCAGAAATGCTGAGTAAAGCTGTGCTGTGGCACTTCTAAGACTTTTTTTTGTTTGTTTGAAATATAATGTAGACACCAAGGTTATCACCACACTGACTGCAATCACCTATTGCAACAAATAATCTTCTTTATGTCTTGATGCAAAAAAAAGTGCAGAGTCATCCTGAACTTCCTTCCTAGAAAGTTTATAAAAGCTGTTAGCAGCCAGAAGCTCTCCTTCCAGCAGAGCCTCATGGCTTCTGACTGGGGTATCCGTGGGTATTATGTGGAGCTATAAATGCAGATCAAATTCCTATCCAAAGAAGCTAACTGATTGTGGCAGAAGCAAGAGCTGAATGCTGAATGGGCATGCTTTGGTTAAGAAAACACTGAAGACAGATTGTTTTTCATGCTTAAAAATTCCAAAGCATCTCAAGACAGAATTAGGTATGATGGTACAAGAGACCTTAGGAATCTGAACAGAATCTGCCTCCAAGCACTGACAGGATCACAGAATCACAGAATCACCAGGATGGAAGAGACCTTCAAGATCACCAAGTCCAACCCATGCCCTTACACCACCTCAACTAAACCATGGCACTGTGTGCCACATCCAATCTTTTTTTAAACACATCCAGGGATGGTGACTCCACCACCTCCCCAGGCAGAGGATTCCAGCACTTCATCACTCTTTCAGTAAAAAACTTTTTCCTAACATCCATCCTAAATCTCCCTCGGTGCAGCTTAAGACTGTGTCCTCTTGTTCTGTCGGTTGTTGCCCGGAAAAAGAGACCAAGCCCCACCTGACTACAACCACCTTTCAGGGAGTTTCAGAGAGTGATAAGGTCACCTCTGAGTCTCCTTTTCTCCAGGCTAAACAACCCCAGCTCCCTGAGTCGTTCCTCATAGGACCTGTGTTCCAAGCCCCTCACCAGCCTTGTTGCCCTCCTCTGGACACATTTAAGCATCTCAACGTCCTTCCTGAACTGAGGGGCCCAGAACTGGACACGGTACTCGAGGTGCGGCCTCACCAGTGCCAAGTACAGGGGAAGAATGACTTCCCTGCTCCTGCTGGCCACACTGTTCTTGATACAGGCCAGGATGCCATTGGCCTTCTTGGCCCCTAGGGCACACTGCTGGCTTGTGTTCAGTCAGCTATCGACCAGAACCCCCAGGTCCCTTTCTGCCTGTACCCAGCACCTACATTAACATTTATTAATCTAACCTTTAGACTTGCAATGAAAACGACTTTATGGCTTCCTTAGATAGTGTGTTCCAGAATTTAATGAAGCTTAAAGAAAGAAAGATTTGTTTTTTCTGATATCTTATCTAAATGGTTTTTGGGGTATTTTTTGCAAATGAAACCAGTGATATCTTCTCCTTCTCCAAGTAGAAATGAGATAGACTTGATTGCTGTCCTTATTATGCCTTTTTTATGTTGAATGTGGTTGAGTCCTCACTGGCATTCCAGTCTATAAGGGGAAAAAGTCCAACTCATTCAGCTTCTCTTTACGCTTTTCATATATCAATAACAGGCCATTGTTTGCTGGTTTTATTCTCCAGGGCATTCACACTATTTTTTCCAATTTTTTTTTAAATGTTGTCACCCACAGCAGTAGTCTGGAACTAGGTAATTTTAAAGGTCTTTTCCAAACCAAATCTTTCTATGATTCAATTTAAAAAATCATGCCCCATTTCTAAACAGTGCCCCAGTCCTCCTTTTTGAAGATAGATACTTTGCTGCTTCTTTCCATTCTTCTTGGACCATCCCATCTACATTTGTCCCCTGAGATGATTGCTAATTGTTCAGAGATTGCTTTGGTTTAACTTTTAATTGATTCATTTCTCCAGGTTGAATGAATTTAACTCAAATCAAGTAGTCTTTAATCTCTCATTTCACTCTTTTTGTTTCTATCCCTATCCTCTTCCAACTTATTTTAAATATCTGCTAATAATTAATCTTTTGTTTTTAAATTTGAGGCAGAAAATGGATTATTTATTTCCATCTTCTCTGCAGCCTCCCTTACTTGCTCTCCTGCACTCACAAATAATGGAATAAAAATTTCTTGTCTCCTTTCCTTTAAAGTAGTCATAGGCCATTGCCTGTCCAGCAAATAAAGAATTGCTGTACTTCGTTCATGTCATGTTAGTACCAGAGAAACTTGGCAGTTTTGACCCAGAGCCAAAGACCCTCTGAACCTTCCTAGAACTGCTCAGTGAACTTAACTCCACTGTCAGTGTTGTTGTGGCATTAGGAATGAAGCTGAAGGAACAGAATTCTACAGAGTGACTGTGTTGTCTGAATCTTGAGAATTGTCAGAAAACGTTCAGGAAAAATAGATATGTATCCTTGTTGGGAGAAGGGAATAGACCTGCTTATCTGGGGAGAGCAACAGAGGCTGCCTGGAAAACTTGGTATCGGAGTAATGACATGGGGAAACCGATCAGGCAAAGATTTCCTCTTGTGTCAGCAAGGGAATTACTGCATTGTATTCCCCAATACCTGTGTTTGTGTGATAGAACTGAAGTTACTTGTAAAAGGAGAGTAAGTGGAAATTTTACATTAGTATAACAACAATCATAAGAAAATCAGTGCCAATTTTGATACTCAAAGAAGCTAAAATATTAGTATTTTTTCCCTTAAGACACTATTTGTTTTATTTGAAAAAACCCCTAGAGTTTAATTACGGTGTTTTAATTTTGAATATTGTCACAAGTTTGGGCACACACATTAGTGCATATTCTTGGGTAGTTCTCTCCACATATGTTTGGCAGTAAAGCCCCTCTCTATAAATCAAGGTTAAATGCTACCCAGGTAGTCATCACTGAGAATGTGATATGTTAACACTTATAAATTAATAACAATTAAAAATGGCAAAGGTGCAACTGTGAACATAAACTTGTAGGAGAGTAGATAAGTGAGATTTTGGAATAAGGAGAGAAAAGTCCATATTTACTGTTAATTGTTGATAGAGCTGGTAGAACATTGCTTCACTTGTTCCAGTGTTGGAGCATGCCCAGAGAAGGGAACGGAGCTGGGGAAGGGTCTGGAGCACGAGTCTGATGAGGAGCAGCTGAGGGAGCTGGGGAGGGCTCAGCCTGGAGAAAAGAAGTCTCAGGGGGAGTCTTCTCAGTCTCTACAACTCCCTGACAGGACAGTGGAGCCAGGTGGGGGTTGGACTCTTTTCTCAGGTTACGAGCAATAGGACCAGAGGAAATGGCCTCGAGTTGCTCCAGGGGAGGTTTAGGTTTGGTATTAGAAAAATTTTCTTCACCGAAAGGGTTGTCAATCATTGGAACAGGCTGCCCAGGGAAGTGGTGGAATCACGGTCCCTGAAGGCATTTAAAAGTTATGTGGACATGGCACTGAGGGACATGGTTTAGTGTTGGGCTTGGCAGTGCTGGGTTAATGTTTGGGCTCGATGATCTTAAAGGTCTCTTCCAACAAAAATGGTTCTGTGAATCCTGTACCATTAAATTAAGCCATGCCAGGACATGTGCACTCAAAGTGGTGACCAGCCAGCCTGGGCCACACCCAGCAGGACACTTAAACACTTGCTATATACATATAAAAATTGCATTCAAGTCACTTGATTCTGCAGATTTACTCAGCTGAAGAAGCCAATTCTTTCTGCTTGATGGCCCAAAAATGACAGTGTGCAAGACAGCTGTGCCTTGAGAATTTGAACTCACTCTAAACCTACCAGGGAATTCAAGGTCCCTCCTGAACTGAGATGCTGGTTCATAAGAGAGCAGCGTTTCCACACAGGATTTTTGCTAACTGCAAGACTTCTGTAATACTGTATGTTTATCTTTCACTGGGGACACTGATCTGCAGTAAAGCAGGTAACATTCACGGAACCTGACAGTTTATGCTGTAATATTCCCTGTCCAGAACGGCTGTCAGGAGTCTGCTTTGGGCAATATAAGCAGCTGTAGGAATCCAAACAATTTAAATCTAAAGACAAGCACAACAGACCTTTCGTTGCACACTATTGATTATTTGCAAATCTCCTGTTGTCATATTTCTGGGTCTGATACAAGAAAATTTGCTTTTAGCCTGCTTTGTTTCATGCAATTCTTCTGCTGCAGAGGGTGAAGGACCATAGACAGAGGCAGAAGCATCTGCAATCTACTTCTACTTCTTTTTCTGCTCAGTAGTATGTCTCCTTACATTGCCAGAATTTTCTCAGGGCTAGATCCAAAGTGCAGAGAATTTTGCACTTTCTAATCCAAATTCAAATTTGTGCTTTTAATTGTTTTAATTATTATTTGAAAGCCAAGTTTAATTGTAATTTGAAAGCCAAACCATTTTGGATGGGTTTTTTTGAATCTTAGCTTTTTTATTTTCCCCCAAGTTGAAATTCTCTAATGGTAAAAAAAAAAAAAAGAACGTGCACGTGTGCATATATTGTTTTCAACATACTCATATGTGAATATGTATACATGATACAAAACTTTTGTTTGTTAACCTTTTCCAGTAAGATTAACTTCTGTTTTACCATTATGTCATAAATTTTAATAGCTGTAGACTTCCTAGAGTGTGATTGTGACAAGTAAAATGCAAATTAGTCTGTATTACATTTTAGTTTATTAAATAATCATACCTCTAAAATACATAGGAATGGAATATGAAGTCAGAACCTGTCATGGAACACTGACCACATCTGACTTTTCTGAGTGTCACATCTGACTTTTCTGAGTGTCCTCTCACATGAGCTAAGGGAATTCCTTGTCACCAGGAGGAGCTCTGGATAGTAAAGACAGAGACACCGATAATCAGAGAAAATAAACCCATATATTTTCTAGACAATTAATGTGGAAAAATGGCTTAGCCAGTATTCTCCTCTCTGTGACTTCCACCAACATGTCAATTTTCATAGAGTGTGCAAAGCTCTGTACTATCACTGAGAAGTTCCAATTTCACTCAGTAGGCAGAGAATCATGACACAAATTATTCTGGTTATTTGTACTTACAGCATAATTTTTCCTTTGCCCTGTATGAAGAACCAAGTTGTTCCATTCTTGGTCACACCCATTCATTTCTCAAATAATCCCTTCAATTTATACTCTTTGGAAGAAAATGTTACTTGTATTTTTAAGTGTTTCAAGTTGAAGCCCTTAAACCTTGAAAGATGTAGTAGGATGACACAAGGAATTTCTAGAATGAACCCCAGACTTGAACCTAACTTCATGTTCTCCTTTATTTGCAGTCCATTTGGGAACTAATTCAACTTCCATTAAAATCAATTAGTGTCTCCTTTTTTTTTTTTTTTTTTGTGATGGGGGGTCTCAAAAAATAAGGC
>VZTI01001285.1:1915459-2082607 GCA_013397865.1 Struthidea cinerea
ATTAAAATAAATTGGTTTCTCCTTTTTTTTTTTTTTTTTTGAGCATGGAGAGTCTCAGAATATCAGGCCTGTTAATTCAAGCACCTGCAGATGAATCTGGTATTTAGCTTTAGATAGACACTTCACAATTTTCCATTTGTTTAACTGGTGACAAAAACATAACAAATATCAGCTGACAATATTTTTTTACTGCTGGAGGATGAAACACCTGGGGGATGATTGGAACTCCTTGATACATGCACACATACAAACTTTGTTTTCTCATTTTAGGTCATGGAACCAAAGGAGTGTTTGAACTGCTTTCAGGATGGCGTCGGACCAGAGAGAATCTGCCTTTCAAGGACAGAGTAGCAGATGCCTACTCAGATGTCATGGTCTCCTACACGATGACAAGCTCCTTGTATTTCATAGCCTTCGGCATGGGTGCAAGCCCCTTCACCAACATCGAAGCTGTAAAAGTCTTCTGCCAGAACATGTGTGTCTCCATCCTGTTGAACTACTTCTACATCTTCTCTTTCTTTGGCTCCTGCCTGGTCTTTGCTGGCCAGCTGGAGCAGAACCGGTACCACAGCATCTTCTGCTGTAAAATCCCCTCGGCAGAATACCTGGACCGGAAACCTGTGTGGTTCCAGACCATGATGAACGATGGCCATCAGCACACTTCTCACCACGAGACCAACCCGTACCAGCACCACTTTATCCAGCATTTCCTCCGAGAGCACTACAATGAGTGGATTACCAACATCTATGTCAAGCCATTTGTGGTGATACTGTATCTCATCTATGCCTCTTTCTCCTTTATGGGGTGCTTACAGATTAATGATGGAGCCAACATCATCAACCTTCTTGCCAGTGAGTCCCCAAGCGTCTCCTATGCCCTCATACAGCAAAAGTATTTCAGCAACTACAGCCCTGTGATAGGCTTCTACATCTACGAACCTCTGGAGTACTGGAATGGTACTGTGCAAGAAGACCTAAAAACACTCAGCCAGGGGTTCAACACCGTGTCCTGGATTGAACAGTATTACCAATTCCTTCGAGTGGGTAACATCAGTGCAACCAACAAAAGTGACTTTATCAGCATCCTCCAGAGCTCCTTTTTAAAAAAGCCAGAATTCCAGCACTTCAAAAATGACATCATTTTCTCCAAAGCTGGAGATGAGAACAACATAATTGCTTCTCGTTTGTACCTTGTGGCCAGGACTAGTGAAAACACACAGAGGGAAGCGGTGGAATTGCTGGAGAAGCTGAGGCCACTCTCTCTTATACAGAGCATCAAGTTCATTGTCTTCAACCCTACTTTTGTTTTCATGGACCACTATGGTTTATCAGTAACTATGCCTGTCCTGATTTCTGGTTTTGGCATCCTGCTGGTGTTAATACTGACCTTCTTCCTGGTTATCCACCCTCTGGGAAATTTCTGGTTAATTCTCAGTGTCACCTCAATAGAGCTGGGTGTCCTTGGCTTGATGACCTTATGGAATGTAGACATGGATTGCATTTCTATACTGTGCCTTATCTACACTTTGAATTTTGCCATAGATCACTGTGCACCCCTGCTTTATACATTTGTATTAGCTACTGAGCACACCCGAACTCAGTGTATAAAGAACTCCCTCCAAGAGCATGGGACAGCCATTTTGCAGAACGTTTCTTCCTTTCTTATTGGGTTGGTCCCCCTTCTCTTTGTGCCTTCAAACTTGACCTTCACACTGTTCAAATGCTTGCTGCTTGCCGGCAGTTGCACACTTCTGCACTGTTTTGTTATTTTGCCAGTCTTTCTAACCTTTTTCCCACCTTCCAAAAAGCACCACAAGAAAAAGAAAAGGGCCAAAAGGAAGGAACGAGAAGAGATCGAATGCATAGAGATTCAGGAGAATCCTGATCATGTTACAGCAGTCTGAAAGGCTTAGAAAAATATAATAGTATATTCTCTTTTTAAAAAAGCGTTGCACAGAGATGCAGGGAAAATAGAGCAAAGATCTCAGCTGCTTGTGCTGGCCAGGTCTGACAAGGCAAAGGAAGATCAAGAAGGGGTATTCATGACACCTCAAGGTGCAAACTTTTTTAAACAAAAAATAATGAAAGTGAAATAATCTCAAATGTTTCCTTTGAATCCTCATTCTCCACCAGGGAAGAGTCTGTTGGCCATTAAGTGTTCCTGAGTCTCAAACTGTAGCTCTAATGGGAATTGCTTAATATGGCATATGTAGGACTGATGCAAAGGTGAAAAAAAGAGTTACCATTAAGTAAACATTAGGGGAAAAGGCAGATTTGTTTGAAAAAATTGTCCATGGAAGAGAAAGAAACAATATTTCAAATGAGAAAAGGTTACAAGACCAAGAGAGATTGAAAATGCCATGGTAATTTTTTATTTTCTTGAGCTAGTTAGTTAAGAAGAAACCTATGCACTTGGGAAGTAAATGTTTAAAACTATCTAAGCCAAAGTACTTCCCAAATCCAATATACCTTGTATATCTGTAACACCACAATTAGAGCATTATTGCAAATATGGGCGGCAAAGCTAAGGGATAGAGGTACTGTTTATATAGGAGAAGAAATTATCATAGCCATTGGGAAATTTAACACTTAGTTCCTTTAAATATGACATATCGCTGTTATCCCAAGGGGTCACAGCTGGTAGTTAATACCATACACATATTTCGATATTTCTGAATTGTGAATTTCGCCTTGAATTAACAGATCTCACGAAACTAATCCAGGCCATCGCCACTGCAGCACTGTTTGCAGTTCCTGCAGTGTAACACTTCTGAATCCTAATTTATCGGTGTTGACATTAAATACTGAATATTAATCAAGCAGGCGCTTTAAATGTAATGATGGATGGCATTTCACAGGCACAACGTGACCGTGTAGCAGCTGAGTCAGCTCTGGAGCACCTGCACAGTATTATCATTATATATTTGGTCCAAGGGACGAAAGGATATATTTGCTGGTCCCTGCAATATGCTGCAGGAAGTGGGATTTTCCCCTTCTTTAAGCAAAATATTATTCAAAAACTTGCCACACACACACAAAAAAAACCACCTTGTAAAGGTTTGCATGGGGCTGGATCAACCCCTAGTTGTAAGAAGACAGATTGGTCCCCTGTGGAAAGGGGAGGGGAGGGTGAAATGCCTTTTTTATTGTTAATATTATTCCTAAATATTTGAGTGTTGATCATCTGCAACATAAAGCTTTGTTATGGCAGTTGAAATTTCACAGGAGAGTGCAGTAAATCCGCAGTTACTATGTGGCACTAGAAACTGTACTGTAAAGAACTATGAATGACTTTCTCTGCTTTGTAAACTACTCAGCTTAGTAGCCCAAGGGAAGGGATGAAAACAGATCTAGCCATTTCAGTTTGCTCTCGACCCAGTTCTGCACTGGAGCTTGCCATGTCAGTCTCTCCTTTCAGTATTTTAAAAGGGCTTGCTTTCTACTCTCTGGAATATGGTATAGCATCCTCCATGAGCAATGTCTTCCTGAACTTACAGTATCCATGAGGACACTATGTAAAGATATCACTATATGGAGCGTCTATGTCTACTTTGTATTACTTGTGGGTACGTTTAAAAGATAATCTGGAAGCTGTTTGCCTTCCAAAATGTGTATACATGTCTATTTGTGGCTGATAACTCAGTCTCAAACCTGCAGAGTTTGCTGGCAAGGGCGTGTACATACATTTTACTAAAAAGCTCTCTGCAAGATGTTAATTCTTTGCTATGTGACGTCTCACCTCTTCCCACTGTTTCATGGTTACGGAGAGCCAGAAAAATTCACCTGCAGTACAAAAAAAAAAGCCATTTGAATGCCAGTTCTAGTGTTCATGAGCTGCTTCTGTTTCCAAGGAATGCAATTTCACCTCTTCTCTATACTTTCTGTACTTCGCCATTTATCATTTGCCAAAAATGACCTCTGTGTTTTAGGAGTGGTCAAAACTCTTGATTGTTTGAGGAAACTTTTGAGTGCAACATGTCTTAGAGAGAGAGAAATTTTCTAGACAGGCAAAGCTTCCAAAGTTTGAATCTAGGTCTAAACTTCAGGGGTAGCTAGATGAAGGTTGCTGGTTTGACCCAAAATATTCAAGGGCCAGACACAGGACTGAGATCTAAGTAGTTCAGTAAGGTTTAGGAGCAGGGGATGTTTTAATATTGGGTTATGGCTCAGATGTGTCTCTAGTTGGGAAGGTTTTACTGACCTTGATTTGCATCTTGATGACATTGTGCAATACCCATCCTATTTTGAACAGTCCATTGTGAATGTCAAGCTTCCCATGCCTCTTTTTAGATTTCCTCCACTGCCCACACAAAACCTGGGTTGTTGCAGCACTGTGACCCTTGGTTATCACTTCGGGGGGTGTCACCTGGGAAATTCCTGGTCTTCTCTTGTACTGCCCAGATGTATCCCAGGGATGTCTGTCATGCATTGCATTGAGGGAAATAGCACTTTCCAAAGCCATCAAAGCCAGCATTCATCTCATCTAACTTCAGATATTAGCAATGCAGATATTTATATCTGAACTTCTTTTATGGCCATAAGAGAGTGACAGACACTTCGGATCCATTTTATAGCTCCGAAATGTTATGTTATGTACAACATTTTATAGTTGTATATTAGGAGTAAATTAATCACATTTTTTAAAATGCTGATTTCTGTCCATTGGTGATCAAGGAAGCTCAGCACAATCAGTCCAAACACAGACATCAGCAATGCAGACTCATCCAGACCTGGGGAGATTAACCCCACTTAAAATGACAAAATATCAAGAGAAAGAGAAAAGATTACGAACATGC
Source organism: Struthidea cinerea (assembly GCA_013397865.1). Taxonomy (NCBI): domain Eukaryota; kingdom Metazoa; phylum Chordata; class Aves; order Passeriformes; family Corcoracidae; genus Struthidea; species Struthidea cinerea. Next base: position 1,920,256 of record VZTI01001285.1, read on the forward strand.
CTCCCAAGCTTCAATTTTAGAGATAAATCCCAGGAATAACTCAGCTCAAATTTTATATTTTGCTTACGAAGTTTTATGCAAAACAGCTTGTTTAAAAATCTGGAATTCCCTTGGCAGAGGATAGTGAGCCAAGACATCAGAAGATGTCAATATTAAAGGTGGGCTCACACAAATGAACTGGAGTTTGATGAGGAGTCAAACCAACCCCTCTCAGTGTCACGCATGTGCAGTAGCACTTGTATAACAGGCACCACATACACGGATCACACACTGGGGCTAGAAGGTTTTTATTTCTATGTTGATGCAGGAGTGAAGCAGAAAACAAACCAGATCTTCCATGGATGTAATTTTGTTATTTTTGTCAACCAATTTCCACATGCACCAAAAAAGACCAGTGCAGCTATTACTTCTGCAGATACATCAGTCTCTGTGGAGCAAGGAAAACTGGAATAATTTTGGGATGGAGAGTCTACATTTTTTAATTCCTTTCCTCTTGTTTTTGCTTATTTTTCTTTCGATTCTTTTCAGTACATTATGCCTTTTTCTACAGCAACTTTTCAGCTCAACTGGAGCTGCATAAGCACCTGTGAAGAAAGCAACATAGCTCATGCCAAGCAATTTGACACTGATACATGCTGCATACTGGATCTTCATTACACACCTTTTTCCCCAGTTACCATAAATCCCCTGCAATACTGTGCATATTCCTTTAATGTCTGATTTTATATATGGTCTAGATAATCTTCCAAGAACCTTGTGTGTATCTCCTGCTTGGTTTGGTTTCATTCCCTCAAAGTATATTGCTTTGAGTTCATTGTTGAGATAACTCTGTTGAAGCCAGCAGATTTATTGCCGTGATATATTTGACTTTGCATGTCTTCTGTCTGGTAAGAAGTGAAACCATGACAAATGAGTCTCTTACATTGTTGGTGTGCTTGTTGAACAATATATCTCTCTATACTTTATAGCCATAGTTGCATGCTGCACTCGGGGAGCTGCAATGAAGTTCTGTTTCTTTACACCTTGCTCTGTGGGCTGTTTTAACATTAATCTATTCCTCTGTCTTTCCTTTTTTTGCTAGAGTTAAGTCTTCTCCTCTGTAAGCCATACTTCATGTAGGTTTAAATTAGATTTTAGGAAAATATTGTTTACTGTGAGGGTGGTGAGGCCTGGCACAGGTTGCCCAGAGAAGCTGTGGCTGCCCCATCCCTGGTTGTGTCCCAGGCCAGGTTGGATGGGGCTTGGAGCAGTGCACAGTGTGCTGCCCACTGCAGGTGGTTGGAACTAGATGGTCTTTAAGGTCCCTTCCAATTCAAACCATTCAATGTTTCACAAAGTTATTTCCTAACAAAGCAATGCAGGTCAAGGTAGATAGGGATGCATGGCACCTTGCATGCATAATTTAAAGATATTATCTTCAGGGTTATCATTCTCAACTTTTTACTTCAAACAATTTCTATTTAGAATGTAACCTGCCACATGATAATGTCTATTCAAGTTCCTTGAACTACTTTAGTTTTGAAATTTTCTCTGATGGGAAGGAAAAGAACCAGGGGGGAAGGAAGAATATGCAGTTAAGTGGTTGTGCAATCAGCATTCTTTTTTTCCCCAAAGGCTTTCACTGCTCTACTCTTAATTAAGTCACACTGAGTAGTAACTCTAGCATAATTAAGATTTATTTCAACATAGTTATTCCATATTTCACTATGACAAGAGCCTGGCTTATTGTCTTTATGCAAGTACCATGCTAAGTCTGTGATTAATTTTTCAGTAATTATAAACTTTAATAAGTTATTTTTCATTGCAACACTAGGTTTTTGAGTACTTCAAGCTCCGATTTGATCTCCTAGGAAACATTGTAAGGAAGCAAAGTTAGGCAGTCAGTGAGCAAAAGATGTGTTGTATTGTTGGGGAAAAGGGATTCTCCACAAAGAGGCAGCTTCTCCTCCAACAAGGCTTTAAACACTGATGCTCAGGACATCTGAGAAAATTAAGGTGAAGTGGAAACCAAGTGAAATATTGTTTGGAGGGTATTGCAACCAAATTATTATAGACAGATAAGATTTTTATTCTTCTTTCCTAATGTCTCACACAGGCAAAAGACATTTGAACAGGAAAGCAAACTTGATATGGAAAGCAGCTCATCCATCACCTAAAATTATTCTTTTCACTGTAGTCTTGCATGAGCCATGCCCACACACCAAGTGAGTACAGGTTGTTCCACCTCAGCATGGGCCTCTCCATGGCCTGTTTTCCATGGACAGGGAGGGAGGGATTCCATGTTTGTTTTCACAAACCCTTGAGGAGAAGATTCAGAACTGCGTCCTTACCTGACAGAGCTGTGTGGGAGAGAGCTGAAATATGCAAGCACAGGTATTTCATGCCCCACTTTCTCTCTCTGCCTTCTCATGAGCAGCAATACCATGAACCCCTGGTACCAACCCCATGCTGAGTGCTGGAATTCATAATTTCCCCAGGAGTAACTTGGAATTTGTGATCACGGCAGCTCACAGGCTGACATAAGCTGATACACCTCTGACCAAGATTTTAGGGGCTTTTTTAAGAGGTGTTCTTTGAGAGATTCCCACTTCTCACTACAGAGCCCCACATATCACCTCACCTGCCCAACAATGGGGAGATGTAAATTCTTCTTCTGATATGGCAGTCAGGTAAAAGAAAATTTTCTGTAAGCTTTTCTTTTTAATCCTAGAGGCTTTTCCCAAATGCAATCTTTTTTCTCCTCAGTCATTTCTCCATCTCTTTCTACCTCCTTCACGGTTGAAAAGCAAAGGATCCAATGTGAAACTTGGATGCTCATCCTACCCCTAGCAACGCAAAATAATCATTAACCACAAATTTGAGATGGGTTATGGATGTTCAGGTCAAACAGAAGGAGCTGGCTTTTTTGCCCACACAGGCAATCAAAACCCTGCTGAAAACAAGTAAATGTGAAGCGCTTCACCTTTCCTAGCTCTCTTTGTTTCCTCTTTGACATACCAGTGTGTCCAAAACACTGTTCTCATTTTCTTCCTGCTTCCTCATTAAAACAGAGTTTCTCCTCCCCACTCCCTGAGGCTATCTTCCTTTTGCAGCTCAACTTACTTTGTACTTTATTCTTCTCTGTGTGCTCTCAACCTCTTCAAAATTTCCCTGTTTATTTTTGAAAATTCTGAGAGCATAACTGTTGAAATAAATGGAAGATGCTTCAGTGCTTCAAAGTGCAGCCTGTAGTACAGACCTAACTAATTTATAAGAGAGCCCAAATAGCTAAATACTTTCTTCAGACAGAAAAGTGTCTGTAAGAAAACTCAGAAAAAAATTAAGCCTATATTTCCATTTTTATGAGGTTTTTATCTCATAAACTTCTACTTCTAGTGATTCCTTTACTTTAGGCATTTATTTTTCAGCACACTTTTATCATAGAAATGCCTGGTTTTTCTCTGCTTTTCTGTCTCAGCAACAAAAATAAATGGATATTTCCTCATGCCCTCGAAAAGAAATTATTGCCCCTGATTGGAACAATTTTTTGTCAAATTTCTGTCCAGAGCACATTTTCCAGGCTTAATTGTACAAACCTCTGGAAACAAGTATTCTAGTGAGAATGCTGATACAGCCTTAACTACAGAAAAATGATTGGTACCTCAACCGTGTCCTGCTTAATTTCAACCCCTCTGCACCAGCCTGCTGGATTTCCAGGCAATATTCCTAACATGGATTGATAATTGTCTCCTTCACCATGTGGGCAATACCAGCGCATCAGAGTCTACCCTGCTTTCATTGCAAAATCATGAAGAGATTAGCCCAGCTTTTGCTGGAGCAGGGAATAGCCCAGTCTGAGGCAGTGTGGCAGCCCTCTGCTCTAAGAGTGATTCTCAGCGCCCCATCTGTGTGTTGGATGTTGCGCTGAGTTCCTCTGTAAAGGACAAGAAGCATCACTTTTCTTCCCATAAGCTGTTTGAGAATAGGACATGAACTGTTTTAGATTTAGTCATGGATAGACATTTTTTACTCGGGAATTTGAATAGAAATGTCAATCAAATAGAGTAAAAGTCTCCATGAATAGAGAAATCTTAGTCCACAACATCTTGCAATTCTGACTTGATACTTCTCTGATCTTATTTTCTTTCATCAATATGGACTGAAATTTTTTCACACTTACCACATTGAAGATTATCCCTGACCTACAAAAACATCCTGTCTGCCAGAAGCAGACATTCTCTTGGAGGAAATCCCATTGGTTTCAGCTCCATGTCAAGGGAGATTTTGCAGGATTTGGACAGCAGTGGTGTGTTAGTATGTACCTCCCCAGGCATAAGCCCTCATTCCCAACATGCAGACCCAAATACTAAATATGTAGGATTAGTGGGATGTGTGATTTTGCCTCTACTGAAAAAGAAGAGGTCATTGCAAAATTCAGTTCTGAATTCACCATGAGGTGGAAAAGCAAAGAGTGTCCAAGGAGTCAGCCTTGTAGTTATTCTACCTGTGTGAGAATTTCAAAGAGGGCTCATCCAGCTCTGAAAGCTTAAACAGGGACAGTATCATACCCTGAACAAGAAGTTGTTCTCTACTCACTACCTCAGAGAGCCACACTGCTCCCGAACAGCATCATGGAGCCTGACCTAAGTCCTGGACATGATAAAGTTGAAGCACAGAACTTAGAGTGCACCTTCTTAAGACCAGGTGATTCCAGGTTTTGCACTGGCATAGGTATTGGAATTTAATCTTCAAAGCTATTAAATACCTAGAGAAGTCCCTGGCACAACTTTACTCCAGAAAACCAGCTCTCTCCCCAGCAATCCCTGGGCACAGTCTGGGTGCCAGCATGTGCCAGGGACAATTCCCACCAGGCAACTTATTTACAGTTACCCAATTTTTAGACTACAGGACTGTTTTATAGTATGGACAGTGACAGACCACATCAGCCTCCTTCAGGGCTGCAGAGCAACCCTGATTGCTTGATTTATTCTCAAAGTTATAACTTTAGACAGCAATGCAGCCTATGCTCATAGTGGTATTTTACTTCTGAAGATCTTCATCTGGCAAAGTACTCGAGTAAATTATTTAGTTTAATCAAATTCTAGAGTCTCATGGACTGGGACATCTTTAAATTTAAGCATATGTTTAAATACTGAGCTAAATAAGGATGCACTTATCTCTGTGCTTCAAGTTAAATAGGAGCTTTGCAGAAAAAGAAGCCTTAAAAGAAAAGGTCTTTTTTCCATAACATACTAAATTCTACAATTATAGTAGCAATTTCACAATATGTAGAAAAACCGTGCCAAGCACATATATTTTTCAGGGTTTCAATTTCCCTGATGTAAGACATCTCAGGGACATTTTAGTGATTTGTTACAGTCATACAACACTCAGGCAAGAACAGAGCCTTGCTGAGCACTTTTTTGGGAAAAAAATAGCAAGATATTTGACTCAGAATGAGAATACAGTATTTTATGATGTTAAAGCTCATTTCTAAAAGAAAAAATTAAACTTTTCATTTAATGTAATTCATTATTTCTTTCAAGTGACACACTAGAGAAGTGCTGGATATGCCTCTATTACGAATAAGACAGGAATTGCTCAGTGAAGTTAAATTCAGCCTTGCCAATAAAAAAAAGATAGTAACACCCCCCCCACAAAAAAAACCAGGCTTTGTGCCCAGTGTAAAATTTGTCATGATGTCATCTGTTGCTTTTTAATTAAGTTAAATATAAATGGTGACATAAATGGGACAGAAGTGGAGACTCACATGTCCTGGGGCTGCATCTGGTAAGGAACAGTTGTGTACACCAGGAAAAGAAATCCAGTCCCCACATGTGCAAAAAACAAATGCAAGTGCCAAGCCATAAGCATGGTGAATAATCCTGTTGGCTTCAGTGGAGCCATCAGGATGCATATAAAGACATGCACATAAGTCTTTGCCAGTCTGAGGACTGGGATAAACTGGTACTCTGATCTGAAAAGGAAACAGAACTTCTAAAGCTAGACATTTCCTCTAGACCCTTAGAAAGGTTCAGTGTAACTAATCTCTGTTTCTTCCAAGAACAATGCTTTTTGAAAAACTTTGCCTGAAAACATAAACTCAGTAGGTGCACAGGCTCTATAAGCGTTTGAGAGTCTAATGACAAACACTGTCCTTTCATGAAGTAACTCTTCCCCTGGGATGTCTGCAGCCAATACTTTATGGAAGCACGTGACCAGATGGAAAGGGACATGTAAAGATCAGGTATTAAAGGTGTCCCCTCCTGGGCTACAGTCAAAGGAAACATGCACTGCAATTCCTTGAGCTGAGATGGATACTTTAGGATGAGGGCCCTTGCATAAGTCTGGCAGCAGGAGCCAGAGCTGGGGAATAGTGTGGGATAACCAGTTCATAAACTTGAGGGCACATGCATAAAATCAAACTAATCCCTCTGAGGCATCTCTGTTCATTGTAACTGCAGTGAAAACGCTGAGAGGTAGCTTTGGGGTGATGGGCAGTAACCAGTTTGACTGTTCTCTTTGTTTGGTGGGAGTTGTTAGGGTGGGCCATTAGGGCTCCAGGAGGGGAGCTCATTGACTGGAGCAGCACAAACAAGGCAGCTGTGAGCAGCCAAGAATCACTAAAACAAGGCCTGAATTAAGCAGGTTCTGTAAGGAAGATACAGGTCATTTTTTTCCAGTGTTTATTTCCACTTGCCCCTTTATTTTAATGCAATTCCTGGTTTTTTGGTTTGTTTTTTTTTTTTAGCCCATAATGGTCAGCTTTTCTACCTCCCTTTATGATGCAGAATTTGCTTAACCTTTTTTTTTTTGTATGAATTTAGATTAGATGTTTAATTACAGGGATTTCTCAGGTGTAGGCAACTTCACTATGCTATGGATAAACAGCATAAGTTAATATTGATTTTCCTCCCTTGTAAAGCTCCCTTGTTGCTGAAAACTGTTAACATTTTTCAACGTTCTACCATGACCATATTTGTATAACAGCCTTTTACTGAGCTTGAAATTCTATACCAAATACTTACGTCTTTTAAAGACTGAAATCTTCAATAAAATATGTTACTCATAAATATTAGAATCCCCCCTTTCTTCAATAGGAAGATATTCAGTATTAATCCATATTACAGGACCATTTTGTCAGGTGCCTGTTGCCTTACATTTAGATTTAGATTTAGAGGAAATGAACAGGTTTCTTTTAAGAGCAAATGCGGAGCTAAGACCTTGGGCAGCGGCAGGAACTGGCACCTCTGTCCTCACAAGACGTACAGGGCATTTCAGGACTTGGGAAGAGTGGGTCAGAGCCAGGGAATTGGCAACCCCGAGCTGGCATATGGTCCCTCACTGATTATCTGCAGATAGGCAATTTACAGGTGCCCTGAAGCTGTGTGAAATGCAACCAAATGTTTCAATTTCCCAGACGGAGCTGGCGACACAGTGGTGTCCCCAGAACATAATCCAGTTCCATTCCTCTCCAAACACTCCTGCCAATGGATCCTTTCTCACCAAGATTTCTCTTGCTTTCTCGTTCAGCCTTCTCCCCGCTCCTCATAACCCCTGCAGCTCTCAGCTCCTCTTCCCACAGTGGCAGAGTTGGAATTTCAAGCCCTTCCAGTGCAAAGGCATGGGGATATCCTTCCCAGGATTTCTTGACCATCTCTGGGAATACCAAGGGGATCTGCCCACATTGCACCCAGAGCTGCGCCGTGGCTTGGAGGTCTGCCCCTGCTTCTGTGCTACCTCTTCTCTTGCTGTTGAAAGTGCAGGTGCATGAGCATCCCTCAGACCCTGGAGTTAACAGCGAGCTTCTAAAGACACATGAAATCGTTCACACATTCACTCACATTTCCTCCATCCAGTGCAAATGGGAATCTTTGGGCTTTGCCTTCAAGTCTCTGTATCCTGAAGTCCTGGTCTGTGGTACCCCATCAAGAGGGAGCGTACTGGACTAAGATTATGTGCCTGGTTTCCTTCCAAATGGAAACAGGCAGAAAACAGAACACAGCAAGTTTCACCTGAATGCGAGGAAGAACCTATTTACTGTGAGGGTGACTGAGCACTGAAACAGATTGTCCAGAGAGACATTTTGGAATCTCCTTCTCTGGAGATACTCCAAAATCATCTGAACATGATCCTGAGTAATATGCTCTAAGGGACCCTGATTGAGGGAGGTTGGACTAGAGGTCCTCCAGTTGCCCTTTACAACCTGAACAATTTTTCTTTCATTTAACTAGGTGGGTATAAAGTAAAAAATCTCTATTCTTCTAACAGATTTATATTTTCCTCTATTATATCATAGCTACTAACACAGCTTTACTTGGGAGAAGGTGTTGACACCCGTCAAGGTGAATGAAGCAGAGAGCCAGTGATGCTTCAGAAGTATTCAAGGCCAGGTTGGATGGGGCTTGAAGCAACCTGGTCCAGTGGAAGTTGTCCCTGCCCATGGCAGGGGGGTTGGAACTAGGTGATTTTTAAGGTCTCTCTCACCCAAACTGTTCCAAGATTCTATGATTCAATTTCTCCTGTCCACAGCTAGCTCCTGCCATTTCTGCTTGTATTGATTCTGTGCTAGTTTCATTTTCATGAGGGAGGATGCAGATTTCACCCAAAGGCACAGAAGTACCCTAGAGAATGAAAAGGCTTTTTTCACTGTATTCCAAGGAATAGTTCAGAAACTCCATAAATTGTTATGAAAAAGAAAAGGCAGCCCAGAACTATGGCATGAAATTCTCCCCTTCAGTGCCAAGGACATGGAAAACTTTGACCAAGTTTTCTGTGCATGTTGCAAATAAAACGATTAGAGTATCATTTCAACCAGCAAGGCCGTAAACCCGCTGAGCTCCTAGAAACAGCGTAGTCTATGTCTGGCCATAAGAGAGAGATCCCAAAGGCTTGAGACTGCATGCAAGTGTGGTAGTAGCCATAATATGATGAGGGCTTTGGCACATCTACTTTCTATTAAAATTAGGGGGGAGGAAAAGTTTAATATGAGTTTTGCAAACAAATTTCACTGCTGGGAGTTGTCTGGCCATGGGTAGTTTCTCTCCCCACCCCAACTTGGGTTTGTTCTGGAAAATTTCAACAAGGAACTGAAATTAACGACAACAAATCTGTCTTTCAGAGGCAGGTCTGACCTGCTGGCTGCAGCATCTCTTGTTTGCAGCTGGCCACTATGAAGAAGCAGCAATTACTGTTCTGGCAGAAAACGTCACAGTTTAAGATACTGGGGTTTTGCTATTTTAGCTTATATTGGTACTTATGCTGCCCTCCAGTGATAAAGACTGTTGTTCCAAGCTTTATTCTAGACTAGCATTTTATTTCTGGTCTGCTCAATTTGCACTGGAAGCTGCAGTTCTCATTCAGAATTTTAGGCAGTTCTTGTCTAAAAGTAATATTTATAATATAGGTCCAGTTAATTTTATTTGTAGGTTTTTAAAAACTAAAAGCAAATGCAGATCAATTTAATGTGAGAAATAAAATAAAAAGTAGCATGGATTTAAATATGAAAAAACACCCGTAAATACTTAATTTTGGACCTAATAAAGTTAAACTATCACAGTTAATGAGAGTTTCAATTAAGTAATTTTTTAGATACAGGTTGACATTTTAGTTTTAGTTCTTCCATAAAACAATCCATGTTCATTGCTGTTATTAAGCAAACAGCTCCTGCCTACTCTCACTACTGGATTTGGCTCGTGTTTCGATGGATGGATGTTAGATCTGTTCTGAGTTGCTGATTCTCTCCCATGCATCTCAGAAACCCATGAATAGTGTGAAAGTCAGGTGGCACCTTCCTGGCACCACACAGACAGACAAAGGATGCAGTGGTTGGTAGGACTGAAGTTTCTATGAGCTCATAGGGCAATGAAAGGAATGTATATGTTCCTCAGCTCAAAGGATTGGCACAGCTTCTCGCAGCAAATGGAGTGTTCCAGAGGTATTATTGGTGCTGTAAGAACCCATCACCTGCCAAGAAATGACCTGTATTTTGGCTGATTTTAGTGCCTGTAGAAATATCAGATTCTGGAAAAGCTTGAGCATATTTTACTCTGCCATTTCATTCATGACCACTTTTGGATTTCTAGCTGTAATTTACATTTCACTTGGGAATGATGCAGTTGTGCTGGCAGCTTTTTCTCTATTTCTCCTTTACTCAGTGTTTTTTCTAGCATATATGTCAGATATATGGCTGCAGCTCACACAGACATTTCTGAATTTTAGAGTATAGGATACAAACAAAATATTTATGAGAAGTTGTGTAAGTGCCTGAGTGAATGGCCCATGCAGAAATCCCTGCTGCCCTCATTATCAGTAGTAACTTTGCTATTCCTCTTAAAACTGAATGAACCTTTGGCTCCCACACCCAGTGCAGCGCCCTGGGTTTGCACAGTGATCAGCAGAGCAGAACAGGTCAGAACAGAATTCCTGTGATCTGGACCTGAAGGAGTTGGCACGATCTTCCCTTGACAACTGACAGTTTAACCACCACTGACCACTTAAAGACCATTCACTTCTTCAGTGAGATGCAGCCAAGGAATTTTTCAGGTGTAGGACCGCTCCAGACTAAGAAGTTTTTCAGCTACAATGCAATGATCAGAGACCCACTGTGAGATGGTGGGTCCACAGTATTCCGCTATATAGAAAGAAATTATTTCTTGCTTTTTATTATTCTGGGGTAGTGATTTTATGAATCCTTCTGGTCTAGACTTCCCTGTATTGAACAAGAGCTTGAACAGGGGTGTGTAGCATCCAGGCAGAAAGCTTGCTGAACAGATAATACTGAAAGAGTTAATAACCAAAAAGGTTTGCAGAGTATCCTCAGGGCTTGCTGGATTTAGGTCTGGTTTTCAGCAGCCAGCTCAGGAAACAATTTTATGTAAACAGGTGATGTGCCTGAAGGTAGCACTGAAGAACAGGCCCAGGGATGGAAAAATACAAGACCTCATACCACACCAGAAGTTTTTCATCCTTTATACAATTGGAGCTGCCCTCTTAATTATCTCAATCTGGACCAGGTTAATTGGAACCGTCCCTGACGTGAGTCAGTCTCACACATTTTCTGCATCTTTGCTAATTAAGACAATTTTCACCTTTTATAGTTGCTTTAGTATTCAGAGCAGTTTGCCATAGGCTAATTATAATTATTGAGTGATGGCTTTAAAATTTCATGTTTGTGATGACATTTTATCACATTAAATTGGAATCCCATAATGCTTCTTGCTCTCTGATAGACAAGGAGGTCATCTCTATTCTGGAAGTTATCTACAGTGTGATGCTGCGCCGATATTGGCCATTTTCATTCAGAACCATTGCAATCTCTTCTGCTCTTCAGCTGAAGACATTCAGCATCCAGCTGATTCCAAAGGAATACAAAAATACTGAGTTCAGGATCCAGGGCACAATCCCTTTGCTTTCAGCCTATAGATGCCCTTGCTCCGGGTGATTTGGGAGGACAAGATACGCAAGTACTGAGGGCTGGAAGGAAGAAGCCAAGGCAACATATTCCTCTCCTCATTGCTCCTCTGTGTCCAAATCCATGGCTTTTTGAAAGCATAATCACTGATGCAGACTGGAAATTCTTCCCCTGAGAATTTCAAGGTTCCCTTGAGCTGCAGGAGCAAGTAGAAGAACTCAGTCTCGTCACGCAGTCATTGCTGCTTGCAATCAATGCTGTGTCACAGCCTACAGCAGCTTTTCCCCACCACTTTGTGAAGGTGAAGGCTCCTGCAGATGCTCTCAGGGGCTTTCCAGCACTGACACTTCCCTGGAGTAACTCTGAACAGTTCAAGGCTTGACACCAAGGTCCCAAAACACCCTCTTTGCTGCATGGCCATAGGTTTGCTGCTTATCACCCTGGCTGCAATCCCTTGGCTTTTGATACAAGTTTGAAAAAGCTGTAAATAGCAAAATCAGGGCATAAAATAGAAGAATTCACTGATTAACGTAAGCATAGTTTACTTGGATTCCTCCTATAGTGTGCAAGGGAATTTACTTACTGAATTCCAAATCTGTGCCTACCTCCAGCATTGCAGAGGGATTTTCTACGCTGAGTAGTGCTGTGGTGGTGAGGAGACAAAGCAGTTTGCAAGCACAGATGCAGAGCTGTGTCAGCACAGCCCCGTGCTGAGCTCGTCCCTCCAGTGTTGAAACAAGGCTGTCCTGTGAGCAACATACACCAGTGCAACCATGCCATTTTCAAAATCTAACCAGTACCTTGGCTCAGATCCTCCACAACTAACCCTGGTGTCCATAGCCTGGAACAGCTTTACAAACATAAATATTCACACTTTCACCCATACCTTCCAAGCACATGTCCCCATCCCACTGGTGTCTGTAGGAGAGAACATGTGCTTATGAGCTTTGTTCATTTAGTTCACGCAGGATTTGAAGACTTTATTGAACTGTAAGTAGCTGGGTGTTTAATTCCTTCTAAGGCAGGAATAAAGACCAGTTGCAAATGGAATTTGCTTTGTTCTTGGTTGAGAGAAAAAAGCTACAAAGCTAAAAATTAAATTTAGTGATGCAAAGAAGCTGCCACAGCATAACCACGCTGTTGGTTCTTCTTGACTTCTTGTTAAAAGACTAAATGCTTCTTCTTGTTAAAGTGTCATCTTTTCAGCTCACGAGATGCTGCAGCCTGTTTTACCAGATTTTCAGATAGACTTGAAAATTTGTATCTAAGGTGGTTTTTTTCTGAAGAAATAATGGCAAATATAATGAATTAGTTTTATGGTTGTAAATTTGAAGCTTATGACTTATGACTGATCATACAGATAAGGCTGTTATTTCTTCTATCTCCAGATAAGGTAAATATGGCTCATAGCTCTCTGTTCTGTTGTACAGATCACAGTGTCTTCTAAGTAGCTGACAAAATGTTATCCCTTGAGTGTGTGTGGACCAGCTCAAATTTTACCTGATTTCTTTAGTTCTTGGTCAAAGCACCATGAGATTTCGGGAAGGTAATGGTGTTAGCAGAGGTAAGCAAAAACAGCACTGAAAAATACTGCTAAACGTTTGCTTTTTAGGACTACCCAATAAACTGTGCACCTGTGGCAATACAGAACTTTTTTCTAGAAAACCTCTCCAGGCTCCAGTGTTTTCAGAATAGTTTCAGAGTTATACAGAATTTTCTTTCTAAGATGCTTGCAAATATCTCTTAACAAATGGTTGGAAGTTCGCAGTCCTAATCATTTTCCCAGAGTACATCTTAAAAGAGAGCATCCCTGAAGGAGTCCACAGCGCTCAGAGTATTAGTAAATCTGTAACAGCAGAAGGCAAGGGAAAATTCACTCCCCTCCTACATTTATAATGTCTAACACCAGTCAAAAAAAAAAAATTTAGTTAACAGAAATTGAGATAGGAATAGATCTATTTTAAGAGATTTAATTTTTTTTCTTTCCCTTCCTGGCAATTATCCAAATTTTGGAGGTTGCAGTCATTTCTGTTGGCAGGAAAAATCAATAAAGAATTCAGCTATTTCTTCAGCATCCTCCTCTTTCCCCTATGAGGCATGTGAAAGGCACAGTCTCCAGGCAGGAGGGAGCAGCTTTTCTGGCTCAAAGAAGGTCCCCTCTTCTCTCCAGGTTCAAACCAAGAAGTCTCCCACAGGCCTTTTCAGTACTATATTCCCACTCTGGCTGCAGTCCTCATTTTTTATCTCCACTTCCCTGGTGTCTTCTACATCCTTCTTACCTGTCCTTCCGACTCAGAGGTTCAAGCACCCCAAAATCACCAAGTCACCCTTTCCCACAAGGACCCCACACCCTCTGGATAACACCACAGGCTTGTGATGGATGGAGATATGAAGGTCCTGTCTCCAGGGGTGAGCTGCATATTTCATTTACCTCTCTCTGCCTTCTTTTACCCTTTCTCCCAAGGCATATCACGGGGTCACAGACTGGTTTGGTTGGCAGTGACCTTAAAGATCATCTAGTTCCTGTCCCCTGCCATGGGCAGGGACACCTTTCACTGAACCAGGTTGCTCCAAGCCCCATCCAGCCCAGCCTTGAACCTTCCAGGGATGGGGCATCCACAGCTTCTCTGAGCAATCCAATACCTCACCAGCCTCACAGCCAAGAATTTCTTCCTAATGGCAGTTCTGAAATATGACTGGGGGTAGGAAATGCAGCACCAGCAGCAGATCTAATGGCTGTCATCAGTGATGGTTGTACTCAGCCACCCTGCCCTTGGCTTTTAAATCAGTGGAGACCAGGGTTTGACCTCTGAGAGCTCCAAATGAAACCAAATTCAAGTTTTTATATTTACAGGCATTTTAGACCAAGTACTGTGCTACACCCACCATGCAAAATAATTCGTCATTCACTGAAATCCTTTTTCCTGCTCTCAGCAATGTTTTGGCCTCTGCTGTAAATTAAGATTATAACTGTGATCATAAAAATGCAGTTACGCTAGCACATATTCTCTATCCATATTCAGCCATGGAGATGACAGACACCTTTCTAAATAGAAATGTATCCATTTCTGCACTGTAACATTAAAACTCTTCCCCAAATCAATTCCTGCATGGATGGAATACAAAATAAGGTTATCCCATCATCGCTTTTTCTGACATCCCTATAATGGAAAAGCGTCGGTTTAAAGGGAATGTAATTGGTAGCAGCTGACAGCTTGGTAGCACATAAATTTTGTGCATTTCTGTATGTTATTTTTCTCTCATTTTTCAAGTATTTAATTCAACCCCTGACATTCAAACAACGGTGTTTTTCCCTAAGACTTCAATGTGACACTATATAGCAAGTACTCTAAATAGTTTTACCACATAATTTTGGCCATCCTGTTATAAATAGTTCCTCAGCATAAATTTGTTCTTATGTTCTCAATCAGCCAACTTTCTATTTTTAATTCTTCAGAGGAATTCCCAGAGGAATAGCTCTTTTAACACTGCAGAACTGTAAGGGATCTCCTGCTCATGAAATCTAACAAGAAGTCTCTTGACAGCTGGTTCCTGAAAAATGTGATTCATGCGCTGACTTGCTAAAAATAGATGTGGCTGAACCAAAATAAAAGTTCCAATGTAACAGAAACCCCCTTGAAAAAGTGCCAGAAGTGTAAGCAGCCTCCACAAAGCACCAATGACCCAAGGTGGCCAACATCTACAAAAGCCAGGAAACAAGGTAGAATTTTTAAGAGATTCCTAAAGATGGTGCCTGGTTCCCATTGAGGCTCAGTGCTTAGGATTTTTTAAAAATCTGGTAGAAAGGTGCTTTTATCATTGCAAAGGCTTTGAAAAGCCTGGCTGTACAGCAGCTTTGAGATTGCCTTGTTAGCAGAGCTCCCCAGACGGAGAACTTTAAGGAGGCCATTTTTCAGAGCTTGTACTTTCATCACTTTTGTACCCAGTAAGGGGTATTTAATCAAGGACTCAAAAAATCCTTAGATGTAATCGAATATCCTGGCCATCCTAGTGTTAATGGGAGAACCCAAAAAATGTGAAATTGCCTAGAAATAGAACTGAAATAGAGCAAATGAATTTCCCTGCTTTTGAAGAGTGTATTGCAGAAGGAAATGGGAAGCAAAGCCAGTTAAAAATGCACTAATCTTTTAAAAAGCCATTCATTTTTAATAATGTAAGTTATAGGTTCCATTATTCATGCAGGTAAAGTCAACTTAAAGCAGCTTTTGCTAAAATCCTGCCAGAATCCCTTTGATGTCTCAACCCTTTACCTTCATCAACAGGAAGGAAAACCTCAATTCTGTTCCCTAGATCCAGACAGAGGCTCAGTGAAGTCAGTCACATTGTGTAGAGCTCTCCCCAGGCTGACCCACTTGCATGATCAGCTCCCCAAAAACAGTAAGTCTGTATTCTGGAAGATAAATCCAAGCAAAAATTAAATCCTTAATATGTCACATTTTAAGTGCTCAAAAAGAAAATACTTTGGGAAATGTGCTGGACAGTTCTGTGGAAATTGGATGTAGGTGGAGCAGAGGCAAGGGACAATACACAGTTGTGAAGGAAGCAGAGAACCTCTACAGACCAGGACTTCTTAATATTGAGGCAGCACATTGCCCTTCTCCCCTCTGTTCTGCAGGTGGCCTGCACTGTCCAGATGTGTCTCAGGTCATCCGGAATTGTTTCAGAGACCTCACTCCTGATTTAAGAGCATAAGCCATAATCCTTGGATTACACCTTGAAATGACAGAGTTGCTTATCCAAGAAATTATTCATACACATACTGTCATTTTAGGTCATTCCCAAGTGGACACAATCTGGACCTGGGGATTTGGCTTCACTCACTACAGCCTTTGGGATCTGGTATAAAACCATGCCCTCATATCGTTTGTACCTCTGCCTTCTGTTTGGAGGTTTGGGAACAGCTGTACCTGAACACTTTTTGTCAGGAGCAGAAAACCACATAAATAAAAGCAGAACAAAGATTGTCAAATCACTGAGTACGTTTTAGCTGAGTAAGCCAAGAAATGGAGCAATTTTTTCCCTGTGACCCAAAACTCAATAAAGTTTAAGTAGAGCAAAGCAAAATGGGAACTTTTTAATTAGATAAAGCAGACAGAAGAGACAAAATATTTTTCCACCAAGGGCCACTGTCAAGAATATACTTTCACTGCATCCTAAATGAAAACCTTTGAAAAATGAGGGAACTGTGCAGACCACATGGAACGGAGAAACTTGATGCCACAATAAATACATCCATGGTGTTGTCAGGAATGGCAGAGAGAAAACTTGTTATGTGGTGTATTACTCTTGGATTATTATGCCCAGACACCATTAATTTCTCTAATATCAATAGGAACAAAAGATTTCAAAAATTCTAGATTGTGTGAGGAGCCAGATCTGAGGCTTTAGATAACGGCATACCAGAAATTTCTTTTTATGTCATCTTAGTAGCTGACAGACTGACAGTCCTAGAAACATAATTCCTTGAAAAGAGAGAGAGAGATAAAGCGTGAAATGTAAGATAAGGCAGTGAAGAGTGTATTGAGGAGGTGAAGGGAGATACAGTAGATAAGAACAGAATAGAAGGACATTGTTAATGTGTTAATCTGCATGAGCAGCTTCTTGAAGGCTCTGTAAGGCATTGCACTGAACTTCATGGAATTATTTTGTCCTGTCAGAGATTCTGTCTCTTTGAAACATATCCTTGTGCTTCTCAGTGTGCACATCCCTCTGCTCTTACACCTTGCCTAGGGTGTTAACTTTGTGTGAAAGCTTTTGCATGACTGTAAGTACATGAATACTCTGCTTAACTCTGAAACAAGCTTCTCCAGGACAAAGCAGGTTTGCTTTCATACCTGTTGAAAACTCTTTTTCCACACAGAAGGATGCAGTTATTTATCTGCTGGTAGTGTGTATATCTATTGTCCTGAGAGGGGCATGTAAACATTTTGTGTGTGCATTTGCACATGGCCAAGGTCAATTCTTTGTGTAAAGAGGTGCTGAGAGTTAAGTTTTTTGTGTATGAAAAGTTTACCGTCATGTCCCTTCCAACCCAAGCCATTCTAGGATCTCATTGCACACAGCAACAAAACCTATCAAGTTGTCTCTGGGTAAATCAAAAAAAAAAGCAAGCAACTGAGTAGCCAAAGGTGGGAAGACTCCTTGGTTGAGCTGTAGTCAAGTCCTCCAGGCAGCAGTGGAGTTTCTGGTCCCCTCGAGGCTGTTAACCATGAGCTGGTAAGATTTCCCAAATCACACGCCATAAACTGACTCCTCAGCATCAACTCAACGTCAGACCCCATTTGATGATGATTTTCAGTACCCTGAGGAGCTGTTGCACAAAGGTCTATCTGTCCACCATATATTGGTGAGGCTCTACAGCCAAACAGCACCTCCCATGGGCTGCCAAGGTGGGGGATCTATAAATCTCCTTAAGAAAGGGGCCGTGGGAGCATTGACTCCCATGGGAATTGTGTTGGCATTGAAAGAGCAGCAGCCCAGCTTTGAACCAGTCAGGATGCTGAAACTCTAAGGCCTAAGAGGAGACAGTATGCCATGACAGGGAAATATAGTTTGATGTCGCAAGGATAAGGACTAAAGGAATTTAAGTTCAATGAACAGAAACGTAATACTTTCAGGCAAAAATTTTGAAATGCTTGATCCCATTTCAAACACACGAAAAATCCATCTCTTTCAGGATTTAGGAATAAAATTAATTATAAAAATAATTACTAAATAGTCAAAACCAATAGTAAAATCCAACTTTTCATGCCATTTGTAAGAAAAGCAAGTGTTGATAAAACAGCATTTTCCAAGGACAAGGACAGGGTAGAACTCACAGGGCTCTGATGTCTAAGATCTCTTGAAACAAAAATACTCAAAGATTGCACCCATGTTGCTACAGCTCTGAGGAGGGGAGGTGGAAAAAGACACACAGATTTAGGTCAAAAAAACAATGAGAAAGTCCTGGTAATAGCTGTCTATGAAAATTCCTGCACTATCCTACCTATGTAATATTGCTCCACTGTTGGTAAAATTTAACAGTTTTGCAGTGGATTTATTGTTCCAAAAGTAAGCAGGGATTCAATCCTCACATCTTTCTCTTACTTTCATAATTATCTTAGGTTTTCTCTTGTGGCAGGTGGAATTAGATTATTCTCATTAAAACAAACAAACAAACAAACAAAAAAAACACAACAACAACAACAACAAAAAGCACCCAAACAGACAGCAAAAATAAAGGAGCAAGATGCCATTTCTTCTCTGCTTGAAAGTCTGGGCAAGGAGTACCATGTGTTTTCCCATCTGTGCAGAAGTTTTGCTTATTGCTCTGGATCAAAATTTAAAGGAGGAGGAACTCCAGGGATTTTAGTTCAGAACAAAATGTTGTACAGCACAAGCAAGAAAAGTTTCAGTGAAATTTTGCATCCCTATTCTTGTTTTCCACTGCAGGGATAAAAAATGGATGAGTGACCTCATGTTTTATTGCCAAATGTAAATAAATGATTAATTTGTGTGTGTATATATATATTTTAAAAGTTGTTTGTAATCAAATGATAAATTTTACTAGCTCATGACCCAGAGTTTAGTTCATGGTCTTTGAGGATGAAAATTTACAGTATGAATCAGCAAAAGGTTCTGCTTTCTCAGCTCATGCATTGCAAAGGGTGATGTTTTGTGTACATTTCAAACAGAAAACTCCTCATTTTCTGTTTCTGTGCTCCAGCATTTCCCAGTATTAGTTACCACTGAGCACTAAATTGTACAGCATTTTGCTGAAATCATTTAGATTATGCTCTCCTAGGGGCAGTGTTGCTAAAGAGCTGTTTGAGAGGCTCTTTGCATGCTTTGTGCCATGGCCATCACTAGAGTGGATGAACACCAAACATTTTGGGTCCTCCAAAAGCTTACAAGAGGATTTGTTATGTGACGGCTTTTGAGACTTGAGTCCTTTTGGATAGAGGCTCCCACTTGGGCTCATTCTGTATTTCACTTCCCTGCACTGAGGGCTGTTCCACAGCCTCCTGGAACTGGTGGAAATGCTCCCTTTGACTTCTGCAGGGTTTTGCATCAGTTTGTAGGGGCACAAGAGAAGGCTGTTTCCAAAATTGTTGGTATAACTTGACCAGAACATAAGTGACTGAAGCCTTTTATACAGAGGTCGATGGACTGAGCAGTAACACAAGAACAGATGTTAGAATAATACCCACGGTAATATCAATCTTATATTTTTAGTCCAAATCTTTCCCAGGATCCATTCAGTTATTAAGGATGTTTTCAGGACAAAGAGGAGATAATGCCATGCTTTGTGAGCTGTTTCATTTTGACCGTTCCTTGTTACTTTTTAATTTCAGGACATAAAATAGGAAGGGAGACTGTGTTGCATTTGTTACACAAAGTTACCTTCTGAACTTAATTTCATGTTTGAAATTGAGCACCACCTCAATGAAGTCCAAACTTCAGTCTCATTAACATTAGAAGTTTGAATAAGTAAAATTTGTGTTACGTTTTTTAAGTATACAGCACTTGCAGTTATGAAACATTCAGCATTTTGAAACATGTGGAAGAGCTTGAAATGCCTCCATGTGTTCAGCCAAACCACTTGCACATCATAATGATGATTATTCTGATGATGATTTGTGACAAAAAAAAAGATAACTCAATTTCATTCTATTTTTTTGATAGAATCTCTGATCCAGCTGTGTTTTCTTAGCTAAGACAAATTCATCCTCCAGCGAAACACATGGTTAGGAGCCTCTGTGCAATTTCAGGGTGGCAGTTTCCTGAAAAGTGTCAAAATCAGACTTTTCAGTATGCTTGAGATAAACAACCTCATGGCTTCTGCAGTTAAACTTTGTCTGACCTTGATCAGTGTTGACAAGTAAATCATGATTGGTTTTAAAACTTCCAAGCCAAGCATGTAAGTATTAACCAAGACTCCAACATAAGAGCCTGGGATCTTTCTGGCCAAAATAGGGACATTTCTAGAGTCCATGTTTGGCCAAAAGACAGGAGCAGGCATTTCCTGGGCACAATCCATTGTGTCATAACAAAGGTCAAAAAAAACCAGGAGAAATGAATTGTGCCCTAAAAGTACCTACTTCCTTCTGCTGAAGAGGAAGGAAGCTTGGGAGCTCTAGTTCATGCACAGATGAACTATCAGATGTTCTAGTTCATGCATAGTTGCAGAGCTAAGGTGAGTGTGATTCTGAAGGGATTTCTTTTGGAGTAAACCTCCTCTGATGACAGCCAACAGATGGAACAATGGGTACAGCCAAACATCAGCAAACTCATTCCCAGGGAATAACAGGAAAACTACAAAGATCAAGTAAGGCACATTCTGAGACTTGCCTGAAGCCTAGAATCAAGAATATTTTTATGATCATCAGTGGGCTTTTAGAACAAGCCTTCTGAGACAACAATCTGAGAATGTGTTGACAAATGCGACTCAGAAGAGGTCTGGATACGTACAAGGGAATCAGCAATGAGGGGTCTACCAAGAAGAGCTGCATTATTGCTATGTTCATTGCTAACCCAATCTTGGGGTGACAGCAATTAATTATTTTCAGTAGGGCTTCCATTACAATCCAGACTTAAAACTGTATGTATATTTGTAGCTTGGGGGGAGGGGGGTAAAATCACAGAAAATTATCTAGACATTGTCTAAAAGTTGGTAATTTAACAGTGACTATTTTAGACAGTGCAATATACTTGCTCAGTGTAGTAATAAATTATGTACAGTTTGCCAAGTAATTTACCCAGTCCTCTTTTCATCATTTCAGCTTCAAAATGCTTTAAATAAACTGTGACATTATGTAAATGACTGTGTATTTATTTAACTGTTTCTCTTAGACACTAATCATGCAAGTGAGAAAATACCGGGTATTAAATGGACTATGCAAAATAGATACAAAATCCCAGACTTTAGACTCTGTTCTAATTAATTAGATATGAATGATAAACTGTTCATCATTTTAATGAGAAACATAAGGCGATGTAGATACTGTATATCCATTTTTCATATGAGATTTCATTCCACTGCTTGGATTCTTCTTTCCAGGGAAGCAGCTGCTTTGTAAACATGCCGTAAGCAAACTTTGGGCCATTTCCAAGTGCCCTCGCATGTCAGTGCATGGGTGAGTTCAGTAGTGGTCACGTCATTTGATGCAGTTCTATAAAAATGTCCAGGTTTCAGTGCTGCACCTTCAGTCGAAGTCTCTTTGTGTCAGTCCCGTGTGAATGGAGCCCCGCCGCGTTCAGCTGGAGCATCCCGATCCATAGGCATGCCCACACCTCATGGCAGCACAGCACACCAGCACCACGTTAGAGCACCCCAGTGCCAAATCTGTAATGTGAAACTGCAAGCTCGACTGTGTAATTGATTCAATGTTTTCATGCTAATTAGCATCGGAGTTTTCTTTTTAAAAAGACAGTGTTATAATCATCAAGTTCGCTGTGTGCTCCCCTGCAGGTTGTTGTTTTGCTGAGTTTAGAACATTAAAATTCCTTGTATGGGTTAAGATGTAATCTTGCTGTGTTTCCACTCCTGCCATTAAGTCACAGAAAATAATTAATAAATCATCAAATATTAATATCATCCCTTCAAGTCATAAAAGGCTGCAATATACATCTGTGGTTTTTAAATAAAAATTGATGACTATAAGTTTTTTTGTAATTGGGAACATAGTGGGAGGGGGAAGAGATAATCTCATGAATGCTTTTATTTATTTTAACTTTTATATTAGGTTCATGAAAAAAAATATTCTCTCTATAACCTACCAAGATTTATCAGCCTGTGAAATTTTATAATAAAGAAAAGACTGATTTTCTAATTAAAGATTTATCAAATAAAGAAAATAAGTGTGCATGTATTTTCTGTCTTTGGGGGACAGTCATGTGAAATAAAATGGTTGAGCTGCATTTGCAAAGATCCTTGACAATGCATTTCCTTGTTCTATGCACATCCATTCCCACTGCCCTGCACTGTACGTGGTTATCAGTGCACGTGGATAAAACACAGAACAGGGCCATCTCTCTAAATGATTAACCTGACATTAATTTCAGATTTAGCCTACCCATTTTTTGATGCATGTGCCTGATGTTCTGAAAGCAGCAGAGCTGTGCCAGGGGATTATATCACTGTTGCACTGGTGCATGGCAGATTATCCTGTCTTTATCTCCCTCCACCGACTGCCCAGAGAAACCAGAGACAAGGTTTGTGCTTCAAATTTTGCTCTATAAGAGATGGGATGAATCCAAGCTCAGGATTTCCATGAATGAGGTGAAATTCCTTATCAGGTCCTACTGAAAACACAGACGTGCCACATAAGCTTCTTCCTGTGGGAGGGACTTGTCAATGCCATCAAGAAAGAGCAAATGCCCACAAGGTGCAAATTAAATGTATGGAAGACAAGGTTCAAAACCCCTAACAAAGGCAAAGGGGGGTTTTGTTCTTATTTATTAGAATTTCTCTTGCCATTCTTGTTATCCTTGCAATAATTCACTCCCTCTTTGAAGGTCACTATGGTCCACACAGTACTGCTGAGAGCAGGAATTCCACAGACCATAAATCATCTGAAAAGAAACATCCTATTCCAGGGTGCGAAATTTGCCACGACTTGATTTCATTGACAATCTCATTGTCCTTGTGATGTAGATTTCTCTTTTGCTACCCCGAAATCAGTCACTGACAACCCATGCCAGAAAGTCAGCCTTCCAGTGGGATCTTGTTAATCAAAATAACCCCTCAAAATCCTATTCTTTTCTTCCCTTTCACAAGGAGAGAAAATTCACTCCTGTGGCTCTTGAGACAGAAATGTATTTCTCAGAAGGGCTGGTTTATTTTTGGAGTCTTGGACACACTGGCATTTTTGGCCTTTCAGAGAAAGGTTAATCCCATTGTCTATTTTTTGTTTCTCTTCTCCTTCCTCTATCTGCTCCTATTTACTTTATTTTTGAAACCATACGATCAGCCTCATGTGAAAGGCAGCTCTTTGCAGACACAAACAGTCCATTAACCCCACTTTGGAACACCTACTATCCCTTATCTCTGCAAAAGCAACACCAAGCAGTGGTCACCACACATTTTCTGGGCCACAGTTTATAACAGCTGCAATGCTGAAGATCAGTTTTCTGACATCCTTTCCAAATTAATACCTACATGATAATTACAGCAGCCCTAAAATGTGAGATAATGTTAGAAAATCAGCATTATTTCAGCCATTTTTTATAGTACTTAAGCTTTGGTACTTCCTATGTTGCCTGTTTGATGTTCTTGTCTTTGCTTTCTCCACAAACAGATCCCTGTTTTGCAAAGAGCCCACCAATTTTCTTTGGTTATTGGTAAATAAAGGTGAGAATTTTTATTGGGATCCGCACAGTGACTGTAACCAGCAGACTTCTGTCTGTGGGGAGCAGAAGCGCTCAAAGGTGGGATGAATTCTCTCCTCATGCAGCTGTGCCATAGCTGATGTGAAGTTAACCTCTGGTGCAGCTCCATAAGCACCCAGAGAGGAGCCTGAAAGGAGATGATTTCCCCATGCAAAGTTTGGTGTGATGAATTCCCCAAGTTGTTCCCTAAGTCAAGTGAACTGGTTCCCATCTGTGTAACAATGGGGTAAAGCACCCAAAGAGAGTCATATTTGAATCATTTGAAGTTTTGTAAGTCAGTCACTTTGCATCATGGTGAGGAAGGATTTTGCAGTGGTTGCAATCCTGCATCTGTAATCTGCGTTGGACACGAGGCCAAGGGGACAAGCAGAGGGACACAGCCACTGCCCAGACTCCCCTGCCAGCCAAGACACTGATGGAAATGTATGTTCTTCAAAAATGGGATCCTCCCCTCATACAGGGCTCTGTGGTCTGCATTTGTTAGAGTCAGCATTAGTAAATGTAGGGAAAATTGATACAGAGCATTTGTTTTCAGCACACCAAATCACAGTGCCTTCAGTAATAAGGGTTGCAAATTAAAAACCAGTTCAATGAGATTGCTCAGCACAGCTTTGCTGTGATAACTAAATTCTCTGGGATCTCCAAAGGACCCTAAAATCCACATTTTTCTGCTATGCATTATGTATAAATATGAATTTCTAATCAAGATACGCACTCTCCTTCTGGTATATATAGAACAGTCCTGAGTTAGTAAGAAATAGCTTTCTGCTCTCTTAAAAATTGAGATTCTTCTCTAGTGGGTCTTTAAATCTTTGTTCCAGGAATTGATCATCCTCTTTTGACATCAATGGCCCATACTGAGGTTATTGAGTACAGCACTTTTACAGCCAGCTCCTCTGTTTTCCTTCATGTTTTACAATTAGCCAAAGTTTTAGCAGAAATATCAGCTGGGAAGAGAGCCTCTTGTCATTTCAGATTCATCAGCTGCAGAAGCCACCAAGAAAGGTCAAAACCAAAAGCAAACATATGTCTTCATATTTACATTTAAAGCAGTCAGCCCAAACAGCAGAGAGCTCTTTGCCTTTGTTAAGTACAAACAAAATGTTCTCAAGTAGTGAAGTGTGAAGGTGACTGGTAAATCAACCAACAATATTTTATGTTCAATATTTACAAAAAGAATAATTTAGGATGGAAAACACCACTTTTCCCTGAGAGCATACTACCCATGATTCCACCTTCAAAATGTCTCCACATTAAGAAAAAGAAGGAATTATCTTAACATCCTCATTTCTTTGCTTCTATTGTTTATCTAGGTGCCAATTTTTCCTTTTATTTCATACCTTTTACCTCTGAAGATGAACCATCTTTCCAGATTGTTGCTATTGCTTCTTTTCTTTCACTAACATATTATTTTCCTTCTGCCCCAATATGTAGAGCTACACAGTTGATAAACCAGAGTAATTTTTACGTATTTACCTATTGTTTTATGGTTTCACCATTTTGGTTTACCTACTGTTTTATTTATTTACCTATGGTTTTCCATAAAAATCACACCCAAGCTAAATTTCAGAAGTTTTCTGTTCACCTGAAAAAAGTATACATACCTTTCATAACCTGGGATTATTGCTGATATTCTGCAGTGGCCCAAACTCTGACAGAAAAATATTTTCATGTTTTTCTCTTTGTAGTAGCAGAACCCATTGCCTGAACCATTTGCACCATGAGAGCTCTATGGCTGCATACTGTGATGGGTATAAAGTGGACTCAGGAATAAAAATGTGATGCATTTGGTCCAAATTTTGTGGTGTAGTAGCAATTACATACCTCCCCTCCCAGTACTACAAGGACATTGCCGTGGGAGAGGCAATGGGGAGATTCCAGCTGAAGGTCACTGAGACGTTCAGGAGGCTGGAGATGCACGTGATATCCACAGATAAGCTGAGGGAGGGGTTTTTTTTTCAGATTATTAAAAAGAAATGCCAGGTCCTCATAGGATATTTCCATAATCTAATTTGGGCTACTTAATACAGATAAAGCCAGACTTTTTCCAGAGAAGCAAAATGAGAAGACAAGTGACAGTGGGCATAAAACATTACAAAGGAAATTTTGATGAGAAAAAAGGTAAAAATGGTTTCACCATAAGGGTAGTTAAATATGGAAACAAGTTGATCAGGGAAGTCATGGAATTGCCATATTTGGAGATGCTCAAGCTCAGCTGGACATGGAACTGCCCTGTGAAACCCAACTGGCCTTGAAGACAGCCCTATTTGAGGTTTGGACTACGTGGCTTCCACCTCATTGCTCCCTACAGCTCCGTGAAAGGAGTTTGTAGCCAGGTCGGGGCTGGTCTTTTGTCCCAAGCAACAAGTGACAGAATGAGAGGACATAGACTCAAGCTGTGCCAGGGGAGTGTCAGGATGGACATCAGGAGGAAGTTCTTGATGTAAAGAGTTGTTTAACATTGAAATGGACTGCCCAAGGAAGTGGTGGAGTCACTATCCCTGGAGGTGTTCAAGAAATGACTTGATGTGTCACTAAGTTGTCAAGATGGTGAGCAGTCAAAGGTAGGACTTAATCTTGAAGTTTTTTTCCAACTTAAAAGATTCTGTGATTCTGTGTGATTCTGTGGTCTCCAAAGCTGACTCAGTTGAAAATAAAGAAATAGCTACACACATACAGCATGTGCTTAACTTGCACTGACACTCTATGGGATTTCTCTCCTCAGCTCTTGTGCCATGAAGGAGAGGACTTCTCTGGAAGGGGTTTGGAGCTCTCCTTCCCTTACCACGTGGCCTGTATGTCAATGGATCAACTGCAAGAGATCTCAGAACACTCAAGTACCGAAAAGCACTTTGTGTACAACATCAAATTAGAGTATAGGAAAGATTTTTTTATAACTTGGAATTATTCTATGTTTGCTATCACTGAGATGTTATTTGTTGGATATACCATAGTTTGTTGATACCAATTAGCTGACCTTGATCCAATTAAAACTGGAATGTCAGAAACACAGTAGAGTTTTCATTACTTTTTCTAAATTAAGTTGGTCACATACATTGAATATTCAAGAAAATGATAATGTGAGGTTCTGGATTCTTCATTCTTTTTAATTTTTCCTAAAATAGAAAGCAACACTTATGAAAGCCTTTGTGTTTTTTTTCTTTTTCCTTTTAATTGTCATCAAAGCTTTTCAGTGGGAAATAAAAATAGAAAAAGCCTTGCCTAATAATGTAAAAATCCCTTCCTGTTTCACACAAAGGCTTGTTGATGCAGATTTATACTTTATATATGTATATAGTTCCATGTATAGGCATTGTGAATAGTCACAGAAGATATGGAAGGAAAAAGTCTTCTGACACCCAGTGCCCAATTTTTGAGCAGACAAGCTCCATCTGTACAAGGATTAAATAGTGTTAGGGACCATTTTCTGTTGCAGAAATCAACTGGCACAACCTGAGCAGGTCTACAATATTAAAATAAAGTATTAAAACACAAAATCTACACTACCTGACTACTTGTGCACCAGACTCTTCCCCAGCTCCATGATGCCCTTCCCTGGATTCACTCCAGCCCCTCAATGTCTTTCTTGAAGTGGGAAGCCAAGGACTGGCCACAGTACTTGAGCTTCTGCCTCACCAGTGCTGAGTACAGATGGCCATGGCAAAGTTCCTCTCCTGTGTTCCTCTTTGTCTTCTTCTTTGCTCTTATTGAGATCGATGTTAAATTCTCATTGGCTTTCCCGGGGGAGAGCTGGATCTCCCACAGCTGGATCTACCATGTGTACAACATCTTTAATGCTTGAAGGATCAGCAAACTCTTTCATATGTATATGAAAAGACACACATCCAGGTGACCATTCAAGTCTTTTCCTTCCTAATTAAGACCTGAATCACTGAACTAGTTAATATATACAATAACCCCTGTACTGTGCCTCTACCCCCAAGGAACAATGACTGTGATGCATAAGGTTCATTATGTGCTACATTTGGCACATTGTCAACAGTGCTACCTTTTAAAGAGCCAGGATGAAGGGTAATGGAATGGAAAATTTCCTTTTATCCCATCACTGGGTTAGTCTGGGTGTATCCCATGTATTAGTTTGCAGCCAAGAGGCAGAGTGTGTGTCTTCAAATCACATGCCCATTGGGAATTTCTAAAGGGAATACTACTGACACAAAGGAAAAGGAAACAAAGTAATGTTCAGCAACTTGAAAGAATTCCTTTCTTTTCTTTCCTTTTTCTTTTCAGTTGGTCTTTCTAAGTTCTTATTAAAAGCATAATTCAATCAGTGGCTGTCTTCCTTTTTAATGCTAAATATGTAGGTTGAAAAGTACATATTGTCTGGAATTTGGGGTTACGGATGAAAACCACTCACCTTCTTTTGACAACGCAATCAGTGCCTGGCATCAGAACTTGGGCTGATTTTAGAAGATTGTACAAATTGTCTTTGAAAAATCCACCAAAACCAAAGAGATTTTTTGTATTCAATCCTGAATTTTCATTCCATCCAAGCCAGCGTTGCCATATTCCAGTTATTATCTGTTTTTATCCCAGACACGGCAAACCTCTTTCCCCCAAATTGCCTGTCTACCCTGTCATGCAAGGCAGTCCAACAGCTGTGCCGGCTACAACATCACACCTGAAGGCTTGGGCTCCGTGATCAGTTGTTGCTTTCCAGGATTCAGCTTAAGACAGAAAACTTAGAACATTTAAGAATGTGAGTTACTGAAAATAAGTATTTTCAGCAATTTAACATTCTATACAAACTGCACATTTGCCATTGCTGCATCTTTAAAAGTGGAGCTGAAGGCTGTATGGATACACTGGCTGTTGAATAGTCACACCAACAGGTTAATTTCAAGGATTTTGCACAAAAGAAGCAGTGATGAATAATGATGATTTACTAAACTCAGTAGCAGAAAACAATTGAAAAAATAATACCCCAACATTTTGAAGAGTCTCCATGCATCAACATTTCTGTTTGAGGAACCAGGTATTATACATCAGGAAAAATGGCATCCAAGATCGTGCCCTTGGTTTTTTCCTTTTAGTTTTGTTGCATTTGCTACAGACAGAAGCAGCATCACACTCACTCCTAGAAAAATGCTGTTCCCTTGTCTTTTCTTAAGCTTTGTGGTAAATTCTTTGACTCTCTGTCTGTCTAAAATAATGTGCATGGCCTCAGGAATGTCTTTATCTCATTCCTGCTGCATGCTAGTCTATATTCCATTCAGCTGGCCTGATTCATATGCATTTCTATTTTCCAGATAATTACATTGTTCTACTTGTATCATTAGCTTTATTGTTGCTGTTTCTAAGAGGCTTTTCCCACCTAACTAATTTCCTGGTTTTCTTTTTTGGATTTTTCTGAGATACTGAATTAGAGGAGAAGGCAGCAAACCTCTTCTGCTCTTAATCATAATCCCCAGTTTCTGAAACCTTGAAGGCTTCCTCATTACTACTCCTAACGAAAAGCATTTACATTATTTCCCTTCTTGATGCTCTGTAGCAAAAAACGGTTTTCCTGATATAAAAATTCCGGGTTTGAACTAAAGACATCAAGGAACGGGGAACCCACCCCCTCCCACCATAATTTGTTTCAATCCTTAGTCAAGAGTTGGGCTTAAAACAGATTATCCTAGTTTTTATTATTTGTTATATTTATTATTTATGCTCTGTATTTGTACACTGCAAACAAGTCTCCTCTGAAATATCTGCCAGACTCCATAACTGGTCACAGTGACTTTTTTTTCTGGGATGGAGGAAAGATGCTCCTACTCAGCTGCTCCTGGAAAAAGGTGATTGTTGCCACCCTGTCCTAAAGTTAGGAGCCAGATACCATTGCTTAACCTACTGGTGCATGTTGGTGTCTCCCCAGCCCAGAGCAAGGAGGCAGCTCAGACTGACTGAAGAGGCTTGGTTTGCCCAGGACATGTGTCCATGACCTCCTCTATCAGTAGTGGGTCCAACTCTGGAAGCCCCAAAAGTATAGGAGACTTGTTCTGACTTTGCAGGTATGGCAGCAAAACCTCCAAAAGCAGAAATGGCATGTTCATGGAGACCCTGAAAACATCTACTGAGAACTGGTGTCACTTAATCTGGTTATTACTCTTCTAGCAAGCATCCCAAAGGACACATGCACATTAAATGTGGGTATTCCGACTCAGCTTTGATCCCACCCAGTTGGCAGTACTTTTAATATCAATGCTTGAATGAACACAGTCTTCACTGTGATATTCCTCAAAGTTTATTTATGCTTCCTTTTCTGCTGGCGTACACATGGTCCCTATTAACAGCAGAGGAGAAAGGATATTTAGTTGTGACTAGCAAAGGGATTTTTCTCTGGACAATAACTTCCCATTCTTAAGCACTTTCATGGGCTTGGGAGTCTAGATTTTTCCCTAGCAGAAACACTGCTTTGCCAAGTATCCTTCTTCTATAATACAAATCTATCAGAGGTGTCACACATTTCCTAACTTGAGCTGAACCTGACCTCGCAGGAGCACAAGGCTCATTTGGTATTTGGAAACATATAAACACCCTTGTCCTTCCCTAGTTGCCCCACATCTACCTTTGCATCCAGTTGCCATCCTTTAATGAGTGAAGGAGCTTTACAGGAAGGTAAACAAATATAATAAACCAATTTCTTTGAAGATGAACTGCGTCTTCTTTTTATTTTTTTCTCCCTGTAAGTCTTCAAGACTGAAATTCTAATAAACAGCTCTTCATAAGATATCTCCTGTCACCTTTTATTTGTCTGAAACATTTTTTTCCCATTGGTATATCTTTCAGCATTTACCCATGCCAGAAAAATGCTACTTACAGGCTTGCAATATTTAAGTAAAGCATATAAGCTATTTACAAAAACCAGGTTGACAGCAACATTTCAAAAATGAGACTATAATGTAATAAAAACATTATCCTGGCTTGTGTCTGATCAGGGAATAAGAAAATGAATGAAATATTGTGACAAATGAGAACTTGGAGAATTTTCTAGAGAAGGGAAAAATTAAAGTGGAGCTAGAGAAAAACAAGGCAAAACCTTCTGAAAAGGCCATGTTTAACTATAAGAATTTATGGCTTCTCTTCTTATCTCAATGCACCCTCTGTGAAAGCGCTCCCCATGCCAAACCTGAATGATTCGTCAGCTGCCCACTAAACCCTTTTTCTTCAAAGGGCTTAAGCACAGTTACATGTCCACTGTATTTCCACAGAATGGCGCATCCATGTTTCAAACATCAGAGCTTAATACCTCCCTGAAAGTGTCCCTGCCACTGATGTTAGCAGCAATAAATGTGGCAGACTGAAGATATATTCCCAGCAGGGCTGTGGCAGTGCTTAATATAGGTCCCTGTATGCCCACCTGTGTGGAAACAAATCTGTTACTTGATGATGTCTCTTTCTGTTCAGCCATTCAGGTGCAAACCTTTCTCTTGCTGTCGTTCCTTGGTGATATACAGCTTTTCTGTAAATAGCACTGCAGGCTGATTTCTTCCTTCTGTTCCTTCAAATCATGAAGCATAATCTCTGGAAGCAAAAGTGGGTGAAGTTTCTGATACTCAACATGACTTTTATTATGCTCTGCCATGCCTCGGTGCCATGCAGTCCTTTCTCACATCAGTCCCAGCAGCATCCCAGCAGGGCTGTTTGTCTTAACCCAATCTCTTTATACAGATGGAAGAGAAATGAGTGATAGGAATCTGCACAGTTACCCAACAACATAGCCAATGGGCTATTGCCCAACCTAGCTACACAGACAACTGACACTGAAACTGAGAGGAACCTTTGGAACAAGGGCAGTTCCCTGAAGAGACGGGGAAAATGGCAGCCAACAAAAAAAGTGGGGGTGTTGGAGCACAGCCAGAATATTAGTGTGCTGCAGATATTTTTGCTTGCCTGTCTTTGAGATTTACTGTGACCTTGGAAGAGTTTGCAATGGCATGAAGCTGTCTCACCCTTCTATGCACAAGGCAAGACTGAAACAGATGTTAAGCCAGCTTGGTGTGCTCTTATTTCTGCTCAGCAGAGTTCATCCAGACCATATCCAGGTTTCTCTGTTCGTGCAGTGCTCCAGCAGGGGGGCAGCAGAGGAAAGAGGCAGGTAGTGAGTGTGCAGCTCCTGCACATGCACTCATGCCCCACTGGCAGATCGGGAAGAAGAGCTTGGTGTGACCAGTGGATAAGCAATTTCATTTTGCTCTTTTAAGCCTCAAGCCTTGTTCAACTCACCATGGCAGTGAGCATCATCATTTTCTCACTCTCTTTTCCAATGAAACATGGCTCACTGTCTGCTCAAAGATGACTGTGATTCATTAGAGCACTAATTCTTATCAATTTATATGCAAAACTCCACTAAAATCCAGGGAGTATTTCGCACCTCTGGAAGATTATGAATTGGATGAGAATGGAACAGGAAAACTTCAAAGCTACAACACTTCAAACTCTCTTACTTAAAGCTGGAGGTTTTCTCTCTGTAATTTGTGATGTCTTTAGCCTTTATTCCACTTCCTTTCAATAATCATCAAGATTTTATTTTTTTTTCCGTTATCCCCAAATCTACCTTGCTGTACATGTGGACAGAGCAGCAAACTGCTTTCACCTAGAGTATAATTTTCTTCTTTTTTTTCCCTCTTTGTTCTTCTTTCTCTTTCCTGCTGATTTTCTTCTTCATATAGTAGTAGTCCATGTGGGTTCCTGAGATAGGCACAAAATGACATCCTGTGGCTATTGATTTATACAAAACCCTAAACACCTTTCCAGGCACTCCACTAAGGGATTTCAAAACCCACACAATTATTCCAGGAGAAATTCCAAGTATTGCAAGATTCATCTCTATTTAAATGAATGAATCCCTTGCTAAAATACTTTCCTTTCACCATGGTAAGGAAGAACTGTTCTAGGAAATAATTCCAGCAAAGACTGATTTCATAGTTTAAGATACTGGTCCCTAAGAGTGAATTCGGCAAAGACAACATTCAGAGAAGTAGAAACTGAGCCTCACATCCATATGAAAAAAGTTTGTGCATGGTTTTTTGGGGTAGAGCTTTCAAGGTTACAGTCTAGTTCCTTGGACAAAAGCCCTTGTTGCACAAAAATATTTAATGGAAAGATATGGATATCCATCTCAATTTCTCCTTCTCAGTCTCTTCGGATGGGCAACGCACTTTGTCTAAACAGTTAAATAGCAATTGGACCAGAGAAAAATAGAGAAACTGATGGTACAGGCATGTGACCAAGATTCTTTGAAATACAGTAGTACTTGATTAAAATCCCTTTTCCCAATGGGAGCGAAAGGGTGCTTGGACCTCCATCATCCCCTTGCTGTGTGTGCACCCTACACTACTCAGCACGCCGGATCCCAAGTAAAGCATTCAAAAGTCATAACAGAAAATGGGGAAAACATCATTATTACACTTGCTATTTAGGTGAGGTATTTAGACTAAAGTCTGACATTTGATTCCCACTGGATATGTACAGCCTTTAAGTCCACCACAGTTTTCCTTCTGATTGTTATATTTTAAGAAGGAAAAAATTCTGAAAGTTTATTTTGAACCAGTATAGCTGGAATCAAAAGTTGACCCTATTCATCTGCACAAAATCAAAATTAGAGAAGTCAAGATACAAAATATAATGATCCAGAGGAACAAGATCAGTGAGTAACCCACTTCAAACTTTGTCCAGTTGAGTCATTCCACTTTCCAATTTCATTTTTGTTCTTTTTGACTGCTAAAACTAAAGAGAAACAATTGAGGGGAAAAAATCTAACACAAAACTTAATTGTTGTTGACCACCCTGAAACATCCTAAAAGGGAATTGCCTTCCACAAGGTGAATATACATCTGCTTTAAACATTAGGTCTGTAGGAGAAAACTTGCCTTCACCACACCACCATCCTTTCTACATGCTGAGCACCTGGAAAAATGGCAGTAAAATTAAAGGTGGGTTCACACAAATTTGTTGTCTTGTTGCACAGCAATTTTATGAACCTGTTTCTGGCCCAGACAGATTCCCACAAACCACAGCCCTGCACCCTCAGGGACTGCAGCTATAGCCAAGATGGGCTTTTAAAATCTCAGGGGTAGCCCAAACTGACTCAGTGACACTTAGGGCTGCCCCAGCACCATGTCATAGAAGTACTCATGGTTCACAGTATTTTGTATCTGAAAATCAAAATCGGATAAAGAACAAGTCTCAGTTTTAATACAACAGTAAAACTGGTAATCCTTATTGGGATTCAAACTCCTATTTCTAACTGCAAACTCTGGTTGTTGTGTAGGTGTTAGATGCACCAGAACCACTTCTTTTTATTAAATCCTCATTTAATTCTTCCTTTATTTTCAGCTTCAACTCCAGAAAAAGCTTACCATAAGCAGAAAGCTCCTCGCTAATCTCCAAATCTCCATGGAGAGTGCATCTGTTATGGTGCTCCCTCTGATCTTATCATTTTCCTACTGATCTAAAAATAAATATTTTCTCATAATTTATTTTAAAAAACCAGTTTCTTTTTCAGGATATCAGAGTAATGTCTATGAAAGAAAGGGAAAAAAAAATCTGGTCTTTTATTCTGGCTTTGAAGAAAGCTAATAGAAATAACACCTGATTCACTCCGAGAACTATTTTTAAGCCATTTATAAGCATGACCTTCAAAGAAAGACAAAACCCCTTCTTCAGTGCCTGTCATTGGATCTAAACCTGCCTCAATGAAATCAAAGAGGTCTGCTTTTCTGGACCCACAGGATGTGGGCAGGACCATCCCTCCCTGGGGTCATTAAAACCAGTCTGTTTGAGCATCCTTGAACACTTTTTCAGGTAACACTTTATGTCACCTCTGTGGGATAAGACCCTGCCAGGAAGAACTCCTGTGGCTCCTACAGAAAAGTCACTTTGTGCCTTTGCCTTTGTGTGATCTCGAAGCGCCTCTGCACAGTCAGCCAGTGGCCCAAATTCAGCTGCTGCATGAATGCTCCCTCACCACTTAATGAAGCGCTGCCAGGACAAAGCCTGTCCTTCCCTTTGCCTCGTGCCTGATGTGTTACACTGGGACATTTTATTTGGTGCCTTCCAACTCCTGCTTCATGAAAAAAAACCTGTAAATATGTTCCTTTCATCTTTTCCCAGCTACTTGTGGCCCCTACTATATCCCATCAGATTCCCCCTCTTCCAAGACGAGTCCATTTAACCTGACATTGTACAGAAGCTGATCCACATTTTTTAACAGGTTTTGCTGCCCTTAACCAGTTCTTTCCCTCTTCTGCCATTTCCTGGGACAATGTGTTGGAGCTGTGCATAACTGGTGCAGATGTGATGTGCCAGGACTCCTGGCAGCAGCCTGGCACCATTTCCCAGTTCAATCCCAGTTCCTCCTACCAAGTTTTTTGCTGTAGCTGAGCTCACTGTGCGGGCAGAGTAAAATGGGATTGAAACACTGCCAAGTCCAGTCAATACCACCCAGCACTCAGGTTTGCACTGATGAAATCTGCAGTTTCTGAGCCTTGGCTGGTCAGATTTACAGACAGGTAAGGATGAGGGGGAGAGGATGAGTCTGGGAGGAAAAGCCTCCATCTGCCTGTATCTCTGTACCTGCTGCCAGCACTGCCTGGCAGGTTTCCCACTGTGTACCTGTTGTCACATGAACAGAGAAAGGACGATGAATCTCTCTCCCCAATTTCCAATTCTCCTCAGATGTCTCAAAGAACAGGACAAAGCTACTAGTAAGAAGGAGACCATCTCACTTTGATGCCCTCTCAGGCAAGAGCATGTTAAAAGCCTGTCCAGGTAACACTCCACGGGGTCAGGATGCCCAAACCATGGCAACTCCCAAATTTTGATTTGTAGGATCCCTTAGCCAGGGCTGTCAACTGTCTTTTGGGGTCAGGAAGGAAATAGGTGGTGACAGTATTTTTTTCTTTATTTAGAGAATCATTTTAATCAGAGTATCTTCAAATAACTTCTCAAGTGCAGATTTTGCTTGTTTCTCATTAGACTGAAATGGTCCTCACACACTTTTTGCAGCCACTCAAGTCATAGAATCATAGAGTGGGTTGGGTTGGAAGGGATCTTAAAGATCATCCAGTTCCACCCCCTGCCATGGGCAGGGACACCTTCCACTATCCCAGGTTGCTCCAAGCCCTGTCCAACCTGGCCTTGAACACTTCCAGGGATGGGGCAACCACAGCTTCTCTGGGCAACCTGTGCCAGGGCCTCACCCCTCAGAGGGAAGAATTTCTTCCTAATATCCAATGTAAACCTACCCTCAGTCAGGACAAAGCATTTTACTGCAGACACGTGCAGGTTATGGATTGCAGTTAAGTGTCACCAAAAGCAGCCTTGATGTGAAAACATACAATTTTGTGTTCAAAACCCAAGACAAAACCACAGGTAACAGCATTGATCCATTCTCTTGCTTTATTTGAAAGCACATTCAGATAACAAAGTGCAGAAAATAAAGTCTGCCTGTGATGTCATCTATCTGGTTGCGTGTTTAGGGGAATAAAAATGGCAGAGAAAAATGATAATCACCACTGTTGTTCCAACACAGTGACAGTAAAGTGTCCCCTGATGTTAAGTGCAGCCAGTAAGTGAGGTTCTTTACTGCTTCATAACACAGTATTGTATATTAACAACATACTAACTCAGCAACACCACTGGAGAACTTACACAGTTACTTACAGACTCGCTCCATAAATTTTCTCTTACATTGGTGATTGCAGTTCCAGGACATTGCACCGACACACAACGTGTTGGAAACATTGATGGACACAAACAATTGAATTTTGTACTGTGAGTTACAAAATCAGTAGTTAATGAACTCTCCCACCACTCTGACCTCTGAGGTTCATTAATCACCATACTTAGATCCTCCATTACACCTTGAGCTTGAACATGATGAAAAAATTCAGTAATAAATATTTTAGGAAGTTTTGTATTAGTTTCTTACGGCTTTGAACGTTGCTTACAACACCAGCATGCTATGACTGACACTTCAGCTGTGTATTCCAGTGGGCCATTGGGACGGTCAAGTGCACATTTTAAAGACTATAATGAAGCAGAACATGGAGGAAGCTGAAATCACTCAAAGCCAGGAACAAAGGGGCCTTCAGCCTTCATCACCTTTGTGCTACCAGCCAAGTTAACTCTTTAGTGCAGTCAGTAGATCTCCTCAGCAAAAAGGACCCTCTGAGCTCAAGGTCTGAGTGTTTACACCAGAGCTGGAGAACCAGCTCCCAGACAGCGGGCAGTACATCTGGAATTTCTTGGGTCCCATAAAACTGAAAAGACATTTTCTCCTTTTATTTCTATCGCAGTCTCAGAGCAGTACCCTGATTTTGGTGGGGTTGCTCCTGGTTTATCTCATCTTTAACTGAGAAAGAAACCCACCCTTCTGCCTCCTTTCCCTTTTCCCTATGGACCCGGACTCCCTGTCGTGGGTGTTGTTAACCAGCTGCAACTCCAACACGGTGGCTGAGGCTGCTGTGGTGGGAGATGAGCAAGGCAAAGGAAACACAAGATCCTTTTTTTACATTAGAAACTGGAAAGAGATGTAGACCATGGACTTCCAAGCAGATGTGCACGTATTTTCAGCAGGAAGGAGTCTGATCCCCTAAACAGAACAGAAATCTATCTAATACATGCCTGTGACTTCTTGTTCTACAATATTAAGTATAGACCAGTATCAGGACGTTGTATGTGATTACTATCCTACTGCCAACAAACTGAAACAATAAATACAACACACATACACAAAAAATTACACTTGAAATTATTTCTTAATAGGACACACCTTCAGTTGTAGAAATACATTTCTATACAATCAATACACCTAAGCTTTGAGATAACAATAATATTTCAGTTATTTTGGGTCAGTATCACTAAAAGTCTATTGGTATCTTTGTAAATTTAACTCTATTAGAAATATAGTTCCTAAGAATGGAAATGTAGAAACCACTAATATATGTTTTTCTGAAGGTAATTCTCTCATGTAATTTCCCTGGGGTTGTTTGGTGTATTTTAATTTAATGACTCTGGGATTCCAGATTTATTATCGTATTCTCAAAAGCTCAACAGCACAGCTGAAAATATTTTATTCCAACAAATTGTCCATGGCAGTAATTACAGCACTTTATTTCAGCTTGAACTGCAAGTGTTGCAGAATGATACCTCTCCAAAAAGCTCATCTAATAACTGTGAAAGCAAAGCTACTTCTTTCATAATAAAGTTTAACTCGGTATCTGCACATGCTACTGCATTGCACCAACTTTGGATTTTGAAACCACTTATTAAAAGTGAAGTTTCATTCTGTGAGGGGTCTTTTGAAGCCAGTTCCAGTGTAAACAATCCAGCTGTCTTTACAGCAAGGTCAACACTCATTGCTTCAGCAGCAAAGGCAGGTTCTAAGGTGAGATATTACTGGTGTTTAAATTAGGAAAATGCTCAGAAATCCAGATATCAGGACAAAAAATGGCTTTTTAGAAATATTGCCAATTGCTAACAATTTTTGTTAGTAGATTAAATAATCTATTCTTGAATATCTGGTAGATCATGCCCCATCTTCTTCCCTTGAGAACTCATCCAAAGCCTGAATGTCCCCGTAGTTCAGAAAGTTCCATTTCAGTTTTCCTGCCTTAGCTTCCAGCTTTGATTTCTCATTCTATCACCTTCTGAGACTGCAAATAACTCTCTTCCTTCATTTACATTAATATTGCCTCAAAGTTATTTATAGACTGATATAATTTACTCTCAGACCTTTCCTCTTTTAGACTACTTTCCTTAACCCTGTCACCCTCTCACCTTAGTTTCTGTTGCTTAAACATTATCATTTTTTTTCTCCTCCCTGTTACACTTTCTCTAAAGCTTCCCTTAGCTTTGGAGACCAGAACTGCAGACACATAGGCAAGTTCTCTACCTCTCAATCTGAGAAAATTATTTGTAATTAAGGAACGAGGATCTTCAGGTGCTCCAGGGAAACACTTTTCAGCGTTGTAGACTGCCTCCATGAACGCAAAACCCTAAGATAAAATCCCTTCCTTGATAGGTTTTGCAAGACTTGTGCAGAAAGAGCAAGACTTCCACACCAGCCTATGATTTTAGGATGCTGAGCCTCTGTGTAGCCCCTTTTAGAACCCAAAAAGGTCTTCCCATCTCTATTTTTGTACCTATTTTCTACACATACCTATTTCCTAAATGTTTCACATTTTCACTAATGTAAGATTATGTTTGATGCAATGTAAACAGTATTTATCATTTAAAATGTATTGTGTACCACACAAGTATCCACCATCTACGTCTGAAATATGTTCTGTGCAACATCAGGGTTTGGTCAGCACAATGTTTACTTGATATTTCACAAATTTATTAGCTCTGTTCTACTAAGATTAAAAATCTACTCCCAAAACTCCCTTTAGGTGCTACATCCAAAATACAGACCAATGACCATCTTACTGACTCTGGAAACCTACCAAACCTTCATCAGCAACTTTCATTCATTTGTTGCAGTCACTTGATTTGATAATGAATGTGTCTCTGAGTAGATCTCTAACAAACCAGATGGGTTTTCTTGTCTACCCGACTGACACACAAAACTGCAGTTGGTATTGGAAAAGGCTCGTAATTCACAGCTGGTGAAGCACCCTTTAAGTTCAGAAGTAACAAAAGCATGACAACCTGTAACTAAGCCTTGTATTTCAAAAGGTTTTGCTCTGGCTTACAGGTCCAAGACCGACTCCCCCAGCTACGAAGCGAAACGGGCGTAACTGGGGAAGTGAAGATCATTCCAGGCAGTTACAAAAACAGCCCTCACCGTGTGCACCGTGTTCCAAGTGAAGGAGAATGTGAGCCATCCTGAAAAGCAAAGCATGTAGATAAGAAAAATGTCAGTGTGGGATGAACAAGAGCTCAAGAACATGGTGATGATATTGGAGGTGCTCATCAGCAGCTCTCCAGAAAATCTAGTTCAGGCAGTTAAATGTTCTTCCTTGGGGCCAGAGAACTGCAAAGGCTTGTGAAACTTGGGAAAATACAGACGTGGAGAGAACCAACCAGACCTTCCTTGGGAGGAGGGAAGAAGAGAAATTGGTGCTACAGTGAACATCATTTTTTAAGAGCCTCTTACCCAGGGCGAAACTCATCTGGGGACATCCTGAGCTGGGAAATATGACTAAAAAGATGCCAAAGCAGCTTTCCTGAGGGACGCAGATTGACATATCTGAAAGTTCCCTGATGGGAAGAAGAGGTAGAAACATAAACACAAAATAAGTAATGTAGAATTCCAGGAGAAATAAGTGCCTGGTCATTTAGCAGCTATTCAGATTTATTCTCATGACCAAGATCACCCCGCACAGTGGAGGTGGGACAACCTCCAAAAGACATTGTCAGCCAAGAGAAAAGTTCCACCAAGGAATCCAATTCACTATAATTGTGCCTGTCATTCATTAATCACACTCTCTTTGTATGAAGACACATCAATTTCCTCTTTTGCTTTCAATGACACAAAGCCAAAAATCTTCTGCTATCAGCAGTCTTGTGCTGTGAGTAATAAATATTTTTAACAAATCACTTGCTGGGTTGGGTTCTTTTCATTTTTATTACAGGTCTAGAAATAAAATTTGCTACAGCTGCATTCACCTGCATGGACAAATGCTCTCGACTCTTCTAAAATCTCAAAACCATAACTTACATTTTTAGTACTTTATTTTTTCAACTTCTGTCATAAAAGTTTGTTTAAATCTCCTATTTCAAGAGTCTCTTCAGGCATTTTAAATCTTGATATTTCTTCACTGTCAACAGATTTCCAAGTCTGCAGAAGAAGGTTTATAGTCATTCTTCATCTATGACTGAAAATGACAAATAAAAAATTTCCATATCCACATGCTTTGCATAATTTCACTATCACTTCAAAATACAGTATTGCTCTCATTACTCTCCTACTCTCAATCTTACTGTCCAGGTCAGCTCATTATCTAAGTGGAGTCTTAGCCTGTGTCAGTTACTTCCTTAAAGTCATGGACAGTGAATTCAAATAGAATTTTGCTTGTTGGCAGTTCAGTCTGAATGCACACAAAGGGTACCTAATAAAAGATCCTCATTTATAGCTATTACTCTTGATGGCACCATTTTCATTGAAAAACATTAGTTTAATGTTTATACATAAAAAAAGGAAATTTCTTAATATAACAAGGATAATGAAGTATTGAAAATGCAATAAAGAAATCTTCCTTCAGAGTCATATTCCTCACTCATTCATCACACTGAGTAGGTTTTATACTGCTGGTGCTTTGACAAAGCCCAGATCACAAAATAGTATAAGTATGAAATTTGTAAAACATTTATTTTTCTAGAACAGCAAAGTGAGAGTTTCTCTGTCTTTTGATGATCTCAGACCAAGGTTACATATCTCAGTTTTATATAATAATCAATTATCAGCCTCAGCACAGGGAGAGGAAGAAACTCTGTCCTGAGCATCAGTGGCAAAGTATTATCTTTAGAACCATCTGGCCACAACCTTCCAATCAATTCAAAGTTGAGCTTGAAAATTCGAATCTGTAATAAGACCACTCACTCCTCTACCACTGTGATCCCAAACAGAGCACAAAGTGTATGAGCTGCTTTATATACAGGTGAACAAAGAGAGTGCTCCAGTTCTCTTTCATCGTTGAATCCAATGAGATCCATTTGCTCTTAGGTTCAGATTCTGCATTTAAATTAAGCACCGCATGCTGGAGTGTGCACGTCCTGCTTGATTCAGGGAACATCTTTCACTGGAACACATGCTCAGCATAAACTTGTCTCTAACTCCTGCACAAGCTGAGTCCTAAGGTTTCTTCTAGTGCAAGATACTGTTCAATTGTGGCAAAATTTAGTTTTCAGACAAAAATAATTATGGCACTGAATAAAAAATAAATAAATTTAAATAATATGAAAATAAATACCTTTAAATAATATGAAACACATTTATCATTATTCTGGAAGTTCATATTTAGAGTTTACTAAACCTCTGAACTCTTTAGGTAGCATATGTATCTAGTACATTCTCTATAGTGGAATTCAAAAATATCCTGCACTCTTTAAAAATATAAAATTCAGCCCTACCACAAGTGTGTATCCACTCCTGGGATGACCCAACAGCAATTCTGAGGAAAGTACATAATTTTAAAAAATAAAGGGAAAAATTTCCCCAATTTAAATTAGAGGAAGGGTTCATGCACAAACTACGAGTTGATCTACCCCTAAATCTGGCCTGACTAGTGAGTAATTCCTACAATTTTACCAACAGTGTTGCTCCAGCTAATCTCATTTAGAGGGCCACTGTAAGTCTGATTTACATCGCACCTTAGTTATGATAAATACCTATAGATGCAAACAAAAGTTTGCCTAGATGAAGAAAATAATAAAAGCTGCAGGAAGATGCAGGCGAAGTTGTTATGTCTTCATAACCACGTCTGCAAATACTGTAAAAGATGCCTTCTGCTCTGGATCAATTTGTGGGCACCATTTGCAACCATAGTTAAGAAATAAGTTTGTCTTATGCTCAAAGGTCTGCAGAAATGAAAGAATTCAACTTCTGGGGAAAAACTAGCACAAAACAATGTATAGGTAAAAGGGCAACTCTTTGTACCTCTGCAAGTTCTCTCAGTATTTATTCAAACTTCTCTTGTTAAAACATTGCAGAGGAGGAAGCAATACTTTCCTCTACCCAGCTTAGGAAATTCAACAAAATTCTGCTTCTGCTACGTGGTCCGAATATCATTTGAGAAAATAGCAACTGCAGAATGGGAGTGCTGGGACATGCCTACAAACATCAGATTAAACCTTTATGATATTATTGTATAAAGCAATATTAACATCACCACAGATCAGCTACAAAAGAAGTTCAGTTCAGTGTGGCAGGAAATGCATGTTAAACACGTTTCTGAAATAACAATAGAATAAATTAACCTTAAACAGGAAATATTAAACAGGAAAGTAATTTAAACTCTTTCACGAATGCTTTCTTCCCTTAAAGGAACAACTCAGAAGAAAGCTTTGCCCTTGTAACTTTGTTTTTAACAGTCACAAGAAATCTGTGGTAGACTCTTTGATTTGCAATTAACTTACTTTTAATAAAATAGCATCCTTCTTGAAGAAATGACACAGAAACATCAAAATCATTATTTTAAGCATTAAAAATATGCTTTTACTGAAATGCTAATTTTTGATCTGTAGTGATACCTCTACCTTATGATAAATCCAAAAACGAAAAAGGAGATAATAGAAATAATTATGGCTTCTATCCAACACAACTCTTTTGACTGCCTTACTCTGCAGGTCATTTCAAGGCACATTGTTTTTCTATTGAATGCATTAGGAACTTACAAAACTTCTTTCCCCTAAATAGTTACTAATCCTCATCTTTCCAGGACTTAGTGTTTAAAAACTACTCTGCAGCTGCACTTTGGAAAGACTCCTCTGTCACCAGTGCTGTGACCCTTCTCACAAACACACCGGTTTTGAATCTGGTTTCATGGTTTGGATTGAGGAAGGTTTTGCCATTTTATATCTCATTATGTGATCTCATAAAAAATTGTGATGAGTAAAATACAAGGTGAAAAATTCAGTTATCAATCAAGAAGGCAAATCTTTCTGCTTGTTGCCATCATATTTCACTGTAATTTTGTCCAGAGAATGATAAAAATGTGTGAAATATTTGTTTCCTCAGTTTGGCTTGGGCTGACTTCAGTTACGCTTTTTTATTACAAAGTTGTTCATAACTCCTAAATGAATCTACAGTTTGAGCAAGAGACCTTTCCCCTCTCATTCACAATTGAGTAAGGAATTGTTATTCTATAACTTGTAAAGTGATCCTGTGTATGTGTGATACCTCTGACTTTGCCGTGACTAAAATCAAAATATTTCTGAACACTGAAGGACTGAAGTCAAAGTGGGTTCAAGACAGCCTCATGATTTGGAGAGATGCTCACCAGGGAAATCCAGTCAGCAAATGTTTCCCCACTGTGTAATTCAGAGCCCTGATAAGTGAAGCTCCGACTCAGATTTGTCCTCTAAGGAATCCTTTCTCTCATGCTCCAGGTCTC
Source organism: Struthidea cinerea (assembly GCA_013397865.1). NCBI lineage: Eukaryota > Metazoa > Chordata > Aves > Passeriformes > Corcoracidae > Struthidea > Struthidea cinerea. Next base: position 1,964,104 of record VZTI01001285.1, read on the forward strand.
CAGTGACTGCAGCAGGAATTTAGGGAGATTAGCTTTGGTAAACTAAAACTGGCCTTTATGAATACTTTCCTTCTCCTGAGGGGAAATATCATCCAAACTATCATTTCTGGTAGTGCTAAGAAGAAAGCATTTTAAAGCATCCGAAGTGAAGGAAAATTTTTAATGAAAACAAATTTTCTCTATTTCTTCTTCCTCTGAGTACTTAATATATTTGCCCAACTCTAACACACTATTTTGGTCAGGATGGAAAGAACTGTACATTGTACATAGGAATAGGGAGTAAAATAAACCTTCACCATGTTTTAAATCATTTATAGAAAGAGGAACTTGAGCCAGTATGGTTGTTTGTCATCAGGTTTTCATTTGCTGTACGTGAGGTGAGCCCTCATGCTTCCAGCTGGGTTTCGTTCATCGCTGCCGAGTCCCTCTGCGCAGATATGGTGTATGTCCTGCGGGGAGGAGAAGGTACAGTGGTCATTTTGTTCACACCAAGTTGGGAATTAAGGTCCTACTTCTGGGAAGTGATTCCTCCAGATCATTTTGTTCACGGCACAGGCCTAGGGAAGCCAGCTTGCATTCAGCATGAGGGACTGGGTGAAACCTCCTTCTGTGATTCTGTGGCTGAAATAGTATTAACAGGTTGGTTATGGAAGGAATTAACACAATTGTCTTCCATTTGCTTCACTGGCAATAGAGGTCATCAACACCTTCTGGAGGAAACTCATATGATGACATGGAACAAAAGGATGAGGAAGACAGGATTGACCCAAAACCCACTAAAACCAATGGGACTTTTTCCAAACTATATCAGTGGAGTGGAGTTGGATCTAAAATAAGGACTGTCTCCTTGCTTCTCTTTATACACCTTGAGTCACTTCACAAATTCCCATGGTAAGAAAAATCCCAAACCAAAATGGTTATGGTCAAACGCAAGAAATAAGTTCCAATGAGCTGTGATCCTTGGTAGACCTTAGTTTGGTGCTTTCTGGAACATCATGTTCTCAAAGGTATCCTACTCCCCAAAGAAATTACCTTGATTTCTTCAAAGAGCTCTTGGCCTTCAGCCCTCCTGACCGGCAGCAGGAAAACTTGCAATCAATGACCTGGTAAATGATGGGGTTGTACATGGCTGCTGACTTTGCGAGCAGTGTTGGTATCACTGAGAACTGGATGGGGACTGAATCGGGCCGTCCAAAGGCTGACCAGACGGAGACTACGGCGTAAGGGATCCAGGCAATGAGGAACCCTGCGCAGATCAACATTGCCACCTTGTGAGAGCAGAAAAGACACAACGAGGTTAATCCAGAAGAGTCAGACGCTGGCAGAGCAGCACAGAGCTGGGCAGAATGCAAGGGAATTGTATTCCGCTGAATGGAAAAGAAAACTGATAACTTACTTCTTCATATAAATTTACAATATGAACAAAATCTGCCTCTTTATCTCATGCCTGTGCTTCTTTCGCCTGACACAGCGCAGTTAATGAGTCTGCTTTAAAAATGCAGAAAAGTCGGGCTAAATATGAGAAAACTGAACGAGATTTCAGAAAATAATAATTGCTTGATATGGAATTCAAATGATTTAAGGAGGGGGTTCCTTTCGAAACACAGAATCTGTTTTTTAGGAAAATATACAGATAATAGCAGAGCTGCAAAGGTTTTTGAAAAAAGATCCTTTGAAAATTGGAAATTTAACTGAGAGTGAAGATGCTAATAAAATGTCTAGATTTGTTTCTCCTAACCCATATCATGGATTTGCACTCCATTAGAATATGTAGATACTTTAAAAAGCAAATTCATGTTAAATATTTTAGTTCTGGTAAATGAATTCCGGGTGAATTAGTAAGTGACTTCCTTATAATGGGAGGAAACGTAACCATAAGAAAGTTTAGTAAAAATGCCAAAGAAAAACTGCTTGGGGCCAAAATTTGTGGTTAGCATACTTTACCTGAACCAGTCTGTCTGCACTCAGTCACAGCCTGATATCACTTCAACTGATGCCATGCCATAATACATCCTGAAAAACATCTGCCTTTATACTGCTGCCATTGACAGATTATTGCTGCATCCAGACTGGTAGCAGCACATGTGCACTCATTTGGAATAAGGCAATTAGCAGGATTAGATTACAAAAAAAACAACGAAACAAAAAAAAAAAAAAAAAAAAAAAAAAAAAAAAAAAAAAAAAAAAAAAATCCAGAAAGCACAAGGAGTTTGGACATTGTGTAACCTTTCCTGTAGCCTGTTCTTTTTGTGTCTGTCACTGAAGGAACAGTGCAGGTGAGCCAAGGATCTCAAACACAGCCTGTTTGTTATAAATTGTTCTGTGGAGTCAAATGGGTTAAAAGGGAGACTAATTTTCCATATTTACATTTATCCCAACATTACATTCTCCAGTGTAGGTCCAAGACAGGAGGGAAAATTTCTGGTGCTGCAACTCAGATCACATTGAAGTTTTACATGAACCTCCCAATATGCAAAAAAAAAAAAAAAATCTGCAGCCTCAAATCAAAAGTTTCCATTGCTCTTCAAAGGAAATTGGCTAAATAACCAAAAAAAAGAGTAACCATTTGAAACATCCTTTTGAAAGGCAAGTGCAGTCGCACCAGCTGTACTGGCAGCACTGGCTGTACAGGTACGTAGCTGAGACTTTCAGATATGTTTAGACATAATGTCCCTTATTGCTCTATGTTATATAACTTTCAGTTCAACTCCCAAAAATTGTAATAAAATTTGATCAGCCAAGCAAAACTTGCTGCTTGTCTCACTCTTGGCATGGCTTGCAGAGGTTGGTGAATCTTTTGCAGATAAGGAATCTGGTTTTGTTCAATACAAGCCATTATTTTGAGAGATTTCCTGGCACAATAACCAGTATCAAGGATCATGGCTGTCACCGTTGCCAAACAGAAAATAGATTCAATCAGAAAACAGGATATGGTCGGAAATGGAAAATTAATTTTAGCACTTCAGCATTTTTATTAGCAGTTCATGGCTGAGCCTAACTGATAAATTATTTGCATAAAAACAATTGCAGTGTCACAGGACCAATTTTGGTTTATATCTTCATTACATTCACAGAGGAATGTAAACTGTCTGGAAGCTCTATTTCCCTGCTACAATAATCTGCTCTTTATCTGTTTTCTGTTATAATTCCTGTGCACATCAAACTCCTTAAATGAGTCTTTACAACTGTTTCTGAAAGGAAAAGGTTTTTTTATGGTGGGGAGCAGGGCCACAGGGACATGATATGACTTGTAAGGGCACAGGGGAATGCTGTGGCAGAGCTTTAGAGTGAATCATGACCTCAGGAACTCAAGCGCCTTAATCACAGAATTATGTTTCCACTCCTGTTTTTCCCCATCTTCTCAGTAACAGAGGAGAAGGCTACAAAAACACCTCCAGAGCATCACGTTATTGTCTCCAAACCTGCTCATGTGACCCAACACAGCAAACTGAGGAAAATGTTCCTACCTACCTTGGTCAGCTTCATTTCAAGTATGTGGCTGTTCTGAATCCTGGTATCGTAGTGAGCGACTTCTTTGGTGGATGATTTGACTTTTAAAATAATTTTGACATAGGAAAACACAATCACCACAGTTGGGAACAGGAGGCAGAAGAAAAGGATGCTCAGAACAAAAGCCTGTCCAGCCACCGAAGCCTGCGCCAGCCACCAGTCCAGAGTGCAGGAGGTCCCAAAGGGCTCGGGGGCGTAGTTCCCCACCCCAGCAAAAGGCACTGTAGCCCAGAACGTAGCATAGGCCCAGATTATTGCCAGGCAGATAAATGCATGATGTCTCTTAAGCCAGGTACCTGGAAGAAAATTCAGGAGTTACAAGGTCATGTCCAGATGTATTTGGCACGATGGAATACATCGTGTCACATGGAAGTGTCCCAGGCCAGGGTGGATGTGGCTGTGAGCAATCTCGTCTAGTGGAAGCTGTCCCTGTGGGGTCTTTGGAACTGGATGGTCTTGGAGGTCCCTTCCAACTCAAACCATTCTATGATTCTTTTAAATATGAATTTGCTTGACTGTTGGACAACAACTCTGTCATGTTCATCTTGGCTCTTTCCAGGTATCCACAGTGACCCTGCGCTCATGTTGTGCCTCATGAAGACAAAGACACACTCACGTGGAAGGCTCCACCTGTCCTTATTTCAGATCTTCGCTTTAAATTATGATGAGTTACAACTGAGAAGAGTCCAGACTAAAGCAATCCAAACAACCAGCTCAGCAACAGTTGTGGGAATCTTGTCCAGCAATTTCAATTCTTTAATGTAACTTTTTCTATTCTTTAGGTTTTTCTCTAATCTTTCTCTCCTGTATTACCTGACTGAAGTTCAAACTCTGTGACTGAAAAACAAGGCGTTACAAAGGAAATAAGATAGCTAAGATTTAATTTTACTTTGTCATTTTTTCCAGTACAGAAAATCACCATGTGTGTCCTGTTTCATGTATCCTTGCCCTTTTTTTGTTAATTAAATGCCAATAGAATTCCTGAAGATCAGAATATTGTTCCTCTGCTCATCTTGCATACAGCTCTAATTCATCTAGAAAAAGTTTCAGTTTGCATGGTTTTCCTCATCATCTGTGTTCAACATGTAGGACTCAGATAGGACTAACAAATTTAAATCTTTGGTTTTTGCAGAAACTTAAAATATGGTGTTATAACATCTCCTTCCACCTAGGAAGCTCCAACTTGTTTGCAGTCTCTGACTTACAGGGGAGTTTTCACTCACTTCACACTAACATAAAGGAGATATTTTCAGGGTTTCAGAGTGACTTAAAACAAAACTAAAGCAAATAAACACCTGTAATTTGGATGTGTCCAGCGCCCCTTCCCAGCTGATTTTACATGTTCAGATCACTGGAAGGAAAACAAACATTGCCTGACAAATGATGTATTCATGTATGATGGCTGAGAGACAGAAAGGTGGTTTGTTGTGTTCAGGGGTGGAAAAACAAAGCAACAATAGTGTAAGTATTAAAAGAGAAACATTTTTTAACCACCTAGACTGAGCATGATAAATGTTTGTTTATTGTTTATTTTGTATGGACCACCATGATCAGAGCCCTTTGGAATAAAGGTTTTGAAGCATTTTCTCTCCCATGAACTAAGATGTCACGTTAAACACCACAGCTGGTGGCATGAATGCAGCCAGCCATTAAATATTCACTTCAGCTCACCAAGTCTGTGAAAAATTGTCTATGATTTGGGTTACCACTGAATTATTTTGAGAAGACTTCTACAGAAAAACTGAAATCCTGCTTAATATTATTGGTGTATCTAAAACTCAGATAAGGAGGCCTACCCTGTACTCCCATTTAGGGAAAAAATTATGGACACACCAGGATCTATGATCTATAGCACATCTTAGCACAATACCACAGCTTTTACCTGCTTGCACAGACTGGCTTACTTACACTTCCTAGCTGCAAACAGTCCTCACAATTTAACATGATCGATATTATATGTCATCATAAAGAAATCTGTTAGGTCCCTCAAGTCACATGGACAAAGTGTTTCTTACTTGTAAAGTCACCTTGAGCATTCTCTGTATTTGGATGGGAATTTAGTCCCTTACAATACAAGAAGAACACCCTTTTTAAACTGTGACAATATCCTTTAACTGGAAAGAATGAAGCATATAATACATCATATTCCTGAGGTACAAGATATTGATGGATATGGCGGCAACACCTTACACTGCTAAATTAATTTCATCCTCTCAGGTTCCATTTCCATATTTGAGAGATGATTTCATATTATGACTTATTGCCCTTCCAAATCTCTTAGGTGTTTTAAATAGCTTGCCACACACCTCAGAGGAATTTAGGCATCTAATAAGGAATATTTCTATATGTTGGTCTATAAGACCCTGCAATATGTGCAGTACTTGCATCTGTTAGTGCTAATAGGCCTTGATAGAAATAAAGTGATTTCTATATGAGGGGTTACAAAAACTCATGGCTTAAGCAGGCAGCAGAGGGACAACAGGGAGGGTGTTATGTCCAGCAAAATGAATTTAACTGGGATTTCTCGGATCATGCAAACATGTTTCTCTCATCTGTGTACTCCCCTGTATTTTTAAGAAAAGCATTCTGAAGAGCTTAATTATGCTTTCAGTGTAGTAAACCATAGCTCTTAATATATCTTCTCTGCAGTCATAGATAATACAATTATCTATATATAAATAGATATTTGTCTTACCATAGGACAAGTGGCAGATTTTCAGGTACCTGTCCAGGCTGACAGCTGTCATGGTGATAAGGCTCCCACAGCCAAAGAAGAAACCAGCCCATCCATACCAGCGGCAGCCTATCCATCCAAACATCCAGCGGTGGGAAAAGAAGGAGATGATGCTGAAGGGTTTACCTACAACTTCAAAAGGAGAAGAGAATGCCAGCTCACTGGTAAAATCCATCATTGAGAAAATCTCCTTTTATCAGAAAGGCAAACCCTCTCCTTTGCACAAAACTAACACCAATAAAAGTGCTCTGCAACGTGGAGAAAGGGTTTCAGGCACAGTAGATGTGATGACTTTAAGCTGAAGGAGGGTAAATTTAGATGGGATATTAGGAAGAAAATCCTTACTGTGAGGGTGGTGAGGCACTGTCATGGGTTGCCCAGAGAAGCTGTGGATGTTCCATCTCTGGAAGTGTTCAAGGCCAGGTGGGATGAGGCTTGGAGCAACCTGGTCAACTGGAAGGTGTCCCTGTCCATGGCAGGGGGCTGGAACAAGATGGTCTTGATGATCTCTTCCAACCCAAAGCATTCTGTGATTCTATGACTTGTGTGCCCTCCATGCACAGGACTGACCCTAAGACAGCTGTAGCTGGATCCTATGGCACCAATGACGTGGTAGGATGAGCCAAGCCTGCAGGAGGGCTGGAAATAGGTGCTTTACTATAGACCACAGGAACTAGTGGTAAACCAAAACTCTGGAACCAACCAGGGGCAGGCTCTTCCCAAATTGAAAACTTCAGAGTATGTGTTAAGTCCACATGCAAACACATGTCAGTACAGAAACAGGATGGGTGACAGCAAGTCTGAGCTTGAAACAAGCAGAGATCTACTTAGTCTACATCCCTACAGCCAACTGAGTGTCTTCAAGCACAAGATAAAGAAATCTGCCTTCAAAAAGAACTTTTGCAAGCCTGTTAAGGCCCAGCAGTAGGATACATAGCGAGGTAAAGTGACAGGTGGGAAGGACAGATACGGTCACAGCATGGACTCGAGCTGCAGAAGTGGTTTCAGCTCCTCTCCATGCCACACATTTATTTGGTGCCTCCTAGCAAGTCACCTGCACACAGATATCAAAACATTCTAAGCTTCCCCAAAGAGATGGGAAATGAGTAACTATTTTTGAGGCTCTCTGTTAGTGACACTTTAGCTCACTCCTCCACATGTAAAAGTGAGTGCTGCATTATGGAAGAAGTGAAGTGTGGTCAAATGTTGTTCTGTGCTCACCTTAAAGCAGGTTTATATTATCCACATGCTTTGTAAGTATTGTGACAAAGAGAAAGTTTGAAAACTGTAATTTTCTACTTCTAATCTCTGCTTTCTCCTAATTGTTACTTTTGTCTTAATTTAGGCAAAGAAAAAAAATCAACTTTAATGGAACAGAAAAGTCAAAAATTTATAATCGAGGGACATATGTTTTCCAAACACTTCAGTTTTACTTACCAGCCTGATCTTAAATTCTCCCAGCCTGAACATTCCAACTGCAACATTCAAGCAACATTACATATTGAACTCCACATTCCTGTGACTGTATTCCTTCCTCCACAGGAGCAGCGAGAGCACCTCAAGGATTTGAAAACATCTCAGCTGCAATGGGCTGGTTTCCCTGGCTGAACCACAGTGTCAGTAATGTCACAGAAGCTCAGTGAATTGGTTTATGAAGAGGGCAAAAATGATCTTGCAAACTGCATTCCCCACAAGGTAAGCTATTCATAAAAGCCAAGACAAAAATCTCTATTTTGTTGAAGTGATCTGTAGGAAAATATTTTAAATTTTTACTAAAAACATTCCATTTCACATTGAACTGATGCAAAACCATGCATTCTCTTTTCACTCTTAACAGAAAATTAAAGTATTTCTACCAAAACCGAAACTTGAAGAAAATTACTTTTGCCCCATCTTCTATGCCAAAAGCATCAGGATTGAACACTCTTCAAAATCAGATGTATTTTTTAAAAACGTATTTTTGGATTACTTTCCTTCAGCTTAAGCCTGTAAGGAAAGTTTTGCCTGTGCTTTTCTCTGATGTGCTTTTCTCCAAGCTGAATAAATGCATTTTTAATTTTTCAAGCAAAAGCTGACCTCGGTGATTAAGGTTTCAAGGAAAACATTCCATATGGCAAGGTCTAGGATTTGTGCTAACACTCCGCAACTTTAGTCACATAAATGACTGCCAGCTTTAAAGGCCAACACTTTCCTTTGCACAAAATCAAATTTCTCTTCAGCACCAGGACTCGGAGCAGCCCAGAGCACGGTGTCAGTGCGAAATGAGCCTGATGCAGCTTTGAACGAGGGGCTGGTGCCATCCTGTGGAAATCTGCAGGAAGCAGAACTCTTGTCTTCAAAAAGTTGTTAAGACAAGTGTGTGAAATACTAAGATTTTGCAGAAAAAAATCCTATCTTCAATTTGTTCAGCAGACAGAATGCATCACATTTCTCAACTTAGCACCTTCCATTAATAAAAAAAAAAAAAATTAGAGAAGGCAGAAAAACCATGCATGGCTCTGCCAATCACTGTTTTTAATTCCAAAATTCAAACACACAGATGGATTGATTCCCCAGGGAAGAAAGCAAGGTGACCAAGTGGTGAGTTGGTAACAGACCTTAACAGAAAAACCAGCAGCCCTCACACTGAGATGGGTCCCAAACAAGCTGTCATTTGAATGGTTAGGACATAGAGGTTTTATGGTTAGGAGATACCTGTTAAAATTCATCAAATCATAGAATCACAGAATATTTTGGATTGGAAGAGATCTTAAAGCTCATCTCGTTCCACCCCCTGCCATGGGCAGGGGCACCTTCCACAGTCCCAGGCTGCTCCAAGCCCCATCCAATCTGGCCTTGGACACTTCCAGGGATGGGGCAGACACAGCTTCTCTGGGCAACATTCAAAATATAAAGCTGGGGAAATTCTCCTGAAACACCCCCTCTCATTGGGGTGACTATCATAGGAGTCAAACAGGAGCCTTATAAGACAGATTCTTAAAACACAAAGAAAATGGGAATATCACAGAAGAGGAAAAAGCCGGTCTGGGGTTTCTCCTTAACTTCAAAGTGTTGTGAGATGGAAATAGTGTCTCCATGGCAGAAATGCCAAAGAAAACATTGAGATTTCTCTGTGTGGGAGCAGTGATATTTATACCAACATCTTTCTTCTACTGAATTAGTATTTCTTACAGAAATCCAAGTTTACTGACCACAACCACTGGAATGTGTAGAGATGAGCAGCTCCTTGGCCTTGTGCCAGGAGAGCTCAAACAAGCATCAGTCTGGGGAGGCTGGGAGCCATCATTTTATATTGTTCAGTGATATTCTGGGCATTTAGATGAGGGCAAAAGCATCTGGCAGAGACAAGGTTAGGAAAAGGGTGTACTGGAGCTGAGGGCAGAGGTCCCAGTGCATACAGCACATAGGGGACAGACGACTTTGCAAGCATGGGAATATAATTCCATTTATATGGCACTGGGGAGATCCCAGAGTCAGCTGGGTCCTGATACCCACTGGATTGTCTGCCATCCAAAATATCCTTTTCTAAAGGACATCCAGCCCTTTCCCTGTATTTCCCTGTGAGCAGCTGAATCAGTCTCACGTCAAGAGCCGAAACAACCATCTCTGCAACTCTGCATAAACCTCTCCAAAGTTCCCTCCTCCCATGCCAGGACATCCAGACTGTGGGGTTGAAATAAAAATCTTCCCAGTTGGCTGTTGCTGCTCATACTCTACAGATTGACACAAATGCTTATTTTTTCTGATCCAGAGACAAAGGAGGACGGTCACTAGAGAGAAAACTATTAGCTTTGATGGGCCCATGGCCACTGGCATTTTCCAATTATTTGGCTAAATGTGTATTTTTCAGGCACTTGGATCCTTTCTATTTCACCCTGTGGCAAGAAAACATAATTTTCTGCACCTGTAATCCCAAGATATTTTGTGGTTATTGTGCCAGGATGCACATGGAAGCTGCCTTTGGAGATCTGCCCAGTGCTGGGATGAACAGGAGTTCTGCCTGTTTGATAAAATCAACCCTAAATTTTCTTCTGTACTGTTCATTTCTTCCCATCAAGTTGTTCAGGAATGTTGTTTACCATCCTCCCCTGTTATTCACATGCAAATAATAGAACGGAAATACCAGTAGCAAAAGGCATGTAGTGCTCCCATGACTTCCAGAGGAATGCCTCTTGCTGCTGCCAGCCAGAATGGTGAGACAGTAAAAGCGAGGGAAAATGAAAACATGAAATTACCTGAAATTCCCAGATCACACACTGCTAAATTAACAGTCATTATCTCAGCAGGTCTCAGCTTCTTTTTTCGCTTTGAGGACATAAAAATAACATACCCATTTCCCAGAGTTGAAAGGATCCCTGTAATAATGGAAAATAAAACAACATTCAAATTAGAATCCTCCTCAAAAACAGCAATATCCCATCTTCCTCGTGAAATTCCCTGATGTTTTCAGCCTGAACCTGTGGTCCTAAGGCTGGGCATTTTACTCTGAAACGTGATCCCCTCATTGTCATGGTGCAGCTCATAGAGACCTCGACTGCAGACATGTTCCTCCCACAGCAAATGCTGTTTTCCCCTCTGCAGTAGGGCACTGCCTTCACCACCTGAGCCTGCACAGACATCGACAGAATGCTCACCACAGAAACCCCAGAATCCCTCTGCTCTGACCAACCCAGTTTTCACTTAAACAATTACACAGACACAAGAATGAAATTCATCTCTCTGTAATCACAGGGACCACAATCTGACCAACTCTAACTTTATTAAATAAATAATCAGATGTTGAGGGATGAATTTCTAATATAATTTAAATTAAGATATCAATATCAAATCTTAAATCTTACATTAAAACTACTTTCTATCATAAGAAAGAAAAATTATAAAATAGATCTGATTAATCTGATTTTAACTTCCAGTGGAATTCAATGCATGAGCAGGGATCATTCTCATATTGGCTGACATCTTTTTTTCCATATCACCACCCAAGGACCCACAGGTCCACTGCAAGTGGTTCATCTGCCATGTAATTAATCACACTGGTACAAAAAATTGTGGGGTTTCCAGTTCCCTTAAGGAAAACGTGTCTTCACTAATTCATGCTTGAAAGAGTTTAAGGCCAGAGTGAGAGCTTTGCTGTGGAAACACAGGACATCACACAACATCTGTCTCATGGAGCAAGAGTCACACCCGAAGGTGCAAAACCCAACAGGACCACGGTCCATTGAGCCTCACACCAGATCAGGGGAGACACGTGAGAAGGAGGGAAATGCAGAAGAAAAACGTGAAGAGCGAAGAGTGCCTGTGCTGCCACTGCCTCACCAAAGGGACCTACATCAGCAATGAGGGAAATGTTGGAGAGAGTTCAGCCCAGGAAAGGGTGAGGAAAGGCATTTTCCATTTTAGGTTTGACACCTTTGTTTCTCACTACCTAAATCAGTAATTAAATGTTAAGCTTTGGGGTTGGAACCACGTGAGCTGAAACAAGATGATCTTTAAGGTCCACCCAACCCAAATAATTCTGTAATTCCATGATTCTGAATTTATTCCCCTCAAGGAGCCTGTTTGCCCACTGCAGTAACTGGGAATGGATCTTCTGTCTTTATCCTCACCCTGTCTTCATCTCCACTGCTTTTTCTCTGCCTATTTCCTCCCTGTCCCACTGTGAGGGCTGTCCTAGGTGCTTGGCTACCAGCTGAGGCCAACTTGTCACACTACTACAAAAAAAAGTTGTAAACAATCCAACTTTCCTCTGTTGATGAGGCATCTGTCACCCTTTGTGCTGTCTTGTACTTGGGGCTCTGCTGGGGCAAACTCTGTTTCCAGAAGACCCCAGCAGCCCCCCAGCCTCCAGCAACGCTGCCTTCTCCAGATAGTGTACCTTTGAATATCACGTAATTTTCATCCGAGTCTTCTGGCAGGCCAGACCTCAGGAACTGAAGCTCAGTAATTAAATGGGTATTTAATTATTTACTGATTAATTTGGTAATTCAGTAATAAATAATCCAGTATTTGAATGGGTATTTTATTATTTACTCTGGTCCATCAAACGAATGAGCCCCTTGCAAAGGGGCCTTCTCCTCACAAAACCAAGAAACCCAACCTGGGAACAACCATGAGGCAGAGAGGGAAATGGTTCCCAGAGACTAAAACCAAACTATTCATCAAAAAATATGAGTGACTGTGGAACCAAAAGTTTACCAAACTCAGGAGAAAAATACTTTGATTTTGAATTTTTCAGTATTAAATGCGACACTTATTGGAAACTCCTTTTGGTTTTATATTGACAGTACTGCTTCCCCTATTGTTTTAAAAAATAAACAGGACAGAAGCTGGCTTATTATTGATCTTAGGTTTTCTCATCAAATTTGATTTACCCTTGGTGAATTAAATTTTAAGAACAACCTACTCTTACGGCTCTGCAAACTTAATCTGAATTATAAGCAGGTAAGAGGCATTTATATTAATAATTTTCCTCCTTGCAGCTGAGTGAATGAATCTCAATGCTGCAAGCATTTTTCAAGTATTTTAATCCTTTTCTCTCTTAATGCCATTTTTCTCTCCAGTGATATTTAGGATAACTAGAGTGCTAGCATCCAGTTTGAAATACCTTTTGAAAGCATTTGACATTTTCCTGAATCTTTTTCAACTTACTGGCAGTCTAGAGAGACATCTCTATCAGCCAAGCAGCTCTGAAGTTGCCAAGTTGCTCTGAAGCCACAGCTCATTATTAATATCAATGTTTCAGAGAGCCCTGGCCCACTGACCTCCTAATCCCACGCCTGGAAGGGGTCCACTGATAATTTGTGTTGCCTTTTGTCTATGCCTGCATCTGACAATTGCTTATCTGAATTTTTTTTAACTCCTTGGTGATCAAAACGTTATACTCTCCTTAGATGAGGCATCTAACGCTCCATTTCTCCTGCTGTAAAATGACTTTCCCAGCAGGCAGCTGAAGCCCTTGCTGGAGGAGGCTCCCAGCTCTGGTAGGTTGGAAACAGGGGAAAAACAGTTTTCAGATAAAAAACAGAGGCTCTCTGCCAGGAGCACTGTCCATGGCACTGTGGCACTGTTACACATATACAAAAAAGAGCCAAGGATGTGATAACTAAAAAAGTGACACCTGCAGAGAGAGAGCCAGGCTGAGACACAACCTGCAGCGAGAGCGGAAACTGAAGCTTCCACTTCTCCAACCTGACAGCAGTGCTAAACCATCAGAGCAAATAAAATAAAAAAAAATAAAAAAATAAATAAATAAAAAAAAAGATAGTTCAGGATTTTGTTTTCAATTAAGCTGTTTCATAACAGGCTAAGGAAGTGTGCAGCAACAGTTTGTAAATCAATAGTGACTTGCCAAGGGGTTTCAGAGGAGCTGCTCAGGAGTTTGTCACCCTGCCCGGCTGTACAGTGAATCAATCAAGGCAGTGATGAAAAAGCTGGTGGGGGAAGTGACAAAGACAAAAGAATTGGATTCTTGTAACCATGTGCATAGTCTGATTTTGTTTTTCCTAGACAATTAGAAAGCTACACATGGATATGAACTATTCAGGACAAAATATCATGTGCTCACAGAGAATTTATTGCAGACTAGTCAAGACTCCTGATTTTTTTCAAAGACAAAAGAAAAAATATTTTTCTCTTTCAAACTGCAATACTTCAGCTGTATAACCAGTCTGACCCTAAAAGCTCTGCCGAGTTTCCTGATAAGATCCAGCCTTGTTCACTCACTCTTCATCTTCTTCCCCTTTTTGAAAGAAATTTTAAAGTCACTTTCACCTTACACAGCTCAAGTGCAAAAAGATGCACAAAAGCAGTCCTGGCTTCCCACCTCCTGCTTCCCTCTCCCTGCTGTCCCTCCCTGTCCCCGCAGTCCACCCTCAGGAGGGGCCATAATTTCTTGAAAGGGATCTGCAAAGGAGTAGGGAAAGTTCAATGGAAAAAAGTGACAGGTTTAGTCTGAATCACAAGTTATAATAAAATGACACAGACACAGAACCATAAAATCATTAAGGTTGGAAAAGACCTCCAAGATGATCAAGTCCAACCTTTGACTGACCACCACCACACCTGCCAAACCATATAATGAAGCATCACCTCCACTCATTTTCTGAACACTTCCAGGGCTGATGATTCCACCATTCCTGGGCAGCCCATTCCAAAGCAGAACCATTCTTCCGACAAAGAAATTTTTCCTAATATCCTTATTCTACAGATCCAAGTCCAAGGAAGATGCAAGTACAGCATTTATATGGATACATGAAGACCATAATTGGCTCTAATGAAAGCTGCTAGTGGAGTTTGTAATGCCCACAAGAGCAAAGTAATTAACCAAGTAAAATGCAATGCAAAACAAACACTGTACAAATAAAGTAAAAGAGCTAAATGTAGGATATGATGTGTACAGCTATGTACAGGTACAACACAGCTCTGGCCTGAACTACCCTGGCTCAGGCCACTGGATACAATGAGTTCACAAGTCCAATATCAAAATGATTATGAGACCTTTTAAGATTATAATTTCAGTTTCCTCACACTACTCACAAAAGTCTGTGCCTTTACGGTTGGCTTTTGGCTTTTCACCAGAAATTTTTGATTCCTGTTCCTTGCCTTAATTTGATTATGTCTGTGTTTTTCAAGATGTTTCACACCTGACAGGGATAATTTTTGGAACAGGATAAATCTACGCTAAATACAGTGAATATAACATGGCAACACAGTGTATATTGGGAGGAATCATCCATCAGACATATTTCCTGAGATTAAAGCTAAGTTTACTTAACCAAGGGAAAAAAGACCAAAAGTGGGGGTTGTTTTGGACAGTTTAGTGAAGACGTCTGTCTGCAGAGAAACAGAAAAAAAAATACATATGTGAACAGTGAGAATACCTACAAAACAGTGTATGAATACTAAGAACAGCACCGAGATACAGCTTGACCTGTCACCTCTGCTGCTCTGAATTATTTTTCAATAAAGACATAAGCAGAAGAGAAATGAGAAATAAGCAGAAACATAAATAGAAGGGAACTGGTTGAACAAGACAATGAATCAAAACTGCAATAAATGTCAAAAAATCATTGTACACTCTGTATCCAGCCTTGTCTTCTGACCCCTGGAACCCAGGTTTTGTACAACAGTCCTATGTCCTCAGCTTTATTGAGAAAACAGCTGTTGAGCTGTGAGAACCTGCATGAACGAAGGCCATAAAGCATAAAGGAACTTAAAATATATAAAGAAGAATGGCATGGCATGGCATGGCATGGCATGGCATGGCATGGCATGGCATGGCATGGCATGGCATAGAATAGAATAGAATAGAATAGAATAGAATAGAATAGAATAGAATAGAATAGAATAGAATAGAATAAAATATCCTGAGTTGAAAAGGACCCCACAAGGACCATCAAAGTCCAGCTCCTGGCCCTGCAGAGCACAATCCCAAGAATCAATCCCACCATGTGCCTGAAAGCTTTGCCCAAACACTTCTTGAGTTCTGTCAGGCTTGGTGCTGTGACCACAGCCCTGGGGAGTTCCAGTGCCCAGCCCCACTCTGGGTAAAGAACCTTTTCCTGATACACCAACTAACCCTCTCCTGACACAACTTCAGGCTGTTCCTTCAGGTGTTGAGGCAAATATGGACACAAAAAGATATAACTCTGCCCTCCTCCATAAAGTAAAGAAGGCAAATTATCAAGAAGAAGGACCAGTTTATCCCTAGAAGAAATAGAGACCAGCATTTTCCTGCTGAATGGTAACTCCTTGGTATGTGAAAACCCTAAAGAGAAATTGGTCCCAGCTATCATGGGTCTGCACTAACCAATAGATAATTGTATTTATTCTGCTTGCAAGGTCACTTGGAACCTGGTAAAGGACTCGAACACAAAAGGATAGGGAGGGTGCTAGGCAGAAAATATTGCTCAGTATAACGTGTCACAGAGGACAGATGATGCCAGGATCTGAGCAAGGGTCACATGAGCACATCTGAGGGTGTTCACTGCTGCATAGGCACATGAGAGAGGCTTTGAAAACAGGCATAAAACCCACATGGCATAATGAGGAAAACCCTATTCTGCCCAGGGAAACCAGGTAGCAACCTCCCAGTTATCAAAAAAAAAAAAAAGAAAAAATTATTTCTTCTCTTTTTGCTGGAACATCTACTGCTAGTCACTTTTGGCTACCTGCAGCAGCATTACCTGTTGACATTAACTGTTGACACCATATTTCTGACACATTCTCTCCCCTCCCTCCTAGGTTTTTCTTTCTAGTATGAAAAAATATGTAATTACACATCTAATGAACAGCAATTTCTGCCTCCTTTCTGAGAGCTGCAAGGATGCAGTGGCACGGTCATATTTCAAAGACCAGTTATAAAATCATTACCAATTATTGTCAAATAAAAGCCAGCTATGATATCAGCTTCTCTAGAAAGCTTTGATGCAAAGGGGTCTTCCTTTTGGAGATAGTGTGGGATGTAGTCTTCCTGGGAGTAATTGTTGTGATCTGATGCCATCCCACTCATGTCCAGTTAAGCACCTGAAAAACAAAAGAACAGAGCTTGCAATAGACCACATCTGCTGTTACACAGTGTGAAGATATTTTTGCTCATACACAGGATGCATCTTCCCATCTTCAGTTCTGCTCTGACGCTTCCCAGGGCATTTCAGGATACAACTCAAAATTGCACAAAGCATCCTGCCGTGATTTACTTCATGACTGACTTTATCCAAGAACATCATTATTCACATGGCACCACAATATGAGAAACATATCAAGATATTGGAGAGTGTCCAGAGGAGGCCACGAGGATGGTGAAGGGTCTGGAAGGGAAGATTTGTGAGGAGTAGCTGAGGGCACTTCATCTGTTCAGCCTAGAGGAGGCTGAGGGGAGACCTCACTGGGGATCCAACGTCCTCATGAAGGGAAGAGGAGGAGCAGGGGCTGATTTCTTCACTCTCATGACCAGTGACAGGACTCAAGGAAAGCTGGACATGAGTCTGTGCTACTTGTCTTTGTCTATACACTCACAATGACAAGAAACTGGGAATCCTCAGCATGACAGTCCCAGCAATTCCTTTGTATCCTCAGGGGCAGATGGCAGCCCCGCAAATTTTACAGGTAAGTGAAAAATTACATCCATAAATACTCCTTAGAGTTCCTTAGGTGTTGTGTTCCAATGCAAATAACTTCTCATGGCCATGGTTATAAACAATAATTGCTGTTGGAATCATGAAGCAGCAGGAGTATAAAATACTAGACATCTAGGAAGGCTTGTTGGGTTTTCTTTCAGTTTTCTTTTGTGAGGAAATGGGTTATTGAGGTCAAATGTGCTAATATAAATAAAGTGAACCCTGATATGGGAAAATGGGAATCTGGCAAACACCCATGAAAGTTATCCCTCCAGGACAACTGAAGAAGTAAAGTGAGGAACTCCTGCATAAGACAAAAATATTTCTGCCATGTTTGAAACCACCCAGCCAGGAAATATTGAGGGCATTCAGACACCCCAATTCCTCTTGCGAAAGCTTGGTGGGGCAGGAGTGGCACTCAAGAACTCAGCACTTGCCTCAGGGCTTCCATATCTTTTGCTGTGGGACCTGGGACAAGCTGTGAAGCTCTAAAATTTCCCCTCAGAAGTCCAACTTGGAGGTAGACTAAATGAGAAGAAAAAAAATGTTTCATTATTTTACTCATTTGCTCTCTCTTCTGCATCTTGAAGACAGGCAGTCTTGTCAATAACAGACCTGTGTGGCCAAGTACACCCATGTACACCTAAAGCACTCACAACCCCCTCCCTACTGTCCTTCTAGCTTTGGAAAAAAGGAAAAAGAAAGATTTTACTGAAGGGGATTGAATCATGAAGGCACATTGCTACTCAAGCGATGGGAGAGAACAAAAAGTCACCCAGGCATATGGCTCCAAGCAGCGTTAACTATTTAAAGTTCAGCAGCTTCACTGGATTTTATTTCAATATTACCGTAATTTTACCCGGCTCTGCGGGGTCCCACAAGCCCACAGAACCTGGGGCATTATTCGGTAATACAGTCAGGTGGCAAAGAGGCAGGAAGGAGATTCGCTTATCATCCTGCTGGGTGGTTTATTCCATGCTGTACAGCCGAACTCCCAAAGCAAATCTGAAACCTGATCACGACGGTCCCCGTTTTATCTGGGGCCAGGGGGAAAGGTGGGATTAGGGAATGGGGACCAATGGGAGAATGCCAGGGGAGTGACGAGGCTGGCAGCCAACCGGGAGATTCAAACCGGGACAGACCATACCAAGGAACAAAGCATCCCAGGGGATGCTTCTGTTCGCCCCTACACAAAGGCATCACTGACCCCCACATTTCAATTAAAAGAAAAAAAGGCTGATTAATTTAAAAATTAGTTAATTATTTTTAAAAAAAAATTCGCTGTTCCAGACAGCAGAGCAGCCATTTAAGTTTGGATCAGGTACTCTGGTCCAACAGCCTGGACAGCCTAAAAAGACCACCTTGTATAAAAGGATGGCCTAAAGCATGAATCTGGGAAATAACCAGGATCATCCTGTCCATCCTATCATAGCCACAGGCCTCCATCCAGATTCCACCTGGCCTTTAAAAGGATCCTGATGCTTTTCTATCCCCCAGCTTCACGGTCCCACAGCTCCTCTGTGGCTGCAGCACTTGAACCACGTGGGTGGCTGGAGTGATGCAAATGGAAAAGCACATCTGGGACCCGTCAGCACAATTTGGGTTGGATACAAATATGAAAGTGTTTAAGGGCATATTCCTCTTTTGAGCCACAGTAGAATCTCCCACTCAAGGCAGTATCAGGTGGCTCACAAGGACAATGTTTTGCTACTTACAAACACACGAAAAAGGAGCTTTAAATAGGAAATTTCAACTTCTGTGTATGCTAAACCCATCCAGAAGTCCAGACACTGGGATTTTAATCTGCTTTAAAGCAAAGGTGCAGGTTTGCCAGACAAATCACAGCCTTGGGACAGGAGGGAGCCCTCTCTGGTCCACCTAGAAATGGAAAATTTTGCTGCTTCATTTTATATAAGTTGTTTACCTGCTTGCAAATGTTAATGTTGTGACAGACTATCTTCTCTGGTTGCTGAAAAAGAAACACTTTATCTCAGCTTTACGCAGAGAGATCACATTATTTCTTGAAAATTTTCAACAAAAAGAAAAGGAAATTAATGTCTAACTTCCAAGTAGGTATGCAAACTTTCCTTATTATTTTAAATCACGTCTGATGAATTAAGAATAAATTCCAGATAGAAGAAGATAAAAACAAACGCCACGTGATTTACACAAAAAGTGTCACAGTGGCGTATAATGCAGGAGGCTGATACTTGATTATGGCTTTAAAAGAAATTCATTGTCCTGAGTAGACAGGAATTAATTGTGCCCCCAAAATGAAGCTTTATTCCAGAATCAATCTCACTTTTAGAGTGCATAAAACAGAAAGGGATGTAATTAACAGGGCAGAATAATTAGTCCTCTCATAATTCCAGAACAAGAAAAGCCATAAGCCTAATCAGCATCTAGTGTCTAAATATTGGGTAAAAAAATATGGAAAGGAATAACTTTCATACTAGAAGGGGAAGCCTTGCAAATGTAGGGGATGGGCATTTTCACAAATGAAATATTTCGGGAACCAAGATTTGAACTGCCAACTCTGTTGGTTTTATTTATACATGTGTTTTATAAATTATCACAGTATTAAATGCTTCATAAAGGCCATAAATCTTCTGACCCACAGCTCCTAAAAGTTAATGAGTCAGCAACAGGGACTATAAAATATTATTTTAATAGAAACACCAGTGGTCCATGCTAGTACCAATCCTCACTGCTTGCAAGTTCGTGTGAACTCCTAAAACATTTTGGGAAGCTACAAACGGGAGGTGCACCAACCCAGGTTCACATTATTGTGTCCTCTTACATGGGGCTTAGACGGCTACATAGTGGCAAAATCTGAAGTCTTTAGTTAGTAAGAATATTACTAAGTAAGAAATCTAAATTAGTAATTAACCTAAATTAGTAAGAAAACAATCACTGTGCTTATGTTAGCCAGCCAAAAACGCATGTACTCAATTTGTGTACAACAGCCAAACTGGTACGAAGTACAGAAGGCATTTTTGTAAATTTGCAGGCAAATGAAGGAAGTATTAATGCCAACCATTAAACAAAAAAATCTGAAAAAACTAAAAGAATGTTGTAGCTTAATGACAAAAGTTATTTAGTATGGGAAACAGCAGTGTGTAGTGAGTGCCACAGGAATCCCAGAAACTGAAATATTCTCAGATGCTGCCAAAATCCTCTGTGGAAGTTACTGTGGCAGGGATGCTTTAATGTACTTGACAAGAGAGCACAAGAAATCAAACATTATTTCCAAAGTCATGGCCCACAGACAAGTGTTGCAATTATTTGTAAAAGCAAATTAATTTACCAAGGGATAAATGGCAGAGTGATAAAAAGGAAGTCCATAGAAAGAGACAGTAGGGCTCGTTTTGAAAGATTAATACAGCTAAAGTGATAACACTATCAGTTGTGCTAATTAAGAAAATAATTTTCTGCTTTCTCATGATATGTTAGAAAGAATAAAACCATGAATAATTTTATCCGAGTCAGTAAAAGACAAAAGCTAAAATGATAAATTAGTGCCAGTAAATATTATCTTTTAAAGGGGAAAAAAGGTAATTATCTCCTCCTTTAATTTGTCCAATGACATCCATTTCTCAGTGTCTCCACAGCAAAGTCGGTCAGCTCTCAGTATCTGCTGGGTCCCAGTTCACACTGTCAAGTGTCATTTTTATCCTAAACTTCCCCGGGTATTTTGAGGAGCTCCTTTCAAAGACTGGGGCTGTGGAAGCGCAGGCAAAGGTCCCAGTGGGAATTTCCTTGTCCTGCCTCACCATCCTGGCTGCTGCACTGGTGACACAGACCCTGGTGACTGTAAAAACTCACCACTACGACATACATTCTTAGCCAAGCATTTCCCAATAGTCCAACCAGACACTCTATTTAGGAGCACAAATAATAATGATCAGAAAACGTATTTCAAAACAGCTACAGAACACCATCCTTTTTCCTTTCTTTTTTAAATCTCCTAGTGTAGTAGAAGAGATTCTTTTAAGAAAAATGGGCTTTGTTTGATCCCACTTTAGGGCTAAATCCTGAAGATTCAAGCTATAGACTGGAAATTTGTCTTTTGTCCTTAGTACGTTTGTTTAACCACCAGGCTGCTGGTTATTTTACAGTGGATTCACTTCCACCAGTTGAAGAGGAAACATCACTTTGAACGCACTAAATTAAAAGTTTAACATTTTCTACATTTCAGGTGTGCACTGTGCTCCATCACATCACATCCCACTGCTGCTTTGTGCTAATAATGATATAAAACAGTAAATTTGGTATGCCTCATGTTTCTCCCACGAGAGAGAAACAGAGATTTTGGAACAACTTTTGGTCTATTGATACCAAGAAAATGCTTCATGTCTACCTGTCTGTCCTAGGTTACAATATAGATGTATTTAAGTGTTCTGTTACCACCAGCTGTGGGCCATTGGCTGTTATCACCTGCTAATGACCCACCGGGTAACAGACAATGGGCCATAAGAAACCACCACATGACTCATGGACTTATCTCATCCCATTGTGAGATGCTCCACCCAGGAGGGAGGAGCCAGGCATTCTCACCTGGATAGAACCTGCCCTTGGAACTGCCTAACTCAGCCCTGTCTGCTGGGCTACCAGAGGACAAGAGCTACCACTGGACCTTCAGCTGGAGACTAGACCTTCCATAGGATTATCACTTCAACTGAACTACTTCATTTTGGACTGCTACCACCACCCTAACAGGGTGTCAGGTTGTATCTGACTTTGTCAGTGCTTTTCCTTATATTATTTCACTTATTTCTAATTTTTTTTTTCCTATTAAATTTAATACTGACTTGTGATCTCCCACTGGTTTGTTTTCAAATCAATACACTGTCACAGAAGATCTGCCCAAACAACCTAATGCAACATCCCACAGGAGCCCTGGCAGGGCAGGAGCGAAAGAAAAGCTTCACTCAGATCACGGAATCGTAGAATGGCTTGGGTTGGAAGGGACCTTCAAAGATTATTCCATTCCAACCCCCTGCCATGGGCAGGGACACCTTCTGCTATCCCAGGTTGCCCCAAGCCCTATCCAGCCTGGCCTTGAACACTTCCAAGGATGGGGCAGCCACAGCTTCTCTGGCAACCAGTTCCTCACTACCCTCAGTGTATGTGGTCCCCATCTCAGGCTAAACACCACTCAGGTATTTTAAATAAAGTCCTGGTTGGGTGCTTCTATTTCCTTTCTCAGTCTCAAGACTATGAAGTAAAACTATTACTGGGCTTTGAAAAACAAGCAATAATTTTTTTTAAAATGTGACAATAATAAGTTCCCAAGTGGTTATGTGAGTGTTAGGTGCTTCCTTCCTCTTAAGGATTGGTTGTCACAGTGTCTGCATCTACTTTTACTTTCCTAGGCAGTGCAGACCCACAGCAGTGCATCTGCAGAGCAAAACAGTTGCTGTTGAGGACCTTCATTTTTCCAAGGCTTTCCACTTTTCAAAAGAAAAAGAGAAAAAAAGAAAAAAGTGAATGACAAGACAAGACGGTTTATAATTGATTCCTTGATTCTGGTTAATAGCCATAGATCAAAACCCAGGTTCTCAAAAGATATTTCGTGACATAAGTGCTTCGTGCAGTGTGGTAGGCACACTTGGACAAGCACTGGGAAGTAATCCAGTTATCAAGGACTGGTTTGGTTTTGGTTTTGCTGCCTCAGAATACCAAAGGACTCCACATTGGTACATCTCCAACGTCCACAGCTGGGAGCAGAGAGCACTGCACCACAGGCTGCCATCCAGCCCACCTACTGACCCTCGTTCCAGCACATTCTGTGCTGGAAGGCCCCCAGTGCCTGTGAAAACAGACTTAAAACCACAACAAAATGAACCATCTCACTCTGATTCTTAGAAATGGGTTCGCGCTTATATCAGTGCTGCAGACACTCATCTTTAATTAATACAAACAATTCCACTTTTAAATAATATATTCTTTAAAATGGAACTGTTCCACTGTAGCCAACCTCAGGAGATGCGAACTCCTGACTCAGACACTATAAAATGTCAATATCTAGCCTCAAAACTTCTGAGATTAAAGAAAAAAAAGTGATTTGAGGTTTCTTGTTTGGCCGAATCAACGCAGCTTTGCCAGCCCTACATCAGTTTTGCTCCCTGCTCTCTTCTTGTCTCTCACTGGGGGTGTTTCAACATGTCCTTCATGGCTTGGCCAGGCTGCTCTTACCCTGAGGGATGCCAGGGCATGCCATCCCCACCTCTTTCAGGATAGAAGTCGACCACATAACAGTGGTTACCTTCCTGACCTCGTCCTCCTGTAGGGAGAGCAGAGAAGGAGGGGGAGAAAATCTTGGTTTTTGCTACAAAGCACCTGATGTTTTCTCTGAGGTTTAGGGAAGTTTCACACAGAGTTGCCACAAGCATGATGTTTTGCAGGAGTTGAGTGACAGCAACCAAAAGAACCTGACCTTTACCTGTAATTTATCACAGAACCACAGAATCATGGAATGGTTTGGGTTGGAAGGGACCTTAGAGACCATCTTGTTCCAACCCCCTGCCGTGGGCAGGGACACCTTCCGCTATCCCAGGTTGCTTCAAGTCCTGTCCAACCTGGCCTGGAACACTTCCAGGGATGGGGCAGCCACAGCTTCTCTGGGCAACCTGTGCCAGGGCCCCACCACCCTCACAGTAAAGAATTCCTTCCTGATATCCAATCTAACCCTGCCCCTGTGAGTTTACTTCCATTATTTAGCTGGCATTGACATTTGGTTTCAGGGGCTTGCAGACCCCTCAGTGGCTGGATCACAGCAGACACAGCACGAGACTTTCCATGATCCGAACAAACTCCAGCCTGTGAGGCCTTCAGGCCCCATATTCCTCTACAACATGACCTGGAGAAGGTGGGAACTTTAGGGTAACTGCTGCCTCAGCAACTCTAAACCACTGCCACAACCTGTCCTGGCTGGGGTTTTGTCCATTTATATTTCATCAGACACCAAGACTTTGCCACTGCCCATATTTTCCATCCTAGGCTACCTGTTTTCCCATCTTCTGAAGGAAATTCTTACAGTCCCCTACCCTTCTGAGGGAGCAGAAAGGTCTGGAGGACCAAGCACAGAGCAACACCCTGGGTCCTGCCACGTCTCATCCCTTCTGCTTGATATGCAACTTTCAGCAAATTGCTAAATCTCCTCCCCCCAAAAGTAAACAGAAGGAATCTGCATCTACGGGGGAAGGTGGGCCAAGGACTGATGTGTTCTGGTGCAATGGCTCCCAAGTCCATGATCTGAGCAAGAACAACATGTTCTGCTGGTTTGGAAAATTATTATAAACCACAAGGTGTCCTGGGGGATGGGGAGGTACAATGAAGTACAAAAGAACTTTTTAGCTATGAGAGAGTAAGATTTTGCAGGTATACTCTGAGACCTGAAAATGTGGGGGTTTTTTTCCCCCAGGACAGCATTTTCAGAAGAAAACTGATTCACTCACAATAAAGAGATCAAAACTGAAATTTCAGATCTGTCTCAGCAGCCTGTTATGTTTTCAATGTTTGATGTGAAAAACCACAAGCATTATTGTTTTCAAAATTTATACAGTTAGTCCTCAATATCCAGAAGACACGTAACAACATCCACAAGCCTGCAGTCATCCAAATTATACAATTTATTTGTGGGTTTGTTTTCCCATAGCTCAATAAAACAACAAATAATGCTCTCTGGCCTGCTAATATCCCTGAGAATAGCCATAAATATATATTTTTTTTCAGGAACAGAATCTGAAGGTGCTGGGGCATGAAAATAGTGGAATATTTCTTTCAGCCCTTATCTGAGTTCACAGCAGGTTAAATCCTGGTTTTGTTGTTGCAGATGAGTGTCCAGACTATTCCTAATAATGGAAATTTCACAGCCTCCTGAGGTAAATTTTTCCTGAGGTTAATCAAAATTTTCAAAGAAAGAAACTTGAGATCACACACTTCTTAAACAACTTACATCATTAGGTCAGAGAGACTGATTTTCCTCCCAAATCCTTAATATCTGATACAGGTAGATCCTTTTGGGGAAGAATAATATTAGGGATTCATTTCAGTATTTTAGGGGTGTAATTAGTGAAGATCCAATAATCTGCTGAATTCAAGCCTTGATAAAAGTCTTGCTAATGCAAAATGGATTATGAACAGGGCTGTGCACAAGGAAGGGAAATTGAAGTGCCTTGAACAAGTAACACACATGGAGTAGGGTAGGAGAATATTGAATTGGCAAGAACTGGGCATCAAAAGTGCTTTTAATGACTCCAAAAAAAATTTCAGTTCACCATCATAACATACCACAAAATATGCATGAATTGCAAGAGGTCTAAGTGCAGGAAGGTGAGAGGAAATCAATAAGATAAGTTCAGAAGAACCTGAATTCAAAAACAAACTTCTATTCTGGTGAATAGAAGACATTTAAGAAGCACTGAGAACAACTCAATTTGGGAAATTAAAATTAAGAACCACGTAAAAGTAAATGTTTGATAAACAATAATAGAGATTTCCTTCTGCTTGGGCTTTAGTCCATAAACCCAACCTAAATGCAAAGCATCATAGGCAACAACCCCGCAACAAAATCTGATCACTCTTTGCAAAGCTCCTCAGGGTTGGTAGCCAGCCTATTAGGAAAAAAGGATCTGTGTTCCCACTGTATTCCCAGGGATCCCACTGACACATCAGAACTTCCTTACATCCATGTTTGAGCTCATCTTGATCACGAATTTCAGGGCACCCTCCCCTGCTCTAGTCTGGGGCAGACGGGGCCATGTTTTCTTGCAATATTCTTCCCGGCAGCCCTGGTAGTGACCAGATCAGCCCTGTGAGGCTGCCACAGCAAAGTAACATGGCAAATATCTGGCTTTACCCCTCTCCTAATCTTGCAGTGGGAACCTGGCTGTCTCTGTAGACCTGAGCCAAAACAAAGCTAAAGAGAACAGAAGCAGACATTTCACAGGATCTGGAGAGACTGTAAAGGTTTTATTGAATCTTCCTGTGGTAGCGACAGCACAGCATTTCACACTCCTGCTTCCCTGAGGATGACTTGTGAAAAAAGCATGTGCCACTCAAATTTGGGAGCTACGTAATCAGCAGAGACTGTCTAGGAGAAAATGAAAAGCAGTCACAGCCAAGCATCGTTTAGAGAGGAACAAAAAATAGTCTCAGTAACCCAGAAAGTGGCGTTTTAACCAAGAGAACCCCAAGTGTAGCACCACCAGAGAACAAGCAACAAGGAAAAGCCATGAAAACAAGACCAGCTGAAGAACAGAAAGGCAATGCCAGATCTCAAGATACAGCACCTGAAACTTGGTTTAGGCTCCTGAAGCATTTTTCTATAGAAGTTTCCTTTTGCAGAGGAAATCCTGTCCCTCTGCTTCAACATCACTGGCCATTTGTCCACTAAACAAATGTCCTGGAGACACACAAACACCTGACTCTGCCCCAGGGAAGAACAAGGGGCTTCCTGGCAGACCAACACATGAAATCTCATCTCATCCTTTCTCATGTAAAACATAAGGCTTGGGGTAACTAAATGCACAACTATTTTCCAGCTCATAAACTTAATTAGAGCAGCTTAGTCATCAATGTGCAGTCATGTAATGAGTCCGGGGCTGGGAATGCAACTTTCTCTCTCTGCTGGATCTCTCTTCTCTTGTTACAGGCTGACCCTGATATTAAAATTGTCCTTTTGCTGCCTGTTTACTATCGAGGAAGTTCAGCACTGCAAACTGGGGTGCAGGCAGGCACACGGAGCGGGTGTCTGCACCCAGCTCAGCAAAGAAACATCCCCCAAATGCATGCAAATACAAGGATATACTGCTGCCTGATTCTCAGGTGAGTACTTCAGTGCTATTTTGCTATTAAATGAAGCTTAGAGTTAAGCTAAATACAAAGAAGTGTATTTTCTTTGGTGCCAAGTGCCATCACAACCCTGTGCTGACCTACAGTTGTACAACTCTGGGCAGTTCCCTTCTGTCCGGAACAAAGTTTCTGCAAACACTTTCTCTCTTGTTGCAAGGGAGTGTTTTGGGATACTAGTCTTAATTTCTTACTTTGAAATTAACCAGTAGTCAGCATTAAATTAATACCAATCAGCTAATCAGTATCAAATCAATAGAAGTTTTTAGGCTTCTGGTACTGCCCAAAGACAAAAGTGATCAGTTCTCTTCCAGATTCACTCTGTAATAAAGGCAATGCCAGATTTGTGCAGAACTCCAAAAAGACTAATGGAAAAAACAGCCCAAAAGGGACAGCATTTATCAAAATACCATTAGACTGGCCAGTCCTGTTACATCATGAAATTATCCTTGGTTATATCACACATGCCTGGAGACTCCAATGCCTTCAAAAGGGGTGGAGGAGAGAAAAGAATAAATGATACTGTGCAATATCAAAACTTCCAGAATTTTTTTCTGAATTTCTCAGATACATTGCAGAAGGCTGCACCCTGACATCTTCATCCCTATGATAAAACATTTTATTCCAGAGGAAGGAGAAGAAAAATAGAATAACAATCAAAAGGATTCTGTGAGAAACTAAGTACAAGAGAAGATAATATGAAAATGGACCTAAATTAAGAATACACTGAAAATAGGTAATGTAAGCACCCAGGTGTGTATCTGTGCATGCCATTTTGCACCTGCATATTCCTGTGCATGTAAACACCCACTCTTTCAGCAAGAACAGGAGAAACAGGACTTACCTTATTAATGAACTCTGTATAGAGCATTCCCCTAGAGCTCCACAGTTGCTTTTACTTCAAAGTCTGGACCAAAATGATCTGTAAAAGCATAAATCCACAGTGCTCTTGGTGTTTCAAGTTTTAGAGTTCAAGAGGAAGAAGAGAAAATCATTCTGTTCCTCAGTACGAGGCAATCTCCCTCCTTCTCCCACTTCCCATCTCGGACTCCCAGACTCTGGATTCTGCGCTGTTCCTCCCTCTCTCACTCTCCCCAGTGGTGCTGCTGTCGATCTTCCATCTCACCCCATGAAACTCCCTCTCTGGAGCATCCTGCCCCTCTGTCCGTGCCAGGCAGATTCCCTAAGTGCAGGGACCCCGGGAGCACACCAGGCAGAGGAAGAGGCGTAAACCAGAGCCAGGCAAAGTCTGTCACACCACATGTCACATGCTGCTGGGTCCCTCCTGCCAGCACAGCTGGAATCCTGTGCATTGCCCCCGACACAGAACGGAGGATGCTTTAAAACTTGAAGGTGCTTTTTCTCATCAAATTATTCTTACTTTTCTGGTAAGAGAGGAAAAAGATCTGCAGTCCTAAAAGGTGCTTTCACAGAGGTAATAAAAGCATCTTTCAGTATTGCATTTCACTTTTCTTCACCAGCACCACCAGGCACTTATAAGGCTGGGCTGGATGGTAAAAAGATGTGTGTGTAAATCATCATCACTACCCCGAACTCAGAAAATTTTTACATTAACTGGAGACCTGACTTTCAATCCCCACCGCAGCAAAATAAAATCTGAAGCCTGCAAAAGAAGTTTACAAAGATGAAATACAGGGATTGATCCTCGATTTTCTTCACCAAGGCAGATTTCTTAGTCTGTACAGCTAAATCTCAGTCAGTTCTCTTCCATCAGCTCTGGTCAAGAATCTCTATCCTAGGTAACACAGCAAACTGAATCCAGTCCTGGATACAGGAAGAATATTGCAGGGAACATTTTTAGATGCTTCGTAACCCGACACTTACCCTATCACCTCTCTGCCAGGGGCTAGGAATTAAGAGGCTGCAGAAGTCACTGAGAGATTTTCATAAACTACTTCACTTGACATTTTAGTATTAAAGATAAATAGAGATGATGACACTTTTTTTGTTTCATTTAAAAAAAAAATCATCATGATTTCATGGGTGTCTTTCTGCGCTTGCCAGAAGTGGAAGGATTGTGTTCTAGCAGTAAAAGAAAAAAAAAGGATTCTCTCCTAAAATGGTAAAAGAAGATAAAAGGCAGCAAATGATTTCTAGAATATGGACATTAGAGGAATGGATATAAGAGGAATCTTAGCCAGGTCAGAGTCTCCCAGTGAGGCTGGATGTCCCTCCATGGTTACATAAAACAGAAAATAAAATAAAATAAATAAAATAATAAAAATAAAACAGAAAAGCAACTTGTTTTCTCCTTTCCTAATGAAGGAATGGGGAGTAGCCCAGTTTTTGGTTACAGACTGGCCCCAGTCAGTTCACCCTTCCTTGGCACACACCAGTCCTTCAGCACAAAAGCACTGCATGTGAAGGGAGGAATCATGAAACTCCAGAAAGGGACTTTCTAACTGACCCAAAATCCAGGCTACACCCTCAAAGACCCTGTGTGGCAAGTGACTTGAGGCCAGTTCACTGCAGGATTAACAGGAACACAGAGCTTTATGCTCAGTTGGTTTGAGGCTGCTCTGCAGAACATGCTCATCATTAATGCCATGTTTTATTTAGGGGGTGAAGAACCCTGGCAGCGAAAGGTGAAAAGTACATGATTTTCCAAAGAGGAAATTCATTCTAGGTAAGAACTTCAGTCTTCCAAACTGTCACTGCGTGCCAAAACAGCTGCAGACACCAGGAAAGCTCTTGGGGTGTGGAGCTCTGAGCCCTCCAAAACCACCCCTGTGCTGTAGCCCTGCAAGACTTTAGAAGAGACCAAGGCAACTGCCTGCTTTGTAGGTGTAAGTCTGGGGGACAGGTGACATGTGTGTCCCTTTTCACCTCCAGTTTTTTGCATCAACATGGAGCAGAGCAATAAACACCAGCGTTTAGTGAGGGTTAAAGAGAGCAGCACAACTCAGGATGGCCAGCACTTGGAAAGGGTAAAGAATGGTGGAAAAGAAGGAAGAGAAGGCTGTAATTTAGGGCATCACCCAGAGCCTGCGGCACTAGAACTAGCAGGAACACGGTTCTTCTCCAAACACTAGTGCCTTTAAAGAGGACTTTGATAGTTGGCTCTGGACTCAAAAACAAGTAGACGTAAAATATAAATCAAAGTCCTTCTGGGGCATGTCACTTACCTCTAGGAAAGAGTTTGCAGAAATCATAGCTAACAACTCACGAAAGGCAGCAATGGAAGGAAGCTGAGTTTATTCCCCATTTTATTGCAGGTGGTGACATTGCCATTGTTAGTAACAGATTGCTGATGTCCTCATCTGAGCTCTCATCTTAACTGGTCTTGACTTACTTTGCTAACTGGTCTTGACTTCCTTTCCTTGCTCAAGCAGCAAGGGAAAGGAAGTCAAGGCACTAAAATCTTAACAGCAAAATAAGAAAAGTGGTGAGAGGGTTATTTTTTTAATCACAGTCCTTGTTCTCTAAACCTTGGACTTGCTCATATTTGGCAGGATTCAGTCCTATTACATATGGCAAAATCCCAGCAAAGAACCACATGTGAATGAAAGTCCTGGCAGAATAATGGTTCATGGCTGGGAAAGAAAATCACTAACAAAAATAGTATAAAAATAGCCCCAGGCAAACCGCAAAACCAACGAGTTTTAGAAGATTTTTATTGTGCCAGGCCAGGCTGACGATGTAGTTGAATGTTGTGAACTGTCTCATGAACTAGTTCAAGCTTAGTGAATAGATGAGAATCAAGGATTCAAGTTGGTGAACAATTTTTTCAGGAATCTCAGAGGAAAAAAACCCATAGTTTGGAAAATGTTCCACTGACTGAAGAAAACTAAGGAACTGCTGGTCTCCCCAACCTTGGATGAATCTAAGTGGCATGTACCATGAGAAACAGAGAAATAAAAGCCAATATTGAATATGCTTGCAAGGACAGAAAACTGAATACTTTATTGATTTTTTTAGAAAAAAAAATGTACAGGAAAAAAGAAAGTCACAGGGAAAAATATCCTTCAGCCTACCAGTTCATTCATTCAATTTTTCTTCCTATTTTTAAAAAATTATTGATTTAATGCAACAGCAAATAAAGAATAAATCAGAGTGGCAGCATTTCTATTACCGATACACCACAGCACTGCAAGGTGTCATCAACACCCAACATGAAGCACAGCGAAGCTCCATGCCCACTGCACAGCACTGCGGGGTAACCCTGGTGCAGCACAAAGAACATCAGTGCAGAGCAAACGTGGTCGTGTGCCAAGGGCAGGGTGCTTGAAATGTTCACTGTATTTACTCACATGGTTATTAAAAAAATAGTAATTGTGGCTTGATGCTTAATGTCACACTGATCAGCTGAGATAAAAATTAACTCCCTGCTCTGCTTACGCGATTTCATCTTGGCTACGTGAAAGGGAATGAAAGGAGGGGATTTGAGTGCAAGGGCTTCATCCATCTGGATGTGTCCAATGAAACTGTTCCTACTCCTATTATTGCCTCATTAAGAAATAGATGCCAGGACTCATTAGAGGGCCAGGCTGTGCAAACCTCCAAGTCATACACTGCAGCATGTGACGCAGCCACTTAACAGAATGCCAGCGCAAATCTTGAGGCACAGAAGAGCTTGGTGAGGTGGGTGCCATCCTGTCCTGGGGGCTCATCTCCTGTCTGCCAGAATATGTTAGCTGAGCCATGGACTCTGCTGGGTCTGCTCAGGCCATTTTGAATGATATTTTAAATATCACTGCCCCAACTGGATATCACTGGATTTGCCAAGTGGAGCAATTGTGCAGGTGCCCAGGACTTCCCTGTTGGGAACTGGAGGAGCTCTACTGCCCTCACCCTTTAAGCCTTCTCCACAGTGCCCCATCCTCCGGGAGATACCTTGCTCAGCAAATGTGTAGGGTAGTGAGAACCAAAATAAAGTCTCAAAACACTTTTCCCCCACCCCTCCCTTTTTCCAGGGCTCAACTTCACCCTGGATTTTCTGGCCCTCCTCCCCTCAGTGGTGCAGGGGGACAGGGAAGGGGGCTGTGGTCAGTTCATCACATGGTGTTTCTGGTGCTCCCTCCTCCGCAGAGGGAGGGCTCCTCACACTCTTCCCCTGCTCCAGTGTGGGCTTCCTCTCCCAGGAGACAGATCCAGATCCCAGGATGAACTGCTTCAGTGTGAGTCCTTCCCACGGGCTGGAGTTCTGCATGAACTGCTCCAGTGTGGAACCCTCCCACAGGCTGCAGTCCCTCAGGAATGGGCTGCTCCAGTGGGGTTCCCCCTGCAGGTTCAGAAATCCTGCCAGAAATCCTGCTCCAGCGTGGGCTTCTCTCTCCGTGAGGCTACATGTCCTGCCAGGACCCTGCTCCAGCATAGGCTTCCTGCAGGGTCACAGCCTCCTTTGAGCGTCCCCCTGCTCTGTTGTGGGGAGGACAGCATGGCTCCAAGGCTGCAGGTGGATCTCTGCTCCCTCATGGATCCCCAAGGGCTGCAGGGGCACAGCTGCCTCTCCATGGGCTGCACCAGGGGCTGCAGGGGAATCTCAGCTCCAGCGCCTGCAGCAGCTCCTGCCCCTCCTTCTGCACTGACCGTGGTGTCTGCAGAGCTGTTCTTCTCACGCGTTCTCACTCCAACAGGGAGGCTTTTTTTCCTTCATTCTTAAATATGTAATCGCAGGGGCCATTTCGCCCCACTCAGAATGCACAGCTGAGAGTAGTCAAGCAAATTGCCCTCTAAAAATGCCAACTTTTCTAGAACTGGAGAACTAAGTCTAAAATTAGTCCTAACTCTACTTTTCCTCACACATCCCTCTAAAACACCTTGCACCAACCTCCACTGCAAACGTAGGCAATGTCTCCTTTAGCACGCCTGCATGGAGCAATGTGTTTCTCTTACTAAGGCATATAAAATCTGTGTGATCAATCAAGCCACTAATTCTGTCCTCTGGGTGTGCAGAACTTGCCAAAGACAACTTCAAACTAGGCCACCGGCTGACAGTTCTCTCAGGCCATCTGGGTACATCTCACTTCAAAAAAGGCCTCTCTCCAGCAGAGAAGACACCTTGGGATCCTCTGCTTTCAGCCAGTTGTCCCCGGCTCCCGAGAGGAGGGACAGGATGGCACAAAGCAAAGAAACTGCCAACAAAGTGCAGGTGAGCAGAATTCCACACTTTATCCTATGGCATATGAAGATCATTATATGCGCAGGTTAAAATCCATCTCACCTAATGGGAGTTGGTGAAATGTTAAACATTAAAATTTAAATATCTGTCAGCATTTTATCTTTTAACATGAGGGAAAAAACCCCCAAAAACAGAAACCACTTTTACCACGGAATCATTCAAAAGAGGAAATTGTTTAAAGAGAAATGGAAAAATGTAGTTTGACTAAAAATTTGAAATTAATATTTCTGATGTTAGATACTTCCTAAAAACTCATTTTTAATTTCTTCATCCCTGAAAATATATATTAATTCTGAAATTGAATGAAAGTTAAGCAGTTTACTTGCTTCTCAGTTTTTTTAGGGGAATGAGGACTACACAATTACACTGCCCAAGTTTTCCCCAATAACTTTTGAACCTCTTGATTCCCTCAAAAAACAGAAACAAATGGAAATATCTAATTATATCTCTTTTAATGCTTTGAAGAAACAGCAAAAAACATAGATAAAGGAGATACAGAACCATAGGCAAAGTAAGGGGAATCACCAAATTTACAGTTTGGAGCAGCAAATCCCTTCCCTGTCCATCTTTATCTGGAGAGATGTGCTTGGGTTAGTACCTGCCATTCTTTCAGGTGGAAACTTCCCTGCTATTTGTGTAAGTTTTGTTAAACTAATCCAACTTATGCCAGTTGGTTTAGCAAGTGGTTTTGATAAGATCCCATCCAAACCCTTTCTCCTAACTGGGAGAAATAAGGTTCTTCTTGTGCAGTCACCACTGCTCCAACAGCATCCTTTAGAGATAATAGTAATTTTAACTTTGTGGTTCTCATTTCAGCTTCTGTTTATTCAGTTTCTGGACATACTGGCAGCCTGGTCTGACTACACTCTTTTGAGTCAACAGCAGAGAGAATTCAGACTGTCTGGGTATCACATCCTAAAATAAAATAAACTGTTTGCAGAACCTGGGAGAAGGTGTGCAATGAACCAGGGTTCGGGGATTTTTTTATATTTAGTGAATACGATCTGAAAAATTTCTTCACCAAAAGGGTTGTCAAGCACCAGAACAGGCTTCCCAGGGAAGTGGTGGAATCACCATCCCTGGAGGTATTTAAGAGATGTGTAGATGTGTCACTGAGGGACACGGTTTAGTGGTAGGAGATGTGTAGATGTGTCACTGAGGGACACGGTTTAGTGGTAGGCTGCAGTTCTGGGTTAATGGTTGGACCTGATGATATTCACAGTCTTTTCCAACCTAAATTATTCTGTGATTCCATGGAAAGTTGAGTTTTTTGGCAGACCCCATATCCTTGAAGCAATGTTGTATATTTTCCTGAGGCTCCAGGCTTTTTTCAGCTCCATTCTCCTCGGGGAAAGAGGGGAAAGAAACAAAGGGAATATTTTTTATCCACCTCTGTTGATTTATCCCCTATCACACATGTTCATTTGAAAGCTGAGTTTTGTGCTATGTACCTGATTCCCAGGATCTCACATGAGTCCCCCCTGGAGTCACTGGTTTATTCAACACAATGAAAAGGTTCGATTGTGCCTGCATGACCTCTAACAAGGAGCAGTGATCAAGGAATGCAGCAGTGAGATCAGGCGGTTTAACACAAGCTGACTCAGCTGAGGCCACCATCTGAGATGTCTGATGGCAACTACATGTGTAAATTGTACTTTGAAGTCTTTCTTTACTCTGGGTACTCTATGGGCACAGCGAACAAGAGAAAACACAAACTCCATTCTATAAAACAGAATCTCTTGAAGAGAAGAGAAAGAGTAGTTGCAAAAGAGAATAAAAGGAAAATATATTAAGAATGTGCAGCAGCAACAGCAGTAGAAGGTAGGGAAGAAAAAAAGAAACATTTTCAAACCGGTAAAAGCAAGAGAAAAAAGTCTTGAAGTAAAATGTGTTGGAAGAAGAAAAGAGGCTTAAAGGAATAAAAGAAAGAGGAAGAGTTTCTGAAAATACATCCTCATTCATTCAAATTGCATCTTCTGTGATGAAACAATCCCCAGAATCCCCTTTAGAGTTTTGGGGCAGGGACATCTCTTTTCAGCTCCCTGTGCAGTTCCACACCTCAGCCTTGTCTATCACTTGCATTTTCCCCTCTCTCCCTGCTCCCTTCCCAGGCACTGTTGCTTCCCTGTGCATGTTACACATTTTAGTCCTTGGACCAGTCTCCTCACCTTCCCAGGCCCACAAGTGTCAGGCTGGAGTTTATTTACTGTGCTCCATTTACTTGGAAGGAAAACCAAGGATCCGTGAGGTGCTTTGGAAACTTTTGTGCCTGTTCTGGGTTATGTTCATAGTCTGGTGCCAACACAGATTGTCCCAGCTGGGTAGGAGCAAGGGTGGGGGCAGGGAATTCTTTGCAGGCAGCACAGTGGTGAGAAGGCTCTACCATCAAATTAACAATTTTGCCACCAAAAAAACCCAGTCCTAAACAGAATTACCTTTGATACCACAAAGAAAAATTATAAGTTTCTCAAGTCACCTAGAATGCGTTGGGGATGTGCTCGGAGATGTGAAATATCAGTTTGTTGAGTGTTCATCATTGATTCATTTCTAGTGGATCAATTAAAAGCTAAAGGTCAATTAAAAACTAAAGGTGTAGTTAATAATAATAAATATATATATATATAATCACAGCAAAAGGCTATTTCTTTAAAAAATTAATTATTCTTTTCTGGAAAATAGTACAAAGGAAATGTTCCATTTTCTGTACTTGAATGGGTTTCTAGTAGGTGTGACGCACTCCACCCAGGGTGAGGGTTTATATTTTATATATGTGTATATGTATCCCATACCTGAGGGACTCATTCTTCCTGTGGTTTTGAAAGATTTCTGTGATAAAACTTAGGAGACCATCCAGCTTTTTGACATCAGTGGAACGAGGGTTGTGTTGAGATCATGATGGGAAGAATCTTTCATGTCAAGATAAGCTGAGCCCAGGAAAAAACATAAGAGCAGTTCCTCACACTATTTCCTAAGCACCTACCTTGTCCTTGGGACATTATCTCACCCCATTTCCACTTATTTCAGACTTCAGGGTGACTCAGATTTCACTGGCCACTTTAGTGCTGGGAAATCCTCCCCTGGCGCTGAATCTGTCATCTACACTTAAGCTGAATGTTTGGCCACATTTTGGCCAAGCCAAACCAGCACCCAACCAAGAAACCCCAACTCTGGGCCGGGAACTGTTCCCAGAAGGGAGCTTGGATACTACATCATTTTGGAGACCAGAGTTTCTTCACAGAATGGAAATCCTGGCTGGTACCAGGGCCAAAGAGCTGCTGTGGCCCTGATAATGCTCCTACTGCTAATTCACCCTGCATGTGCTGGTTCAGTCTCCTCCTGAGGGGCTTCAGGGACAGGTACACACCTGCTGTATTCCTGGTGGCTTAAACCACTCAAAAGCAATATTTGCCTTTGCACTAAGGATGATTTTTGTCTCTCTAACAGTTAGATGTGAATATAAGGAACTAAAAATGTAGAAGTACCCCAGTTTCTGAGACAATATTGGCATTTTAATTTCCCAGTCTATGGGGTTTATGAGCGCTTTGTCCTTTTAAATACTAAAGCCAATAAGCGACTGGACTTTTTAAGTTCTTTTTAAAGACAGCAATTAAAATAATGTCCTCCAATAATCCTGAATGGCATTTTTGTGTTACCCCACAGCAATATTACATAGGGTCTTAAAGGGAGTAAAAGCAAGTCCTGCAAATAAAATCTCCTTTTTTGACTAGTCATTGTGCTGGGTTGATGGTTGGCCTTGATAATCTTAAAAATCTTTTCCAATTTTAATGATTCTAAGATTCTATCAATGCATTGCTAATAAAAAGGCTACCTCTTCACTTCCTAGTAAAGGAAGCAGTACCAAGAACAAAAAAAAAAGGCAGTCTAAGTGTTCTGAATAAGGACAAATTGGGGTTTAAGGGCTTTTTGATCATTAATATGAGAGGAAACAAAAGTACCTCTGCTTCTATACAAAATATGTCCTGATAACAACAAAAAAATGTTGCCTAATTCTTGAACAGGCATTGTATTATTTGTATTTTTTCTCCACAGGCAAAAGAATCACCTCTTAATGACTAATTCTTGTTCACACTATACCAAGTGTTGCAAAGCTAATGCTGCTGTTGTCCTCAGATTGTGAGCTATCATTAAATCCAAAAAGCTTTTATATAAATCAAACTATGGCTCAGGGTAGGGGGTTAATTACTTCAACATGCAAATAAGTAGAGAATCTAT
Organism: Struthidea cinerea; assembly: GCA_013397865.1. NCBI lineage: Eukaryota > Metazoa > Chordata > Aves > Passeriformes > Corcoracidae > Struthidea > Struthidea cinerea. The sequence goes on from VZTI01001285.1 coordinate 2,001,695, forward strand.
TTTCTGATTATGTATCTAAGATACTAAGTATATGTTTAACATAAGTAAATTCAGCATGCATTTAAATCATTTACTATGATAGTATATTTTTAACAAGATGGTTGATATTCTGAGACTAAAGTAGATTAATTGGGAGATGATAAAATGAACAGAGTAAGAACTATAAGCTGAGTAAAATCAAAGGAGGCACTGAAATTAGTTAAGATACTCCTAACAGATTATATTCGCTGAGAGACAGAGACCAAAGGAGAGGTGGAACACAGAGTGACCACAGCATGGAGAGGTGAGGATGGAACCCATGGCCACGGTAAGCAGATGAGCCTGGCGCAGTCTTGGAAAGGTCAAGGAGAACAGACCCAGTTTTTTTTTTCTAAAGCCCTCTTTCATGATGTTCTTGTTGCAGTATAAATCATACCATCAGCAGGGTGGAGAAAATGCTGTGTAAATAAGAGCCCTCTACACTCAGAGGATTAATTTTAGTGCCTTCACATTATAAGAGCCTAATGTCCCACGTGGCAGCTGAGTAAAGTTCCAGTCAAAAATGTGCAACCTGAAGTGTTACCCTCTAAAAACATTTTCTTCCTAAAGGAATAAAAGATTTGAAAACATGCAAACCCATGATGGTAGATAAGCCTTCACCTCAGCCATTCCAAGTGTTCAGAAAGGATCTATTTGTTTATTTTAAATCCCTTGCTGTTTGCAGTTTCTCCCTCAAAACGGTGACACACCAGTGTTAGGATCTCTGTTGGGATACTGGGAGCTCCCAGTCGGAGGCTGGACCTTATAACACGAACTGGAACTTCAGGAAAAGGCTATCCAAGAAGCAGAAAATGATTTAATAAATAACTTAATTAGAACTGCAAATACACCATTTGAAAACAATGTTCCCTGGAAGGCACAGAAAGATAAAAGATGATTACGGGAATGATAGCTGGAATTTTCACAGCTTTGAGAGCAATCCCTTGAGGACTGGTAAATGATTAACACCTTCGTATGGAAGGAAAGATGTTCAAAAAAAGACTCAGGCATATCATGACAGGGCATCACACTAACCAGCCACTGCTGAGCATGCTTAGATTGTTCAAGGGCATCCCATAAATTATATATAAGCTGCACGTTTGCACACAAATACGCTGGTAGGAGCTGGTGCAGTGCATATTTCCAAGGTCCCTGAGCTTTTCTGTAGGAAAAAGTGTTTTGTGATTAATTTTTACAGTGAAAAAGAGAGAAGCCATGATTAAATTCCTTCATTATTTCAACCTGACCAAAACCAGGAAGCACAGATCAAACTGAAACAGCACATTGACAATTTCTTTTAGCAATAAAACCAGAAAAGTTTTCTACTCCTATATAGCATTTTTTTTCCTGAGTGATTTTAACAAAAGTGAAGTATAGACCTACTTTGGAAACTAACTCTTGAAAAAAATGCAGGTGTGAGTGAAGCTTTCAGTGCTTTTCCTTCATTCCCAAGAACTTTAAGGGAAATCAAACCATTATATAGGAGACAGGCATTTATTCAACAGTGAATATTTATAGGTACTTCACTAAACTATTCTGATCTTTGCTTTGATGAGGTCCCTGGTCCTTCTATGCCATGAAAAGAAAACCGATTTACTTTTGCTCTGTCATAAGCAAACACAGATCAGCCACTGAACCATTTCTACCAGGAAAATGTGTTTAACTCTGCCTGGCAGCTACACAGAAGCCCTGAGAGCTGCAGCCTCCAGTGCATCACTGGAAACACATCCACCTGCCTTCGTGTGCACAGTTGAGAGATGTCTTATAATTTTATTTTAATTCATTACTACATTATGGTCCTCTTAACTCCCAGTAAAATCAGGGTCTCTTCAAGTTTGGAAAGGTTCTCTGGCTAAAATTTATGGTCTGCCAACTACATGAGGTTGAAATTGTGCACTATGATTTTTTTCTGAACATTTTATTATATTATAATCCTTGTTTCTTACTTCAGATTGCAAACCTGAAATGACTACTCTTAAGCAGAAATAGGTAAGTTTTTCTTTCTTGCTCCCAGAGAATTTGATGAAAGGGTCCCAGATATTTCACAGCAATGTTTTCTCCTTACACTCCAAATCAATTTTAAAATTATTTAACTAGTAATTTTCTGTATCTATTATACCATCCATTCAATCTTCTTGAGATTTTTGGAATCCTGAAATAGAACTAAAATATTTCTACGATTACTGTTCACAAGTCATAATAGAGAACCTTAAAAGAAAGAGATGTTTGTCTGTACCTTTGTGACTGGCTTTTAATAGCTTTGCAAGGCATAATTTAGGGTTTTTCTTAGTTAACAATTTGCCAGCAAAATTAGTGTATGCCTAACTCATGCTAAAGTTCAAGATGATCAGCACATATGGGTGATTTTTTTCTGAGAAAAGTTCACAGCCAGAAATTGCCTCAGGAATGTTAATTTAATCAGGTCACACTGACATTTTGCCCTAAAGAGAAATCAGACAATAATAGGAAAAGTCACATCACCTCACATTTCTAATGAAAACAAATACCCACAGCATAAAATGTTCAGCTGATGTAGCCATTGTACATGTGCAAAGGTGAAACTGTGCATTACTTTGTCAAGACAAAAAAAGGTTTCCATTATTCTGCCTAAAGTATTCTTTCAACCTTTTTTTAGCTAAGATGTGATTACATCTGAGAATGCAACAGGCAGCTCCAATGAGAGAGTATTTTAAAAAAAATCCCAAATAGCACAGAAGATCTAGAAAAGTGATTAAGAAAAGAGGGTTTTCTGAGAGTGCATTTAGCTCCAGATGCAAATCAGCAGAATTGTATTCTGATACTAAGAAAGAGAGACCAATGGGTGGCACATGGAGGAAGGGGGAGGGTTGTGAATTAACTCTAAAGTGTGTCTTGGGCATTTTTTTATATCAGACCCACTTTGGCTAAATTACAGTTAAACCTCCAGTCAGAGAGGTACCAAAGTGCTACCAGTTACTCCATGTGGAAAGAGCCTGGAATAAATACAGGGATTGGGGAAGAAAATGGAGAGAGAGAGGATGAACTGGCCTTCTGAAACATCTGCTCGTGCTTGCCCATAACACAGGAAGCAGAACTGGAGGTGACATTTGTTATTCCTGTTGCATTTACAGTCTGTGGTACAACTGTGTACAAGTCAAGTTCTGGTAGCAAGTAAATCTGGAAATGAAAGCTCTTATAGGGATAATGCTGACTTACTGTCTCCATTAAATGTTTATCAAAATGTTCACGAATTTGAAAGAACCCCAACTTCTTCCACAAAATATGGGTGCAATGAAATTGAGACTAGAACTCCAGTTTTATCCCTTCATTGTTCTGTCATTTTTAGAAATTTTATCAGGATAATGAAAGATACAGATAGATACAGAAAGAAGACTCATGACTCATCCTGAGCAACATCCACACCAAAAATTAACAAACTACATGTGCTGCCCATGTAGTTTCTTGTGCAGATGATCCAGAATTTCCTTTCTCTTCCTCCTCTCTGCCCACCTCTGACCCCACCTGTGGTCCCAGCAGATACTCACAGTGCCCACACCTGCCCATGGGGGAATAATCCAGTGATGCTCTGGAGCATTTCCTGGCTCACCCCTCCAGGAGGAACAAACAGACATGGATTTTTTCCAGGGCAATTGCATTTTGCTCATGGAATGCTGCACAGTCTGTCACAGAGCTCAGGGAGGGACAGAAGCTGAGGAAAGCACGCAGCTGCAAAAGCCTCCATTTGCAAATTACTCCATTTCCCCAAAATTTCCCTGTGGGAAAAGGCAATAACCTGTTTGAGAGTCCCAGGGAAAGGATGGCAAGGTGCAGGTTGAAGGCTGGGTGAATTTTTTGCCTGAGTGACTGGTGGTCTTCACCTCATCACCTTTGCTCTAAAAAGTTAGGTCAATATTTATAGAAAATACAAAGCCAAATGCAGATATCCGAAGTTTCTGAAAGTTCCCGGTAAGACATGGCTGAATTTAGAACATTTTTCCTACCAACAGCATCATGGAATCATAGGACGGGCTGGTTCTTGCTGGCATTACTCCTGATATATTTGGGTAGTGTAGGAGATGCTTAGCAGTGAGCATGGATTATTTCCCTGCACACCATGAAACAAGAATTGATTAAAAATTATTGAAAATGGGCTGTATTTAATAATCTCATGCATGCTTTCTGCTGCACTACCCCTGTGAGGAGCTGGGCTCAGTGAGATGGAGAATTGTTCAACACACTCCCTGTATTTTTCTTACAGAATTCTGTGAGAACCTCCATAAGATCTGAGACTATGTAGATCTCTAATTCATCTTCAAAACTGTTAATATGTGAAAAAAATATTTTAGATTATGCCACGGTCTCAGGGGTGAAAAACCTGTTAGTTGGTTTAGGATTTGGTCAATAAAGAGAACAAGTTTTTGTGTTTGTGGGTATTATTCCTTCGAATATGTAATTTTGTGGTTGAAAGAAACACTGCCTTTTGGATTTGCTTTGTGCAGCTGGCTTTGGTTGATAAATGAGGTTCTTCACAGGATGGAGAGCCGAGAGCTCACACGGCAAATTCCCCACAGGCCTGTGCTCACACTGATGAGCGCGTGAAAATCTATGACATTAAAACGACAGATTCCATTATAGTTGCACCTTCAGAGTCTGCCTTGTCGGGAAGAAGAAAGTGTGAATGTGCTGAGCAAGATGACTTTGACTTTTAAAAACAGCTTTTATCCAGGTCACGCAAGGAGCCCGAAGTTTTACCTGGGTGCTGCTCCCTGACCACAGGGATGCTCACCCTGTCCTGGGCTCCTCTTTGGCTTCACACAGGAGTACACAAGACTGAAGAACACGCGGTGCTCTCCACATGACAGAGTCAGGCCACCTGTTGCCAAAGGTGTTCAGCTCACACTGAGGAAAAAAAAGGTGTTTCAGAGATGGTTTTTAGCTCTGCACTGAGTAGACTGAGTAAACAAGCTGAGAACTGAGAAGAACCTAAAACCACAGCCCATCTGAAAATCTGCCACAAAGTTCCTGCAGTGACAGAAGCAGCAAACAAAAAGGTAGAAACAGCCAGTGTTGGGTCCACACTACAGCCAGAAAATACTGAACAAGGACTCAAAACCAGTTTTTTATCTCAAATTCAACACTGTCAAAAGATACAAAAAAATTGTTTTCACTGACTTCTCATTATAAAACTGCTTCCAGTTCTTTTGGTGGACTGTTTTGGAGGGGGCAAAGCATCCTTTTGCTCTCCCCAGAAAATTCCATTTTTGCTGATAATAACAGAACAAATCTCTAAAACGTTTAGGTTTTTTTAACCAAATGTTATGACTTCTTTGTAAGCAAAAGGATTTTATTTTACTCTGTTCCATATTGTTTTCATATTTCCATATTCTTCCACATAATTTCCATTCTTAAAATCCTTCAATCTGCCTTTAGGGAAAAAAATATTTGCCTTTACCTCAGCCTCTCTGAGAAGCTACTGCCTGTATCTTTGATGACAAAAAAAAGGAAATTAATTTGGTTTTCCTCATCTTCTGTAGATGATTGTAGGCAACAAACAATTGCATTGCTCTGGGGCCCCAGCCATACAAGCTCTAACAGATACCACATCTTTGCTGCTGGCCACAAATTGGGAAATTTTAATCCTGTCAAAGGCATTTAGCTTAATTGGTTCAGTGGTTTATTTTAAATGGCTCTACATATCCAAAGCCTTATAAAGATGTTAAAAATATATTATTCCAGGCACAGCCTCCATTGATACTGCATGAAGAGCTGTATTTTAACTGCACAAAGGCTGTGCAGGGTATTTTGATACATGTGCATACTTACACACACCTTTAAGTCTCGTGATAAAGCCAAAGAATAAATCTACCACTTCCTACCTTTACAGCTCCTTACTAAAAAAAAATTAAGTTACTACACTGAGAGACATGCTGCTAGAGAAAACAAAATCATAAACTTCATCTAAAAGCTGAGATGTGCAACCTGAGACAGACCAACCCTCACCAGGATACTTCAGAGGCAAAAGCTTCCTCAAAACTCATAGAATTGGTGTCTTTCAGACGCCTTTCATCAGAAGCAACACAACCAGAATGACACAAAATTATTAACTAACAATAGTTCTGCAAGAAGAGAAGGTTGTGTGGAGACTTCTTTTTCAGGAACTGCAGTGGTAGGACAAGGAGTAATGGGTACAAACTGAAAGAGAAGAAATTTAGATTGGATACTAGGAAGAAATTTTTTACTGTCAGGGTGGTGAGGCCCTGGCACAGGTTGCCCAGAGAAGCTGTGGCTGCCCCAACCCTGGAAGTGTCCAAGGCCAGGTTGGACAGGACTTGGAGCAACCTGGGATAGTGGAAGGTGTCCCTGCCCATGGCAGGGGGTTGGAATTAAATGATCTGTAAGGTCCCTTCCAACCCAAACCATTCCATGATTCTAATTTAGGATTTTAACCAGCAAAACAGGAAGCATTCCTTTAGAAAAAAGGAATCACATAGCCATTAGGAGAATCACATTTTGCATGTTTATTCCTCATAAACACTCCACAGTGCAGCATCCTCCATAGAGGCTGCCTTCTGCAGCTGCTAAACAACTGCAGCACTCCAGATCATGTGGGAGAGCTCCTTTTTCCTTGCAGGTTTTCACACACATTCATTACAGGAAGAAGACCCAAATTCCTATTACTTTAACACAGCTTGTAACCTGAAGGGTGCATTTGTGTACTAAATTAATTCTTCTGTCTGCTTCCAAAAATGGAAATCAATACAAATTCAATACTGCAAGTCCTCTTCTGAAAGGGAAAAGACAGGTCAATCCATCAAAAGAAGCTTGAAAGGTGGTTTGATCACATAAGAGAAGAGAAGGCTCTCGTTAATCTCAGCACTTACTTCTGGTTTAAAATATAAAAGCTTAAAAAAGTATTGGTGTGCCTTTTCCCAAAAGCAGACATTTTCAAGACACTTAGGGCTTGGCAGTTCATTTTAAAAGGAATTTTAGTGCTAATCAGCACACTTTAAAGTCAGCCTTCAAGTCTTGTCTTCAATAGATCTTTTGACAGAGGCTGACACACATTATACTCCAGGAGCTTTACAGCTTATTGATAAAGAAGTCAAAATCCTCTGTTCCACTGCCCTATCCCTCCTCTGCCTTGCAGTGCTTGCACTTGAGGCACAGCAGATAACCAGGGGATTTCTGCTGCACCTCCCCAGATGAATCCCTTAGGCTCTCAGCAGCAAGCAGGGATTAAGACAACATTTTGTAATAATGCAGAAGAAATCCAGGCTGTCCCAGAGCTCCCAAGCCAACCGTCTCAGCAATGTGGGAGATTTTCAGCTGCAGCACGACAGAAACAAGGATTGCATGAGTAACTGTCATTACCTAGGGAAAAAATGGACCATGTACTGTGGAAACATCAGAAAGACACAGAGCAGGGTGAGGGATCTGATGGGATTTAAACAGTCCAAGGGTACCCCAAGCCCAGCTCTGCTCCTTTCTAACACAAAAATCAGGGTGAAATATTGACATCAGTGGTGCATTTCTGGAAGAAAAATACTCTAAGAGCAAGGATGTGGGCCAAATATACTCCTAATGAGCAGCAGGGTGTATTAAAAGGGTTGGCATTGATGCAAGTACACTGAAAGAAATGCCCCAGCTTCCTTTTTCATACAGTTGCCATCAGAGCCAGCCAGAGCAGAGAGCTCTGCCTGGAGATTACCACCTCTAACCCCAGAAATTCGCATTCAGCTGCTGCTATCAATACTGCAGTGGGAAGGACAGCCTGGGACAGGGATCAAGTGTTGAGGCCACCAGGGACCATTTCACAGGCTGGGGATCTGCCTTCACACCACTGCACAGAGCCCAGTAATTGGTATTTACTGAAAGCCTGTTTAGCAACATCAGGCTAAGGAAAACTCACTGCTTCTCAACACACTCACTCCTCTATTAACTTACCCTTCTTAAACAAGGGTATTTAAAGCCAAACTCAAGCTAAATATAGCTCCATCTTCCAACAGCCCAGTAATTTCAACAGTCTGCCTGCTCCCTGCCCAGAGAAGCTGCAGCATGAACAGGAATTGTATTATAAAACTCAACTTGCACTGCCCAAGGGTTGGAATGATCTTGCTAATCAATCCATTGTTCAACACTTGATCCTCAAACAGCCCAAAGAGATGATTTATGACTGGTCTCAACCTGAAACAAAAGTACCCAAAGGGTGCTCACATATCTTACATGTGGGTTAAAGAGCTATAATTAAAGATTGATGCTTAAGTACCAAGAGAGCAGTGGGCTTATCAAGTTTAGCACTGCTGAGCAAATAAAAGTGCCATTCCATTGACTGGCTGCAGTTAAGTAAATAAATAGACCAGTTGTGAAAAAGAATGGCCTTAGCACATGGCTGCAGTAATTAGTGACAGATGAACTATTTTTGTCAGATCAGAAGGGACATGCACCTCTTCCCAAAGCCTGAAGTAGTCCCAGGGTGTCACTGCAGCCAGGCTGGGTTTCAGATACAGTGGGAAGCTGAGGGGCCTGAAGGAACACACAGTGTCCAGCCACATCTGACCTGACACACAGATTGCATGCAAACAAGTTCACAAGCTTTACACCATTAGAAAGGTTTCTCTGTCATGCCCAGATGGAAGTTATTGAAGAAAAACACCTCAGACCAGAGCATTCAGAGAAAAACCATGGAAAGATTTCACTACATTAAAATCTAACAGGGAAGTTAAAATTCTAAACAACTCCCATGGCATTTTACAGAATCACAGAATGGGTCAGGTTGGACAGGACCACAGTGGGGTCATCTGGTCCAACATTCCTGCTCAAACATCATCCTAGAGGACATTGCACAGGATGGTGTCCAGACAGTTCTGGAATATCTCCAGTGAGGGAGACTCCACACCCTTTCTGGGCAATCAGTTCAGTGCTCGGTCACTGCACAGGAAAGTTCTTCTTGAAGTTCAGCTGGAACTTCCCATGCACCAGTATCCACTTGATATTGATTGTGCCCCCCTTGAAAGAATGAAAACAAAAATAATCTGCTTTTTTATAATACAGAATATGTTAGAAATTGTCAACTACATAATCAGCATTGCCCTGCCTGCAGGATACAAACAGGACATCTGACCTGGGGGACAGGGAAGGGGAATATTGGTGAGTTTAGAATTTTGACCTGATGGAACTCTCAGATTTCTGTGCTAAAAATATATTCCCATAGTGCTGTTGGCCTAAACAAAACCACTGAAACGAGCCAGAGAAGGAGGCAGTGCTCCCAAGGGGCCCTTTCCTGGGAGCACATCCACCAGGGATTTTAGGAGCATCCTTACTGTGGGGCAGGAGGTGAAATAGTGCTGCAAGTCCCAAACTGTGCTTTCCCCTGAAATGAGACTTAGCTTTGGGAGGACATGGCCCTACAGACCCTGTTTGTGTAGGCACATGCTTGGCCACACAAGCAGTGCTGAAATCCTATGGAAGGAAATGGGATGGGCAATGAATTGTGACTCCTTGGCAAGGAGGGCACTGGGGGTTTTCAGGTCTCACCACTTTGGCAGGCAAGGTGGAACAGCTCCAGTCAAGCTCCTGCACATCAAGGAGTCCAACTGTCCCACACAACACTGACATTATTAAGCTGTTGCTACACAGATAATTTGGGAAACTGGCAGAATTCCAGCTCTGGTGATTCCCTCTCCTCAGCTGCAATTAAAGCTGGGCTGTCAGCCCATGGCATTCAGAGAAATACTAGTTTACAGTCCACAAAGGACAGCTACAGCTTTCACCCCTCAAATATATTTATTAATGAAATGCTCCTGCGCAGTTTAAGTTTGGGGTGTTAAAAATAGAAGTTCAGTGCTCCTCCTCATCCTGGACTATGAACCGGTTCTCTGTAAAGCTCCCCCACCCCTGTTATTTTTAAATACCTAAGTGACCATAAAACACAGGGGAAAACACTGCTATGTGCCAGGTGCTGAAAATAAGCACCATGCTTCAAGCACCCTTTGATAAACAGCAAATGAAACAGATTCCTTTCATGGTGCTACTGCAGGGGCAAGAGTCCTGCTGAACTTCCTGTGATTCTGGAGGGGATGTCTGTAATATGGGAAGCCTCATCCAAGACCCTCTATAAATTCCCCTCTTCAAACAGACTGGTTTAACATGTGACCATGTGAGAGGAGGGCGGGTGCTGGCTTGTGGCAAGTTTTCTGAAATTTTCAGGTGCTGTAAAAAAATCCAAACATTTCATTAATAAAATGACACCAAGGAGCAGACCTTGGGGTCTTTTAAAAGTTGTTTCAGCAGCACATAAGCCCAATTTTACCTCTGTTTGAATAAAGCTCTCCAACGTGCAGATGGGCTGTGTGAAGGGAGCAGGGATGGACTCCTGTAACAAGATCAGAGTCGAGAGGAGAGAGGAGAGAGGAGAAAGGAGAGAGGAGAGGAAGCAACAGAGGCCTGAGGACAAGAAATGCCCCATGGCCCTCCAGACCCTCCTCAGCTTCTCCCACCAGAACACCTGGCTGTGGGTTTTTCCATGCCAGGGCATTTTTTTCCCTCTTCAGTAAAGGCTTGTTGATGACATTAAACTGTGTTATTTTGCTTAAATCTTCTATATTTCAAATGTATGTGAAGCCACATGGGTTTAAATGATTTTTGACTTGAATAATACCAGCTAATACTGCAGGGCATTTATGTACATTTTTGGTAGAGAAGGATAAGTACCAGTTATTATAAACAGTGACAAAATTTCAACTTTATTTTCATTTCCATCAATTTCTCCTGAGAAGAGTCAATAATGTTTCTATCAAAGCCTTCATCAGAAGGGGTTTCTCAGACCAAGGACAGATTTTCTAATTAAACTCGATACCCCATCTCACATGGAGAAACAATTTCCTTTGTTAGGACATTGCACAGGAGATGTCCATCCATTTGATTCAGCTCTGATGAGTATTCCAAGCTTGCTTTCCCACATCTGAAGGGGGAAACTGATTATTTGCAGAGTCCTCTTTCTTGTTTATCTCTGCCACTGTCTTGCAGGCCAGGAAAAAGAATGAAAATTCTGTCCTGACAGATCAGAAAAAGGCTTTGTACAGTTCCTCTGACACACAGGTACTGAGATGGAGACAACAAACATTGGGAGGGAGAGAACAGCTGCAATGCAGAAACAGAGTTGTCCATCAGTCTGGGAGGATGAATGGAAATGATGAATACAGTAGCAACAAATAGAATCAGTTTTGCTGAAAAGACAGCCAAAATCAGCTAGATAATGCTCAACATTTGTACATCACATGAAAAATTAAATTATTTCAGAACAGCTCCACATATGGTACAGCTCCTTATTGCACTGACCAAAAAAAAGAAAAAAAAAAAAGAAGAAAGAAATTGAAGCACTGAAATGGCAAACGAGGACAAACTCTCCTCACAGCAGTTTTCACAAAGGTGAGAAACAAGCTTTATGTTTCAGCATGTTTCCTCCAAGGGTTGCAGGAACACTGATGGTTTCCTGCTCCTGACAGCAGGTTCAGGGCCTTTTCTCTTCAGGTTTTCATGATGATTCCCATGGTTGTGCTCCCAGACAGTGCTGTCCATGCTCTGAGCTGGTCAGGCTCCTCAGCTCACCTCAAACCAGCATTTCTCTGCAGGAAGTGCTCCTTTTCTTCTCGCTGGTCAGATCCACTGAAGACAACAGTCCACTGCTAGGACTAGGAGGGAAAACAATCAGGTCAGATTAAAAGTACCATCTGTGGAGGTGGAGGGTCCATTTCAAACAGGATGGGCCTCAGCATCCCGTGAGAAACACCACAAGATGGTCATCTTAAAATGTGACCCACAAGAAAGGCTCCTGCAGGTCTGGGGAAACTCAGAGACCTGAAGCAAGATTCTGCATAACCCTTCCAGTGTTTTACATTGACCATTAAACCCCCAGATACACAGTCCCATTTTGGGCCTCTCACTTCAAGAAAGACATTGAGGGGCTGGAGCATGTCCAGAGAAGGGAACAGAGCTGGGGAAGGGGCTGGAGCACAAGTCTGATGAGGAGCAGCTGAGGGAGCTGGGAGGCTCAGCCTGGAGAAAAGGAGGCTCAGGGGGGACCTTCTGGCTCTGCACAACTCCCTGACAGGAGGGTGCAGCCAGGTGGGGATCGGGCTCTGCTTCCAGGGAACAAGGGACAGGATGCAAGGAAATGGCCCCAGGCTGTACCAGGGGGATTTAGACTGGATATTAGGAACAATTCCTTCACCAAAAGAGTTGTCAATCATTGGAAATGGCTGCCCAGGGCAGTAGTGGAGTCACCATCCCTGGAGGTACTTAGAAGTCATGTAAATGTGGCACTGGACATGGTTTAGGGGTGGGTTTGGCAGTGCTGGGTTAATGGTTGGACTCGACCTCAGAGGTCTCTTCCAACCTAAACAATCCTATGATTAGGAAGCTCTCTGAAACAAGACCTTTTTTTTTTTTAAACAATCATCTCGGTTGCGACAAACTTCTCCAGCTCTAATGAGTCAAACTCCATGTTTACACCCAAGTTTACAAAAGTGGATGACACATCTTTCCCCTCTGCTATGCCACAGTAAACATCTACACGTGGTTTCTTCCACACAGGAGAATAACAACATTGACCCAAATTCCTGGGCACACACAGCCATGGTTTCCACATCAAGTTCTGCCCAGTGAGATCACTCAATACTTTTATCAAATGTTGCTGAGTCACGGGATTAGTGACATTCCCATCTGTTGTTTCCAGACTATTGTACTGATGATGTCTTGAGAGAATTTTAACTTTCCAGCTTTCAATCCTGACCTAACGCCTGACAAGATGTGAAACATCTTTACTGGATCTTCCTGGATCTGTAAAAGAATTGTAATCTGAAAGTTGCACAGTCTCTCCTGCCCCAAATGACCCAAATGCTGGTTTCAGAGGGGAGGAATAGTTGGCTTAACCCCTCTATTTTCCCCTCATAAAAGAAGAACATTTGAACACTGTCACTGGAAGATCTCTGCAGCTTTCAATACAAGGATCATAACTGAGCAATAGACTGGAAAAAAAGCAAGGAAATTGTTTTTCCCGTGTCCAGACTGGACTGACACAGTTTTTTTTGGGAGACAGCAGGAGCACTGCAGGTAATTCTTGAGACACCTAAAGGGGACTCCCTTTTATAAATATTGTGTGAAACCACTAAAGCCTTGGTACCAAAAGAAATCTAAGGACAACAGGCAAAAGTTTTTCAGTAGAGGTAGGAAACACCAACTCAGTGATGTCAACACATCAATTCTGCCAAAGTTTTCATAGGAAGCTTCTAAAATACAGTTTGTTTCCTTAAGGTTTAAACATTGCTTTTAATGAATTGTTCTGATATTTAAAAGAACCTCAAGCTCTCATGAGTGCACATCAGCTAGCACCAGACACTCTGTCTGGGCTCTGAGTGGTTTCCATCCCTCAGCTGAAAGCAGAACAATCCTCTGATATCCTAAAGCAGCCCTGCTGGCACACAGATCCATATTTTTGTGAAAGCAGCAAACAGATTGAAATACTGGGATTTTGGATTCTTAATTCCATTCCTTCATTATCCAGAGACCTTAAAGTAAATCTAATTCACATATGGAGGAAAAAAAGTCACGGGCATTGTCTACCTAACGGGCTTTGACATCTGCAGGTGAAGAGATTAGATTAAAATACCACTGTTAACTTTGTAACCACAGCAGTAGGTTATGTAGGAGTCACAAAAATCTATTGATTGCCTCTTCTGATATTTAGAAGCTTAATATCCTGAGCAGACTTTTGAGATACCTGTATGTCCTTCAGCAAGAATTTGCCTTTGAAAAATGTTATACAGTGTAAGATGTAGTGGATGGTTCCATTCTTTCCACATACAAACAAGAAGATTTGTAAATTGGTAAATTAAGCCATTAATGTGAAAATAAACAAACTTTACCTTTTCTAGACCCCACTTCTGCCTTGATGAAAGGCAGTTCATCCTTATGGCTTCTCTTGTCTGCAGATTTAAATAAAAAATACTAAAGGGAACAGTTTCTCAGGGTGTAGAAAATGTTCATATAATCCAGAATAAGTACCTTTCTGTCCAGAAGTGTCCCAAACAGCAGGATGAAGAATCCCTAAGAAATTGCAAAACCAGTTAACAAAACCAGCATAACCACATGATATTTCTTAAGTGTTTCTAGATGTCCTTTTGTTAAGGAGAGATCTCATCAGCTGTGATTCAGGTAACAGCAATGCACAAAATGGGTTTATCCACCCAGGTCACGCGGGCTCTCTGGGAACATCAGGAATGGATATAACCTGTGTTAATCCCAACTATGAGCTGGATTGATGGGTAACAAACCAGGACTTTCTCAGCCCACTCAGTGCAGCCTTAGCCAAGAAGAGCTAAGGCAGGCTGGGTGTGCAGCAGTGCATCAGGTAACATTGGGTGTCTATACTGGTGAGTTAATCAAAACCATGGAATCAGTCATGGAATGGAATGGTTTGGGTTGGAATTGACCTTAAAGATCATCCAGTTCCAACCTCCTGCCATGGACAGGAACATCTTCCACTAGACCAGCCTGCTCAGAGCCCCATCCAACCTGGTCTTGAACATTTCCAGGGATGGGGCAGCCACAGCTTCTCTGGACAACCGGTGCCAGTGTCATCTTCAATGGCAAATGGGAATTTTGTGTGTATTTGTTAATCAATAAGGATGAAACATCTTTGCAGTTATGGACATTACCTGGTGGATTTTACATTTAACAGAAATTCATCACCTTAATTCTTCATCCCACTTCAAACCAGACCAGTTTGTTCCATTACCCATCTACATCTACAACACCACCCCGGGATGCCTTGTGCGTGTACCATGGGAAAGCACCGAGTGGAGGGGAAAGCTGACATCCTACTTTTCATGCACAGCACGTGCTGCCAGCCCCTCTTTGATCTGGTACCTTTATCCCAGGCTCAAGGTCTGAGCACACACACTATTCAATACCCAGCGTCCCAGAGTTTACCTGGAAGGCGTTCAGCAGTGCAAACGTGATGTGGAAAGCCAGAGAGCGGCTGTCGATGATCGTCGCTAATCCAAACCCCCAGGTGAGGCCCAGCAGAGGTGTCAGAAGGGCAACATTTTTGCTGACCCGGATCATGCCGCTCAAATCTTGTGACTTGCAACCTTCTCCAGTGGAGGATCTCCCAGTCTTCACCACAACCACGACCACGACGATGAGATTCACAGCAATGATGCTCAGGGCAGGTACAACAAAGGCCAAAAGGGCTTTTGTCTCATACCAATTGAGCCAGCAGGCTCCACTCCTTAAATACCCATTTTTTGGTTCAGTAATAGCAACAGTGAGGATAGATATGACCAAGGGACATCCATATCCAATAGAGAATGCTGCAGCTAGGAATATAGATCTTGTTATCTTAAAAAAAATTAATAATAATCCATAGAGAATCAAGAGGCCCAGGGTAAACATCCAGAAAAACAAGGCAAGATAGAAAAAGTGAAGGAAAAAAGTGGCTGCCACACACAGCTGGTAGTTTAGGGTTGTATTGTGCACAATGGCTGCCAGGATGAACACAACATCAGCAACAAGAAGCGAGGCAGCGATGTTGACCAAGCAGAAGTGGCGCATGTAGGTTATTTCAGTTTTGGTGACGTGATGCCAGACCACGGCCTCGATGACAAGGCAGAGGACCAGGCTGAAAATGGACAGGCCCAGGCCCACCCGCGTGATGTAATCCAGTGCCGAGCTCCGCGGCGCGGCCGGGGACATCAGGATGGAGAAGGATCTGTAGGTGTGGCGCCGGTGGGTGCAGACGCAGACCACGGTGGTGACATTGTGGGCCTGCACCTCGCACGCCCGGGGATCCCAGCGCCGCTCGGCCGAGTGCCACCCCACGCACTGAACCCCCGCCTGCCCCAGCTTGTTCAGCTTCTCAAAGGTGAGCAAAATATTCTGGAGCTCCTCTGGCAGCGACACCGACAGCACCATCCCGTTCACAAAAGCGGGCTCCAGCTGGTTGGTCTCTAGGATGGCTCCGAGCGTTGGAAACGCAACGCTGATGGCTTTGGAAGCCCTGGGTAACCTCAGCAGCTCTTCTTCTGGAATTACCATGTGCCCAGTGATATTGTCTGTGCTATTGAACTCCATGGAAAAGTCAAAGCTCTTTCCTGAGCTGTTTCTGTGTATGCTGTAGCCTTTGGTAGCGATGAAGGGCTCCTGGATACTTTCTGACCCATTTCTTAGAAGAAGTTTCCCAGCAAATAAATTCACTGAGTCCAGTAATATTGAACCAGCATTTCTGTCCTTTACAAAAGCCCAGTTGGAAATGATGGAGTTGTTCAGAATATGGTTTGCTATCCTGCTGTAGCTCTGAAACCAACAAAGTATAATTTATTTTTTTATGTTAGAAGAAACCAATTATTTTTCTACTGGCAGAGCCTCCAAAAAGGCTCATTTAATTCATGAGTGATTTCTATAAAAGGAATAATCCTTTTGACAATGAATATGTTCCCATGATCCATCCCAGTCAAACCCGAACATCTCATCACTAGAACTGTCCTATCCTCTTCATATCCTACATCAAAAGGTGATTGAAGAAGTAAATATAAAGCAAAAAGGACACCCTAGTTCTATTCCAGATACTGACCCACTGTGCATGTCTGATTTACACCACCCTCCCTGTATTTCTTCCCCCACTCTCTGATTTCTGAGTTCATCAGGGAAAGATCTCAGTGTTGCACAACACATGACAACACAGCTGCACCTCCAAGGCTGCCTTCCCTACAGTGTCATACTTTAAAAATTAATTCTCCCTACTACTGTTATCCCATGCCTATAACAGCACTTCCTGAAAACTTTTGCTTTTAAATAAATTTAATTCCACACTCTATTTTCATCACACATGAATAGGTCAAACAGTTTCTCTGACAAAAAAGCATCCCACTCTGGAAACCCTTTCCAGGTGATCTCCATGTGACTTGCAGCCACCACTTCACTGGACAGTGGCTATAAAGACAAAATACTTGTGGATGCTCTGTAAAGCTCAGAAGCACCTCCCAAAGCCAATAAAAGTAAATACCTTCATTTTTCCTCTAGTGATATTCTCTGATAGCAGCAGGGAAATCTTCTTTAGCAATTCCACTATATCAGCAATGTTTCCTGGGATGGCTGGTGAAGACAGGATATCTGGGATGATGCATGAAAAATCAGCTTGGCAGCTATGATTCGCAGCACCAAAATGTTTTGCTCCATCTCCAGGCTTCCCATGCCCTGGCTTTCCTTCTCTTACAAAAGGAAGATGTTCTCCAGCACCACCACTGTGTCCTCCAGAGCATGGGAGGAGTTCACTTTGGGATATCCTCTGGAGGGAGGAAACAGATTTGATACAATTAATGAAAGGAATGAAAACGAAGCCACAGCTACAACCAGGCAAGAGATGCAGTGTTGGGTGTGCAGAGAATGTGCTGGATGGACTGAAACCCAAACCAAAGCTCACCTGAGAAGAATATCATGGTTATATTACACACATGAAGGAAGGGGAGAGAACTAAATGCAGTGTCTTATTCTTGAAGTGAATTGAATAAGGATCTTGCAGCTGAGGAGGATTTGTCATAAATCATCTGTTTATTACACACATTGGTGTTGTTCTTTCCTCAGGTTCATCCTTCTGTGTTTTTATCTTGGATTAGATCCACGTGAGGAACACCAGACAAGTCAATAAGGCAACTTTGTTTCTGAATTATGTTCCCACACAAGAATTTCCCAAATTTATTTCCCATCACTTGATTTAATATTGTGAAAGAACTAGAGCAAAGTCTGATGAGGAGTGGCTGAGGGATCTGGGAATGTTCAGCCTGGAGAAAAGGAATCTCGGGGGGACCTTATCACTCTTTACAACTACCTGAAATGAGGTAACAGTGAGGTGGGGTTCAGGCTCTTCTCACAGGTAACAAGTGACAGGACAAGAGGACTTGGTCTCAAGTCACATCAAGGGAGATTTAGATTGGATATTAGGAAAAATTTTTTCAGTGAAGGGGTGGTTAGGCATTGGAACAGGCTGCCCAGGAAAGTGGTGGAATCACAATCCCCGGATGTGGGATTGTATGGAGGTGGCACTTGAGGACGCGGTTCAGAGTGAAATGGTGGTGCTGGGTCAATGGTTTGACTCAATGATCTTAGAGGCCTTTTCCAACCTAAACAATTCTTTGATTCCATGAAGTCAGAGCCTGTTATCAAAGTATTCTGTGTTTTAGTATCACATCTCCCTTTGCTCAAGACTGAAAGCACATGGAAGGAGAGTCTGTCTTTGCAAGAAGTTACAAGCACAGGCCAAAGTC
Source organism: Struthidea cinerea (assembly GCA_013397865.1). Classification (NCBI taxonomy): domain Eukaryota; kingdom Metazoa; phylum Chordata; class Aves; order Passeriformes; family Corcoracidae; genus Struthidea; species Struthidea cinerea. The sequence goes on from VZTI01001285.1 coordinate 2,020,012, forward strand.
AGTGCACAACTGTTTTCTCACCTGAAAAAGGGACTGAACATCCAGGCTTGCACAGGCATCTGACAGCATTTGCCACTTTCTGTCTTCACAGACAAAGCTTGTCTCCCCATGGAAGGAGGGAGAGCAAGGCTGAATACAAATTGCTCCGTTATCTTGGCAGGGAATGAGATTTATACAGGCATCTGGAAAGTAAACCAAGCAGATAGTGTTACAAGGTGAAAGAACAGCATATCGTGGTCCATGTAAGTACCAGGGGAGTAAAGTATTGATAACTGATAACATCTCACAAAGCATTAACCAAGGCACGTAGTTAGTCACTGTACCTTGCTCATCACCAGTCTTTGATTCATTGCTGAGAACCTGAAAAATAAGAAGTGGAATGTAGAGTGAATATTTACATAAGTAAGAGATGACTCCTTGGAACAAACCAGAAAGGGTTTCAAGAGGAAAATAGTCTTTTTGAGGTCCAGAATGCAGAGCTTGTGGCCCTTTGCTCATGCAGACCAATTGAGAACTCTCTATTTATAAAGTCTGTCATGAAGCCTTCAGTTGGGCCCTGCTACTGAAGGGACACTCTGAGCTCGTGCACAGGGTCTCAGATGAGGAAGTCGTTTACGATGAGGGTGGTGAGACATTGGCCCAGGCTGTCCAGAGGAGCTGCGGCTTCCCCATCCCTGGAGTATTCAAGGTCACTTGATGGACATTTGAGCAGCCTGGTCTAGTGAAACTTACCCTGGGAGTGCTGTGTGTCACGGCCAGGAAGAAGTGCACAGCCCAAAGGAGCAGGCAGTGGATCACCCTCACATCCATCCCCACGCATTTGCTGCTTTCCTCCTGGAAAAAAGATGTTAAAAAAGTTTAGTCATCTCTGTTTCCACTTTTTGAACACAGTCTGACTACTAGCAAAAAAGCAGCTAAACCTATGCCAAAGACTGTCCTTATTGGGCTTGCAAGGTGATTTTCAGACATTCATAATTTATTACCTTTACTGCAAATTATTTGTGAACCCTTTCTTAGAAAAAAAAGAAATAAAATCTGTCCTACACTGGAAGCTACTGCATTAATAATTTACTGCAAACTGTGAGCTGAAGAGCTTATTAAAGCAGTTCAGCCTGTAGGTCCCTGTTGAAGTGATTTAAGACAATCTCATCTTCACCAGGCTCAGTGCTCTGCTCTCCTTGGGCAGTTCCTGCCATGTGAGTAGGAAACATGGGCACTCAGGGCCCAGATAGCTGAGGAACAAGGACCAGACTGAAGTAGAGTAATTTCTTTTGCAGAAGGATTCAGACCTCTATTCCCTCCATGAAGTTTCCCCTGGTCCTTGGTAAAAGCTAAACATCCTGGGATGCAACAGGATATATTATGTTACAGGCATATTTGTTGGAGGAAAATAATCCAGCAAAGGGAATGAAGGAAAAACAACATCAAATGATATACCAAATCTGATTATTAGATGCTAGACACATCCAAGGCAAAAGCAACAGCTGCTGTGGGTTCAGAAGAATTGAGACACTGATCTTCTATCACCACAAGTATAAGTAGACTAAGTAACTTCCTAAAAAAAAAAAATAAAAATAAAATGCATAAAATTCAGTGAGCTAAAACACTAAAGCAAGAAGCAAATGCACAGTGGCAAAACAGGACGACAGCTGGATCTCAGGAGACAGCAACATGAAAAACCTCATCAAATTACCATGCTTTGAGAGGAGCCACTCAATTTTCCCCCTGACACGTACTGATCAGCACAGATGATGCTGATCAGAAGCAGAAGGGGTCCTGCACTGATAAGAGCAGAGATGTGTTTTCCCATCCAGAGGGTCCAGGCTCTCCCAACTGACAGCATCAAAGGCCCAGGCACGCAGCTGGCTGCCCCTTTCATCTGTGATGTTTGTCCACTGTGCTATGGTTTTAGATCTGTAGGTTTATTACTTAATTATGAAATTATCATAAAAGAGCTCAACTGATGCACTGAATTTCTAAGGTAGCTCCAAAGGACAGCCTTGTGCCAGCCTTTGAATTCAAATGCTAATATGAAAAGCATTTTCTGGGTTAAAAGCTAGCAGCCATTAACTCTTCTAAGGAAATAAAACAGATAAGGAGAAGTGAACAAAAATACTTGGATTGATATTGCCAAAGAACAGGAGGTGGCTGGGAAACACCTACAGGTCTGAGGTGAAAGGCTGCACCGAATTCTTTTCCGATTTCTGCAGTCATTAAATGTTTCTTGTGTGCTCGCAGTCCTAATTCCATTTCACAGCTCGGAATCCTTGAGCTCATCATGTCTCACTATTAATTAATTCACATTCATGTTGCATTTAATCACCGGTGGAACTCCACCTAGGGCTGTTACCTGTGAGTGAGGCAGAAATCTGAGACATCTCCAGGTATCTCAGGCTCACCGAGACAGCGGCACCTGCCAGCAGTGAAACACTGAGCTCGCTCAGCTGCATTGTTTGACTCATCCTGGAAACCACCCAGTCCCAGCACTGCAAGAACCTGCCAAGGCAACCCCTGTGCAGCTGGAGAAACTTGGGGCAAAACAAGCAAGACAGCAGCAAGCCACTGTTACTTCAGGAAAAAACATGAATGTAGTGACACGGGGCCACACGAGAGCATATACCAAGGATGATTTATCTATCTCCTGCCAATAATCCCTGCCTTTTTAAGCTGTAATCATGATTCTCCTCTATTCCAGAGGTTTCTGCTCCATCAGGACACAGGTACATGAGCAGATGAGGTGTCAATACCGTCTCACGTGAAAAGGACTTTCTAGTAAGGGGACACTTCCACATGCAGGTCAGAAGACTGTCCCCAGCTGATCATCCTCCTTCTCCAGTTCATTTCAAACCCCTCAACACAGGAAAAGAACAAGGAGAGAGTGGATGGACAGTGGTTACAAGAGAACAAAGAGCCTCTTAAAACAGGGGAAAAAAAAGAGATAAACTGATCATGAATTTAGAAAGTAATCCATATGTTGGTTAATGCTCACAGCCTTACATTCAAATCCCGTACTCTGACTCCTGTTGATGTAAAATTGAAGTATTTTGTAAAACCCTACAGAACTATCCTCCTTTCCTCTACCCCAAGCATATTCTTGATTTTAACTACTGGAAGGATGCACTGCACAGCAGTCTGGCCCCACGTGGGCATAGCTACCAGAGGGATCTGTCCAAACAATGACAACTATGGGAGTTACACCCCCCACAATGCTGGACCCAAAGTCTCTGCCAAAGGGTCCTTCATCACCTGGAGTCACTTCTCTCCCCTCTCCACTACTCCAGAAAACAAACTATAGTTAAGTTTACAGAGAAAGGTGTCCTGCACAAAAAAAATTACAAGCACATTTTTTACAAAATTAAGATTTATACTGACCTTGCAATAATTTGCTAGAGAAATATATTTTCCCAAACACTACAAACTTGCAACTTTAACATTTATTAGAAGTATTAAACCCATTATTACAGAACCTAATCTATTGGGTTTAGGGCTTGAATGGCCACATGGCTTGCTTAAAACTCAATAAACCACCATAACATGATAACCTACCATTGCTACCAAGCAAGTTAAGGCTGCAGCAGGAGGCTTTAGTGTTCACATGGTCATCCAAGGATAAAAAGTAAAGCTCTTAATTCTCCAGAATGGTATTAGCTGGATTTTTAAAGGAATCACAGTTGAAAACATGGATTTAAGTGAAGCAAGTTCTAAGAGGAGAGTAGTCTTTATATATAGCCATAAGAAAACTCCAAATTTTCTTACAAGTGACAACACTGATTAGAGACCAATTACAAAACTATAAGGAAAAAAATCAGAGGTTAATTATGAGATCTAATTATTTTCACAGATGTAAAGAGAATACAGAACTGAGGAAAGAAGTCCAAAGTAAAGACAGCCTTAGCAATTAAACACATTTTAGATTATGAATGAACCAATTTCACAGACCACTGATAATTCTCCAGCAGCTCTGAAATAATGATATTCTGTGGCAGTACTCACACCGTTTTCAGAAGTCTGAGGTCTACTGTGAGCAGACTTAACCCAGCCAGGGATCCCCAAGGTCTCAGATGTGACTGTCTAACCACTCATCTGCTGCCATCCTGCCCCAGTCTCACTCTCACCAGGTCTTACCCAGCCCTGCCTGGGTGCTCCAATTCCTTTGCAGTTCTCCCATGAAGAAATAACACTGGGCATCAGCTGCTTCTTTTCTTGCCTGACTGGCTTGAGGCTGAGGAACCTGCAGACAAAGGTATTGCACTGCAAAATGACAGAACACGTTATGAACACACCCACAAAACTGGAGATTGCCACCTCTGCCAGGAGTCCACAGGGATGAGTCACACCTGTGTGACTGGTGCCCTTCCTCCGGGTGGAGGCAGCAGCTTCTGCTCTCCTGTATTTCATAGAATCATAGTGGTTTGGGTTGGAAGGGACCTTAAAGACCATCCAGTTCCAACCCTCTGCCATGCGCAGGAACACCTTCCACTGTCCCAGGATGCTCTAAGCCCCCTTCAACCTGGCCTTGAACACTTCCAGGGATGCGGCAGCCACAACTTCTCTGGCCAACAATCTTTTAAAGACCTCAAAATATCAATGGTCAAAATCTGGTCAAGTTAATTCATTATCCTTCATAATCCAAGAGCACAATACTGACAGCACCTAGTGCAGCTAAAAAGCTCAGTCGGCAAGTAATAACCTTTTGTTCAGGGCTACCACATCATAAGGGGTGACAGATATCTGCTGAACATTGTGCCACAGTCACTGTCGGCTCTCTAGGTATCACCTCGCCTCCAAGAGCCAGATTCCAATAGCCAGAAATTTACAGCAAGTAGTTTTTCACTCACAGAAGAGCAATTCCTAACACTCCTTCACACAGGACTGACTTGGAACAACTCTGGTCACTGATTTTTTTTTTTTTTCCCCCTACATTCCTGCAGTGTTTGTCAGGAGCTTACAGGGTTTGCTGTCATTGTTACTGCTGTCACAATTCCAGCCAGCCCTCAGTCACAGGCATGTCTCCAGTTTCAACCTGAAGACAGGGATTATTTACTGTTCTGCTTTGATACAGCCAGCCTCACATCAGGATCAAGTAGGAATTTAGCCAGGCACAATCAGGCACAGACAACACAACCCACCTGGGAAGGTTAAATTACTTGTACTTGATACAATATCAGATAGAGATCAATTAGAAAAAAACCCCAAACTTTTAAGTAAGAAAGGCCAAAAAACAGATCATGTCAAGGTATGGACATGTTTCAAAAGGCTTCTTGCCCGTGTCACCTGGAGCTGTGCTTCTACACACTCCCCGAACCTTTACTGCGATGGCAAAACTGAACGCCCTTGATTCTCAACACATCCTCAGCCGCAAGAGTCCTCTGAAGGACACAAAGCCCGGCATCCTGCAACCCTCGGATATACACATACTTCTACCAGAAGGAAGCTGTGTGGATCTGGGCCCCCAGGAGGCTTGGAAAGAGATTGAAACCATGACTCCCAACAAAGAGGGCACTCCAAACCCTGACCCCAGCAGCATCAGTCTCACACTTTACAAGCTGGTTGGGGTTGTTTGCATTCCTCAGGCACACACAGGGAGAGGTTTGTCTTCTCAGCTCTTGCAAAATCCAATTACCCAAGATCTACAACCAGCTGCTTCAATGCTGTGCTCACCGTTTGCTTTCTCAGAGATCAGAAACATCTCAGCAAAGCATCTCAGCAGCCAAAAGGCAGCTGTGAAAATCTGATTTTACCATTTCCTTCGGAAAGAGTTAGTAACAGACTTGTGCTAACTAATGCCTTTAACAAATACAAGGTACTTCATTAAAGTTCAACAGATACTGCCACACAATTCAAACCTTGCAAATCACAAGTTTCCATCAGTAACTTCACTCCCATTAATGAAAAAAGTCATCTTTGTGGAAAAAAATCAATAAGTAGACCTGTAATTTTGCTTTAACTACACCTTGTGTGCTACCAAAAGATTTTTAGAGAATCTTAAGATTGAATAAAAACCTCATAGTTTAAAAATACCCTTCTGCTGTTCTGTTCTTTATGTGCATCTTCCCTCCTCCATATCCCTATTAAAGATGCCATTCCCTCAGTCTCCAGTTCTTCACTATATACTTAAGAAGGGATTCAAATATGCACTTACTCATGTTACTGAGTGGCAATAGCGATCTTATAAAAAGCCTCTGAAGATGCACAGTAAGGTCACTTCAATATGGGCCAAGAGGAAAAAAAGGGGGAATGAATAGATCCTGAGAAGTTAAAGATTCCCAGTTACACCTGCAAAGAAAAACAAGGTTTTCAACTGTTTGGGTCCTAAGCCACCCTGACAAGACAGGAGCCAGAGCAACCCAGAAAACTTTAAAGGGGGACTATATAAATACTTTGCTTCCACCCCCCGCACTCCTCCTTACAAAGAATTTAATGGCACACAAAACACTCCTGAACAGAACTGAGCAGACGTTTGAAGAGGTTTTTATACTCATTTTATTTGCTGAGTTTCGATAGCATGCATCATTTTACAGCACCAATAGACAAGTCAGTGAAGCACACAGCTCTTAGGAACTTGTACTGTGGAATGTCTCCAAAACCATTACCCTCTCCCCCTCCACTCCAGTATGTAACACTAGCTGAAGACAAGACAGACACACATCAGGGCAATTTCCTTATGGCTACAAATACTCATAGCAGCGATTTTTAAAGGAGGGTTTATTAAATCAAGTCATTGCACTTGGGTCATTTATTGCTATAGCGAACAAAGGCGATTAAATAACAAACACCTTTCCACCTGTGGCTTTAACTGATTGTCTTGTTCTGTTCATCCTCTACAAGCTCACACACAGGCACCATTTCTGCAGAACAACCCCTTCCAAGATTTGTTTCGTGCTCCAATCACAGTGAAGAGCTTGTACAACAAAATTTGGTACTCCATCAGGCTCAATTCTTGGTTTTCATCACCTGCTTTACAGGTATGAATTCCAGGCAAGAGTTTAGTGTCTGACAAGAAGCACATGATTCCTCAATTCATTTGTGGTGCACTTGGGCAATTCAAAGTTAAAAGCACTAAGAGTGAATCAGCTTATTAGCAATTTGACTACCAAATATAACTCAATACCTGCATAGTGTATTAATCAGATTTCAATCAGATTTCATGAACTATTTGAATCAGTAATAGACAAACATCGACCAAGTGGCTTTTTGACATTTGTATTTTAGGACACATCAACTGTGGAAGAAGTACACTCTCAAGAAGTAACACTTCCCTGTCACTTGAACAAGTGACATACTGAATAATTACTGTATTTATGACTGCTCCCATGAAGAGAAGCTTAATTACTTTCTTCTACTGGTGAAGTTGCCAAACTATGTGGCATGTTTTTGTCTTTTAAGTTATAGCAGACCTAAAGGAGATGAGCTGATTACTAACAGAACTAACGCATTTGACTGGCTTTCTAAAGCTGTACAGTTTTTAATTCTTTAATCAAACAGAGTAATAAATATCATTGTCTCCCATCACTTTGCGTATTATTTTTGTATTTTGTATTATTCTGGTGCAAGTTTTGAGCTCAGGGGTTAAAGATAATGGTAATCCACAAGATCTCAACTTTTTCCATAAAGTAAAGACACTGTCTTGGACACCAGGACAATGATGTCAAAGCAATTGTTCCAATCACTCATTAAAATACAAAGATGTTACTAAGTTTAGAGGTACGCAATATACTGAGAAAGTTTATGGCATAAATATATAAATATTGAGAGCTTTTGAGAGTATCAAAGTTCCAAAGGGATTTATTTGGAGATATATTATAAACAAAACCTGACAATTGTAAAAACAGATCAAGATGCATATTGAACCACTAGAAAGACTGATGACTTCAGAAACACAGAAGTACAGATGCTGTGACTTAAGGTTTACTCTTTCATGCTGTATACTGTAATATTTTAGGCACAACAGGTTGAGTTCAGACGGGACTCTAGCTTTGTTTCTGTATTCCTTGCATTGTGTGGTTTTAACAGTTAATTTTGTCATGATTTCATGATTCAGTCCTAAATCCCTTTTTAATCCAATAGTGCAAGTGACAAACCGTTCTGCTGAACTACTCAGATTACATCATTTAATCTCTCTACAATGCATAGGAGTTTCACCTGCTTCATTGCACTAACAAATTCCTATCTCATTACTCAATTTATGAACAGCATAGTATTAATATTCTCACTGCAGACAGGCACAACAGCATAACCCTGGATAAGACTGCCAAAATTATACAAATGTCATATATTCCCTTTTGCATGTAGGGGAAAAGTAGTGACTACAATTACGATACAGTTATTCCATCCCTTCCAACAGACTATTTTACAGATTAGTTGCAAAGACAAATCACCCTATTTATAGAATAGATCTCTTTAAAAATTAAGCTACAGGTATTCAATAAAAATCTATTAAGAATTCCCTCTCCTTTTTATACAGATTCAGTAGTATTTTCAAGCAAACCAAAAAAATAAGGTCTGCAATTCCAGCACAGTAAGAAATAAGGCCTCTTTTATATTGGCAAAAAAATTACATCATTATTCTTTTTTGTTTTCTTATCTCTCTGAATATAAGACTATATTCCTTTTTTTTTTATTATATATTTTCTTTAAGACTGTAGAACACCAGCATCCATTATAATGAAATAAGAGTCAGTTCTCCTTGTGTTCAGCTTTGAATTCCTGGCGAGTTAAAAACATTTGAGTCCATAGCTGTCTCATTTAGACATCACTGCTTTCTTCAATTTTTCTATTTCAAGCTGCAAAAATGGACATTTTGAAAAGAAAGTCAGTATTAAAGTACCTACAAAGTCTTCAGAGCTTTCACCAAAGCTATAACCTTTACATTTCAAAGACACTTAGGTATTGCACCATAGAAGCATTTGACAGCTCAGCATTTACAGCTGATTTAGTACCACTATATTGCTAAACAAACAAGAATTTAAAGTAATTAAAAATTTGACTATAGTTCTGGCATAATCTTTTTAAAATAAATAAACCTGTCTGTTTTATAAATCAGTTTATCTGGATAAACTCTCTCTGAAAAAAACAGTCAAAGCTGGGTTATGTAATCACTTGACATGTCCCCATGTAATGCTGCACCATCACCTCAGAGTAACCTCCTAAAACAGCCCTCACGCAAAACACTGCCTGGATTGATTTGTATTTCTACAAACGGACTTAGAGGAAACCTGGAAGTTACCTCCTCTTCATCTCCACTGCACATTTAAGGCATCTTCACTGATTGCTTTAGAGACACATTGAAGAGAGACCCACCAGAACTTTCTCTCATCTGTCTCAAGTAGCTTTGTAGCCAGTAAGATGTACTATTTCACAAATAAAATGCCCTTTTGTACTAGACTGAAATAATTTCCTACAATGAGCTCATGCTATTAACTACTTCATGGCATCATATTGCACTGCAGGTAGTGTTCTTTATCAGTAAATTGAGGAGTGGTGTTTATTCATAAGTAAGTTTTTCAGATGCATTCTGTTCTTTTGGCAAATCATCCGCACCTAATAATTCATCAAAAATTTAGAGAAATTTACTTCTGCCCTGTTTTTCTTTTGATTATCTAAATTAAATAGGTGTTTCAATCTTATAAATGCAAGTATTAACTGTCTCTCTTGGAACTTGTCCAGTTGGACACATTTCTATCAAGAGCAGAATCCAGCAACACTAAACCGAACTCCCATCCCAACACCCACACATATTGTTACAAATAATATTCCAGAAAAAGAAAGCTGAACTGGGATCTTCTCTGTACATCCAACTGCCTCATGAGGCATTCATTCAATCACAAACTAAAACAGCAACACAAAAAGAGACTGAACAGGTTTGTTAAGACTTTCCTGTGACATCAAATCCCAGAACACAGCCTATACACCCCTAAACTACTCCTGCCCTCCCAAAGTGGTAACATTACCTCCAGATTGCTTCGCAACAGCTTCTCTTCTTCCAAATCCTTCTTTAGTTTTTCCAGTTCTCTCCTAATAGCAGTTAAGATAGAAATGGAAGTTAGAAGGGAAGAAGAAACTTCACATTACTGAGGACAGGATGCATAGGCCTTGTTTAAATTTCACAAGTGGAATTCACATAACCAGGCACATGTCCACCTGTGAACTGTTACTCAAATCTGTTGGACCACAAGATTCTACCATCACTCAACACTTCTTACCTATTGCTATTCACCTATCCCTAATTTTTAATCCCAATTTTAAGGAGGCTACTTACTTAAAAGTTTGTGCTGTTATCTGGAAAGTTGAATTTAAGCTAAAATAACCTAAAATAACCTGGCAACCTCTATACAGAGAACAAATTACTTAGAATAGAAGGCTCCTACAAGTCATATCAATACTGCAAGTACTTGTGCACAGTGTTACACACGGCCTCAACATGTACTTATGTTATTACCACAAAAAAATTAACAACTTTTCCTTACAATGAAAGCACAAACTATTTAATACTTTCAAAAAGATGTAATGGATGCAGGAGTGCAAAGTAGGAGGGAAAAATGCGTACAAATTCCAAAGATACTCTGACATCAAATTTGTACATATTTATGACATTTAGCAGGATCAATTCCAATAGAAAATATCTGAATTAATGTATTAATATGTTATTAGGATGGAGTAGTTTTCTTATTTTAAAGTCTGGCATTAAAGACATTTGTAAGATGTCTACATAACATCTTTGCAGTTTGAAAAAGGAAATATTTACCCATGTTCTTTCTTCAGTGCATCTACTAAACCCATTAAATCACTAATCTGAGTCCTGAGCTCTTCCACAGAAATTTTTTCATCATCTGTTTCTCCTTTAAGTTGGAGGTCTCCAGGTAAAAAGTCGAGTATGACAGAACTTGGTCTCTGAGATGAAGGTGGAATCAGTGGGCTGAATGCAGATGGCTGAAAAAATAAATCAGTAGAAAAATAAGAAGTGAAATCTTTATGAACTGAACACTTACAGCACACAGGTTGTACCAGGATGGGAGCTAAACATGCTAAGTTCCCTTAATTTTCTACCTAGAAAGTAAAAAACAATGTCCAGTTCAAATGGATTACTGGAGTATATGAGACAGTTACTTTATACAGCTCTTAACTTAGGATTTACCTGAGGTTCCTGTAGTCACTAAAAACAATACTGACACTGCAGTACTCTACATTTCAGAAGAAAAAAAAAGTGATCATTATAAACAAACTTTTGTGCACTTTGCTGATCCGCTCAGTTGTTCTGTCTGTCAGGAGACTAAAGGCTGAACAGACAAGGAACTTATTTGGGAAATACCACCTGACACAACAGTTTTCATCAGAACTCATGCACTTTGAAAGTATAAATGAACTTCAATATCTAGATTTCTTACTATGAATTTTTACTAAATGACTCAGCTCACTTGTACTTAACTACAAGCAGTGGCATTTAGATGGTTCCATCAACCTGTACTGGAAATGCAAGCAGGATGAACAGAACACCAAGCTGCCTGGTAGTCCTCTGGCTCCTTGGTATCATCGTACCTTCTTTGTTTCAACTGGCTTTGGTTTGGCACTTTCTTCTTCTTTCTGCACCTTCAAATTTTTTTCTGGACCCACACTTTGACTTGCCTGGTAAACCATTCATAAAGCATAAAAAAGTTTTCAGAATAAAAAAGGAAAAAAAAAAAAAAAAAGGAAAAAAAAAACCTTAAAAGTAAATTTAAAAAATCTTTCACATGTTTCTAGAAATGCAATAGTAAAGGGGAAAACCAAGTAACTAAACTGAAATTGCTAGACTAGCTGACTTTTCTGTCCCTGACAGTCAGAACTTTCCTTTCCCACATCCAGCTGAACTTAAATCAAACACAGGATACTTGGGCAGGATTTTCAAGCATATTTGCAATACTTAAGTCTGTGATGCTTTTGGGAGCCTGTAGGTGCTTCCATAAAACACAAATGGGCAGTAACTGTAGATGGTAACTGGCACGACTGAACTATACAACATCCAGTGACAAAAACTGATTTCAAGGACTCTGCACCACCTGCTTCTCATTGTCTGCCAACCTCACATCAGCACTAAGATGACAAGTCCCACATTACAGCAGCATTAAATTACAAATTTATAGTGGCCAATTGTCAAAGTCACTACTAAAGACACTTTCAGATCCGTGTGTACGTACAGTTCCTATTTCACCAGTGATGCCAGAAGAGCTGAGTATTTCCTGCAGCAACACCCCATGGAACAGAAAGACTCCTTCAGCTGCGACATAGTTCCAGTTGTTTCTCTTACATTCACTTCCCTGCTGGGAATGGATCTCCCTCCACCAAAACCTATAGGAACTGAACCTCTGCAGCATTTTGCTCTCACATAAATGGCCCACAAGACTGTTCCCCAGTGCAGTCCTGTTTCCTGGGAAGTTACTTTGTAGTTCCCTAGTCAGAGAACACCCCCAAAATACTCACAGGACTACTGCTATTGAAACGGGAAGGCAGCCTCCTACCAGGCATCTTGGGCCGGTTCGCAGTCGGGTGTGACAGACTATCTGAGGTAGCTATTACATCATCAAAGCTTAACACATCTACAAAAAGATGAAAACAGAGACCACCATCAAGACCGGAAGGTTTTGCCGTGTTCTTTTTATCCCTTTTTTCTAACACACAAAAAAATTATCAGAATTCTTACTGTTTTGAGGATTTTCAGCATACAGAACACATAGAACAACTGCATGACTGACATATCTGGGAAACTGTATTTTCCCCCTTGAAAAAGATTAAGAGTGAATTCAACTAGGACTTAAATTCAAGTTAATTTGTGTGAACAGAAGAAATGCTCTAGCAACACGGCAGCATCTGCAGAAAATACGTTTACTACTTTTTCTAAGAGCTGCCATATTCAACTACTTGAGAGCATATTTTCTTGTCACTGAACTTGTATGAAAAGCACGAAAATGCAAGTTTAGTGACTAAGACAAAAATAAAAGCAACATGGTAAAGTACGTACTGGTGTACTCCACACGTTGGTGAAAGCTAACAAGACATTAACTGCACCTATTTTTGTGCAAGGGGGGAGTTTTTTCATATATAGTATCTGAATATAATACACAACTTTTAATACACAACTTCATCCGAGTCTTTAATAAAACATTTCAAAACTACACTCTTGTACTTTACTCAATTACACAGATCTCTTTGTTCATTAATCTCTTTATGCTCACAGCTCTAGGCAAACTCTCAGATCAGCAGAAATGTTTTACGCCCTCTGGGAAGAGGCAACTTTAGGAAAAAAGTTGTTAATAGGAAGAACTGACCACAACTAGTCCTAGTAACGTAAGTATTTCACCTAGTTAACAACAGGACTTAACCTTTTCTCCACAAAAACTTACCTGGCAACAGATGTTTAGTGAGATTGAGTTGTGTTTCTTACTTCAGCATTGAAATAAGATTACAGTTATGGTATATCATTTACAACCCAAATTCATCACTTATTCTATAGACTGTATCTAAAATGTCACACAGTATTTAGTACAGGCACCACAAACAACATTCAAGATTTTGGGTTTCATTTTTTTTCATGACCTCTGATTCTTACCTGACATTATGATTTAGCAAATAGAACCTATGATACCTCTTTTCCTACGTTCCCATTAAAGGTCAGATAAGAAAAAAGCCTTGGGTACAACTGAGCCAGACCATTCATATCCCTTCAGTGTCTGGATGACTTTAAATCATCTGATTAATGCAAGTTTTACTCACACATTGTCAAAGCCAATTTATACCTGTAGGTACTAAGTTTTCCACTGAATGTTTTAATTTATTTTAATGTGCTCTCCCCAGTAATATCCTTGAAGGCCTTAGAACATTCAGGTCTTTTGGACAGCCCTGATCAGACCTACTTCATCAACCATTCCTTTATGGCACTATCTGTTACCAATCAGTTTTGCTGCTTTTTACTTCTATTCAAGAGAATGTCAAGACAGTCTTTTGCAAACATGCAATCACACCTGCAATTAAACAAGCAGGGGAGAAAAAAAAAAGAAGGAAGAAACAGAAGAGTGATGAATGGCAAGCGGCTGACGGAAAAGAGGATGAGGGAGAAATAAATGAGGAGGGATTTCTATTCTAGTCTGTACCAATAAAATATTTCATTTAATACACTGCAAGCAACAGTGACCAAGGGGTCATCTTCATGGTCTTTACTCAATTATCAGTAATCCCAGAGTAAGAACTTGTCAAGAGTCACAGAGTGGTTTGGGTTGGAAGGGACCTTAAAGATAATCTAATTCCAACCCCTGCCATGGGCAGGGACATCTTCCACTAGACCAGGTTGCCAAAGGGCAAATTAGCGTTTATGTTAGATAACAAGAAAAACATTTATGCCTTTTTCCCTCATCTCAGTCATTTCTGACTTTAAATGATCCTTCTTTTGTCATTCCACAGAAATGACAAATTATTTGGCAAGAAATTTAAGTAAGAATTAAAAATTTAGTTGCTATTATGATTGTAATGCCAGTCCTGTCTTCACGAACAGTAAACATCAGTCGTATTAAGAATATTAAGAATATATTAGGAAAATTGTAAAGGTTGAAAAAAAAAAATCACAATATTTGACAAGGCTTGAAGACTGCTACAGTCCTGAACTATGTATTATTTAAACATAGATGGTGGGATGATACCAAAAAGCCAAGGATTCTTTCCATATTTCTAAGAGCTTCTAAAGGAAATTGTTACACCTGAGAGAATTGCTCAACATTAAGATTTTGTCCCCAGATTCCAGTCAGAGGGAATCCTGACTGCACTTGAATTTTTGTTTTTACTTTTCCAATTTATTGCTTTGGTATAGGGAAGAAATAAAAACACACGTTGGTGGGGATTGGGGTTTGGGTTTTTTGGTGGTGGTGGTAGGTTGATTGGTTTTACTGTGGGCTTAGGGAGTTTGATTGTTTTTCTTTGTAAACAGCATTTTTAGTTATTTTAGGGAACATTTAACCAATAAACCATTAAACCAATATAGATACTGATGAAACCCACTGAAAGATTCCAGTCTACACCCATTTCAGTCAATAAAATGATTTATCAATTAAGATTCTTACAGACAGCCTGTGAGCCTGTCCCACCATAGTGCCAAAAGAGCAGTACCATGCATCCGGGGATACTCCGGGTCAAAAAAGGCTGAGCAAGAGCACCTTTCTTTCTAAGAAGATGAGCTAAGCTTAAAGTTACATAGGATGGACTATTAGAAATGCCTCTTCTGCAAGCTTACCGTGGATCCACCACAGAGCTGTTAGGAGCTTTGACAGGTACAATTAATGAGAGGTTTTGTTAAGACTTGTGAATGCTTCAAGTGCATTCATAGCAGTTTGTCTTAAAAAGCCTTCACAAAAAGAAGCAAAGCTGAAGGGTGGCTGAAGAAATTATGGTTCCACCACCTCATGTGGCTGGGGTTTAAATATCCATGATAGAAGTGAAACTTAACCAATATTTCAGAAGACGAGAACTCACATTAATCTGTGGAGTAAAAAGATGGCACCCTTTCTCCTATTACTCATCTTGCTGAGATTTCACCCCACAAATTTTGGGGACAGATATATGCTATAAAATATTTAAGTGCCCAAAAGCCTCATGATTGTGTTATTTGTGTGTGCAGAATGAAAAAGCCATTCAACCTACATACACCAGACGTGCTAAAGGTACTGAACACATTTCACTACTAACAAACACTAAGTTTGGCTTATCAATAGCTCAACTGTAAATTTTTTTCTTGCTTTTAGTCCCCACCAGTTCCTAATGGAAAAGTCTACTTAAAGTAACTTCTTTAACAGCTAAGGAAAACAGGCATTCAAACAAACAAAAAAAGTGCATTTTTAATAGAAACCCCAAAATTTTAGAACCAATAATTGCAACTGAAAATCACGCTCATGACGTTAAGAAGAGGATATGTGTATGGAATAAAGCATTTGGATTTCCTTAGAGATTGTTATCTTACCAAAATGGAGAAGGGTAGGGTAATTTCCTGACACGTAAGAAGGGAAACATGGCAAACAGGATAGGAAACAAAATCTGGAAAGAAAAGTCAAGGAGAGGAATGTCTAGAAAAAGATTCTGAACAAAAAAATTATTTTACAAAGCAGGAAAAAGAAACATTTGTAGAAGAAACAGAATCGCTTTACATGTTCAGTATGCCAGTGTTACAGCTTTAGTCTTTTACAGTAGTTGATTCTAATCAAACAGAAAAACATTTATGCAAATTTTCAAATAAAGCTTCAAGAGGAGTTATTTCCATGTGATCAATGTTTCTAAATGGTTTTGATTACTTGTCTTTATCTGATGGCTGGGGACCTAATTTTGGTATGGGGTGGGTTGGGGTTTTCCTTACAGAATATTTACAACTTCTCCTTATGCTAAATTGGAAGTGGCTCAACCTACAGCACACTTCACGGTCCAAGTAAGCTGAAAAAAACAGGACCCATATTTTAAAAAAAAATCTTTTTCTAAAAATTCATCTACCTCAGGATCATAATCTGAAGAAGGGGGAAGGAAGTAAAAATACTGACTCTGGTAAAGCAGTTGCCAGCCCCAGCCATCCATTTTCCCTCATCTTTTATTAATACCTATTTAGTTACTGTAAGATTAAACAGTCTTATACATTATGTAAGTCCAAACATCCTTTTTTTATAGTTTTATATAACCTTGGCTGCACAGGGTATTATGTCTTTAGCAAGAGAATATACACAGAGAAATAGAGCATGAGACTCATTACATATTACTGGCAGGAGTTTGGATCAGTCCCTTTTAACAAGAGTGGTAGAAGTGACTTATGCAGATTGTTTTAAGGAATGTCAGTTTGACAAAACAGAGGATTTTTGAAATTTTCCTTCAATAGCAGCTCCTTGACCCTGTCAGTGCTACGGCCCCACATGAACCGCCTGAGCCTCCTTTGCTGCTGCGCACTAAACAGAACTGACCTCACCCATGAGCCTGTTGGGCACCCCTGTCCCATCTAGGTATTAAAATCTTTCATTTCTCCATAAGCCTGTAAGAACTTATGTTAGCAAAACAAAATTAATAGATTTTTTTTTTTCTAAATCTGTGTAAAATTATTTTTTCTATCACAGACTATTCTGAGTTTTAGTATATAACTGAATACCTGATAGCACAGGTACTATGTTGCCACCCTGGTTATTAAAGATGTCAAGGTAACTGAATGCAAAGAAAAAAAAAAAGATATTCCATTTTCATCGGGAGATTTTCCTGAGGTTAAATGACACTATGCTATACAGTAACACATCTAGCACAGCGCTAGAGATAATCATAGAATTTATTATACTAGCTAGATAGCTAATAATCATAGAATGGCTTGGGCTGGAAGGGACCTTAAAGATCATCTCATTCCACTATCCCAGGTTGCTCCAAGCCCCATCCAACCTGACTTTGAACACTTCTGGGGATGGGGCAGCCACAGTGTCTCTGGGCAGCCTGTCCCAGGGCCTCACCACCCTCACAGTAAAGAATTTTTTTCTAGTATCTAATCTGAGTAGTATAATTTCTGTATTAAAAACATACATGAACTAACCCTTCCTCATAATAAAACGTTTACACTCAAAAAGCATATTTTAATATGCTCAATGAAAAAAAAGTCTCAAATATTCTTTTCTATTCATAAACTGCTTCCATTCTTGTAATGCATTATTTTTATCTTCCAGATGAATTTATTATACTTTGGACCAACTGTTCTACAACCAGAGTATCATAATTTGCCTTAAAAAATAAATAAACATATTTATAGTATTTTTAGATTTATTACTACTAAAATCTTTTCTGAGGCAAAAAGTTGCATTTGAGATATACAAGATGAACACTGCAGATATAATTCACTACAGCTTTTTCTGAAGTGGTTAATCATAAAATAAAAATAATTTAGAGTTCAGAAAAATATGCCCACAGCAGCTGATCTCTGCCTAAGGGACACACAGAAGCCTGGTATCAGTCACACAGTCAGTAAAGGGCTAATGGTATCAATACAGTAGCTCAGAGATTCTGATCATTAAATGTGGGTGCTTTCACCACTATCAAAAGGGTTTTACTGGATACATTTAGAATTAAAGAGATGCCAGGTTTGGCTCAAGGTGCTTTAAGCAAAGCCATAAGCATGCTATTCAAATGTACAATACTCCATGCTTTTTTAAGACCCAAATTTAAGTTACAATAAAGTCAAAATCTAGAATAGCTCTGAACTAAATCATAGCAGGCCAAAGGTAATGGCATTAATAAGAATTCTCAAGTTAGCAAGAAAAGCAAAGTTATCTGAACTGCAAGAGCAGAACAAACTGAACCAGCCATTAAGAAAACAACTTCATAAAAACTCAAGATAAAAGTGGCAGCAAAAAAAAACAAGCTTTCAAATTAGAGGAATAAACCATTAGCTCTGTCTCTCTTCCTGCCCACTGTCATAACCCAGAGCTCAGCAGCTACCTGCAAATACCTTGCTGACATCTGTTAATCCCCTCCTAACTCTTACCTTTAGCTGCCTACAGCACTTCTAAAAAAATACACAGGCATAACTGCACTCAGTGGCATTTTGAGTAAATCACTCAAAAAGCTTATTCCAACCCTGTAAAACACAGCAAAAGGCCCAAAAGAGCATTTAGTTTCTTACCTGATTCTTTAGAGCTCTTTACCACAAGTGAATCTACCTCTACTGATTTTGGTCTGAGTGGCAATGGTTCAGAGTCTAACTTTGGTTTTGCTACTGGCTCAACTTCAGATTTCGGTCGAAGAGTAACAACTTCTCCATTAGTTCTGTGTAAGAAAGAAAAGCCAAAACATACCTCGGCAAGAGATGAAATAGTTTAAAACATGGCAAGAATATACATACCAAGAATTAGAAGCAAACTGAAAAATTACAGTAGATTTTATCACCTTCTAAAGCCTTGTTTTAAAATCAAGGCTTTTGGAGATCAATTCTATTCGTATGAAAGCCAATTCTTCTGTTCCTGCTCTTGCAGAGTTGTCAGATGTGCACAAAACCCATGTGAAAATAATCCAGAACTTTTACTATAGGACACACTATAGCTTTTCAGTCCAAAATATTACACTTCAGAAAACAGGTGAGTTGACATTTTCACTAATACATCTTGAAATTATTCAGAAACTGACTCCTTGACATTAAAGAAATCTTCCTGTATAGGAAAAAAGGCTGACAAGAACAAGTTATTTCCTGCTGGGTATAGAAAAAGCTACCTTGTAGCTTTTGTTCTACCATGCATTCCTTCCATATCTACTCACATCATTCACAGACAAAAAAACCCCAAGAAGAACAATGAAAAAAATCTAAAGTAGTAAAACCCCCACCAAAATAAATAAAAAAGAAAAGGCAGCATTTTCCTTTACAATACTTGCCATCACAAACACATGCTGACCACCTGGTTGGCCTGTACATGCCATATATAAACTGTGTCCCTTTCATTAATTCACCTCCTAAAGCCTGTATTTGTAAGTTTTATTGCAGTAGAAAAAGAAACAGCAGCCTGATCGTCCTAAAACAATGTTAAAAATTTTCAGACATTTAAATATCTCTAAGATTTAAAGGTTTCAACTGTTCAAGGCCCACAGGTTATTACAGACCTCTATTTAACTGCACATGTGCATCCCTTTAGAGAAATAATCATTTTCTAAGCTGGAAGAAAATATGACTTGTGGTTTTAAAAAAATAATCTTTACTTGGGAAAGTCTCCAAAACACCAAGTGAATATAACACAATTCTACACTGCAAAGGTATTCAAGGTGCAAGCTCTTTGATGTGGCTGCTTTATTTGCACACAGCCAAGCGTATCATGACCTCCCTTTCTCATGCTTCTTTCAAGCCAGCTGAACATCCCAAAGGGACAGTTACCTGTCAGCAGTTTGTTTACACTTCTGGGTAAGGGTCTAGCAACTACTTTGATGGAGACAGAAAAGAAAATTCTATGTGTGAGAGATTGTATGGATGCAAAACTAGTCTTAGTGAAAGTTCCAAACTCATAAGGAAAAAAAATTAAATGTATCTAGAAGATGTACTTGTCCCTATTTATCCAGGAACCCAACTGAGAAGGCTCAAGAGTAGAGAATCTGAATGTGGTTCCGTAGTAAGTGCTTCCTTCCCCAGAAGCAGACATGAGCCACAGTGAGTACCTTTAGCACAGCTTCTATCTGTGCTCAGTTCTTCCCTTCCATCTATCTTACCCTGTACAAAGTGCCCAAGCCTTCAACACTGAGGCAGCTCAAATTTTCAGGGTTTTTTCTACACAATAATTCTCAAGGGCCATGCCCACATTCTTGTACTCCACGCTGTTACTGTAGCTACAGCAGCCCCCAGATGAGCAACTTCATCTGCCCCATGGTCAGTTATGCTCTAATACTGACTCTGAGATGGATTCAATGTCTCAAAGGATTTGAAAGGTCTAAGTTCACATTGACAGAGACTTGGAGAACTAAGATACTGATAGGTGTAAGGCAAAACTTATCCTTGCATCCTTTTCACCCTTAGAACACACTTTTCTTCCTACTTCATCTCTGAAGAAAGATCAAACAACAAATCAAATCCAATTCACTTGGTGTCTGCAGTTTAAGTCATACTGACTTGGATGCAGATGATGGCAAACCAGGTTTGTCCGGACGCTTTGGGTGCAGGAGCCCTGCTCTCAGTAAGCTGTTGGTCTTGCTTGGAGGAATAGGCTTCTTGGGTGGTACCTGAGGAGCTTGTGGCTTCAAAGGCTTCTGATCCAAAACTCCTTTTTCATCTGACAAAGTAAGTCACATTTTAAATACCCCACGTTGTCTAGAATTCTTACACTGCTAATCAATCAGAAAGCAACTGCTGTCAGAAATACCTTCTTCGACGATCAAAATGAAAAACAGACAAGTGCCTTAAATGATACCTTATCAAAACACACACCCTACTTACCTGAGTTCAAAAAGCTTTATCTTAGAGTAAGATAAATCTTTCTACTGACAGGAAACAGTAGTAATAAATTATGGATTTACATTATTGCACTGCAAATGACAGCTAAGAACCAAAAATCTTTGTACTGCTTTGCCTTTTCTATGAATTCATTTGATTTCCATTTAAGGAGGCAGGGTTTTTTTATTTTGTTGTAGCTAGACTTCTTACACACACAAGCAGCATAATTTATCTATGGAAAAAAGGGGGGAGAGAAATGAGTTTTTATCTGAATAGCTGAATTTATTTTATCTAAAGTCTACCTTCCTACAAATAGATAGAAATTAGGTATGGACAATAAAAATAAAAAGTTGTATTTATTTGTTCAATGACTGCATGACCTAACTGAATCCTGTCCAGAGGAGCTGACATACAACATATGGGACACTGAAAAATTCAAGCTGCTTCACAAGCAATAGTTGAATAGGTTTCAACCCATGTGTCCAAACTCCACCCTGTGGGAGAGCCAGAGCAAACCTTCTACTTTTCCCTGTAAACCATGCCACAGTTCAGTAGACACAAAGTACTGAGAATTTTAAAAAATAATCGTTAGCTTACAGCAAGGGGTTACAGTTCTTCACAGTTACTGCCCTTACAGGGCAGTAAATCAGTAAACTGGGATGGAGAGACTGACCTCCAGCTTTGATTCTCGCCATCCTCCCCTCCTGCGATTTGCTTTTAACAAATTATTGATCTGGTGTAAAATGTTTACATATACTATGGATTTGGGAGCAGTGTTGGGTATTTGCTTCAGCTCCATGCCAGCAAAGTGCCTGAACTGCCAGGTGTAGGACTGATTTCCTTTGGCCAAGTCCTGCAGCCACTATGCATCAGCCCTTCAATCCTAAAAAGGGGAAGAGACCAATTTTCTTTCCCAGGAATACTGGGAAGTAAACAGATCCTAGAGATACTTCTGTTAAAAGCACTGTCCAGGGGCAGAACTGTCTCCCTGCCTTGGGACACTTGAACATCAGGAGGAGATATGAGCAAAAAACTTACACTGGTCGGCATCTCCTTGCAGTCTCTCTTATCATGGAGTTAAAAACGCAGGATGCTGAAGCAGTGGAGGGATTTGCCACATGGTGGGGCTGCCTGCCTGCATAAAGCAGCCCATCAGCAGCGCCAGCCACTCCGGCCTCCCCACCCAATACACAACATTTCCAGTTTTAAACACCCAACACCAGCCAGGACTAACTGCAGATCAATTGGCTTTATTGAAGCTATGCTGAGCACAAGTTGAGAATTACCCCTTTTGCTTTTAAAAATAAGTGAGTTCATAAACAGGGCAGAAGAAAATGCTGTCATCGAATCCTGTTCCTGAACTCTTCATCTGTCAGTTCTCTTTTCCAATACTCCCACTCAAAATCTGAATATAAAAAATGTCTACAGCGAAGTGGAAAAAGTTAATACCAAAGGCCAAGGTTCACCATGAGCACAGAAACTGGGCATTTCTGCTGAACCAAATGACATGTCCTTTTTGGATTTTGCTCCTCAAAGAAAAAGAGTGTTAAATGAGCAGTTTAGTAATGGAAATAAAGATACAAATGTCTGAAGACATTTACACTGAACAAAAATTTCTAAAAGGCACCACTAAGTGTCCTTCACTATAAATACAGGAATACTTACAGAAACACTACTTCTAATTTTTGATTGCAATTAAAGGCAGACTTATTAGTCTCCCAATAGGCATAAAAAAATGACATGGTTTGATAGCTTCTGATTAGAGCTGCTCAATTAATACTTTTTTTCTGAGAACTAATTACATAACAATTTCACACTTAACGAGTTTAATTACTACTACTAACATGGCTATTTTTCCACAAGTACAACTGCACTGATAAATGGGCGTATCTTCCAGTAAAACACTAGTGCTATCTAAAAAACTCATTTTTATGACCTGATCTGCAGCTGAATACAGGAAGAAATTTTCCTCCATCATTTCCTGTAGCTCAGTAAAGGAGGGTTCTCTACCTTATGTCATTTTATAGAAGATTTCACATTCCTATGTTTTTTCGATGGTGTCACTCAATATTTTTTCTTATATTCCTCCATGAAGAGTTGAGTTCAACTATGCAAAGATTAACATTATAGTCCAAACAGAAGTAGTTTAAAATTAAACATGCTTCAGTTTAGAAGAATTTAAAAAGAGCCAGGTGATCAGCATTTCTGGAATCATACTATTGATCTTAATTCACACCTGAAGATACTGCTCCAACAGATAAAAATTACTTGTTTGCTCACATACAGAACAAACACAAGTGACTTTAACAAGCGCTTTTCATATTCAACAGCTGAGAAGGTGACTTGTTTAAAATGGGGTAATAAAAACTGCCCAAGGAAGCCAAGAAACCTATCAGCAGCCTCACTTGTAGAAATGCTGGTCAGCCACAGTTCACCATTCACAGGACAGAGTGGTTTTGTAATTTGGTTAAACTGCAGTAACATCACGATTTCTTCTGCAAGGCCCAACCAACACTTTCGTTTAAGCTTCTCACTTTTAAACACAACCAAACATTTTCACTTGGCAAGTTTTTCAAACGTGGAAAGAAGACTTTTAGAAATTTATTTGGGCGACAACAGTAGCTTTGCCTCTGGAATAAGGTGTCCTATAAAATTTTAAGAATAAAGCAGTAAATGTCTCCAAATTCAGTAGAACTTGAACATGGAATAGAGCAAGAATTAAGAGGACAAGAAATCTCTATTTCTGAGCATTGTGACTGTAACATCTGTCTAAGGAGTGTTGTACCTGTTCTGTGTAGTTCTTTCAAAATATTTTTGATCCGACTGATTTTTGCCAAACATTGAGAAGCAGCAGTTAACTTTTCCCTTTCTAATAACTTAGGACTGCAGCTCAAAACTGCAGCCACTGTCACAGAACTCCCTTTCATGAATTTAACAGTAACTACGTTATTGTGCAGTGCAATAACCAATTTTCAGAATGTAATGCAATAACAGGAAATAAACATTTCAATAGAGTGCAGCAGTTCTTCTAACCACTCCAAAGACATTTCTGTAACATCACAGACACGACAGCTTCAGTAGATGGTATCAAGAAAGTTTGTATGATGGCTCCTGAACAGAGAGCCTATGGCCAGGGTAGCCAAGCCACCATGAAGAAAACTGCCCTTACCTTTTTCTTCAGGCCTCAAAGCAAGGAATTTCTTCTCTCCAGTTGGCAATTCAGGTCTTGCAGCTGAATGCAAAAGCAAACCATAGACATTTCTCAAAGAGGTTTAATTATCTTGGTCATTAACTAAAAAAAAAGACTCACACCAAGTTGTGTCTTCTCTTTTGCAAGGAGTGTAATACCATTTATTAATACTCATTTGAGCCCAGAAAATGGTAAGCCATTGTTAAAATGCTTCCAAAGTAGGCTCCATCATAATTCTGAAAAATATACAGCAGCAGCAAAATACATAAAGTATGAAAAGTAACCTCAAAGTGTGACTATGGGTGCATTACTAGGTAATAAAAAGCTGATTCTAAATTTTCTTTTGAAGTCATGCACTGCTTCTGAAATTTAGTATTTTCTCAGACCACCATACATGTACTACATACCTGGACTTTTAACTGGAGGTGGAGGTTTCTTTGGCTTCTGCAAAATGAAGCGGAAAAAAAACCAAAGTCAAACAAGCAAGCAAACAGATATTCTCTGTATCCAAGACAGCCTCATTTGTGTTTTGTTTTGCATACTGTAGCGTGGAGCTTGTTTACTTGCTGATTTCAAAGTATTTCACAAAGGAGGCAATCAATTCACAGACAGGAAACACAAAGACCTGGAACAATTCCTCTGATATCTCCCAGACAACCAGTTACAAAAATTTAGGAACAAAATTCAGGTCTGTTCAAATGAAATCACTGCTTCAGAAATGTTCACAGAGGGAAAAATAACTAAAACCCAAGGATTTCATATTTTTAAGTCCAAAGAATTGCTCTGATCACACTCATTTTAACTTCAATATGTAAACCTCGATCTTAGTTAGTGCAATGCCAGTTTAAAAGAGTAACCAGATAATTTTTTGAATCAAAAATGTTCACTTTCACTAAAAACAGATTTCTAAATTAAGTATCAGAGGAATGGCTTCAATTAATTGACTTTTAAATTACAAGTGTAAGAAAAACCAAATAGATGCTGTCAGCATTTGTGCCAAAGACTGCAGTTACAAGAAAAACATTGATTTGAGCTTCCTTATCACTATAATTAACTGGGAAAGATGCAAAAACTACACCAGCCATTAAAATTTACAAAGTTTCACAATGCAACAGTCCGTACATTGAAATGATTACTTTGAAACAAACAGTCACTCATCACTTTAACTTCCCTTAAACTGATGCAATTGAGGTTGAATCTCTCTCCTGCTGAAAGAAGACTGGCACCTCTCAGGAGAGATCTCAACCACTCATCCTTGGAATGTGATTCCTGAAATTGCTTTAGAAGAGAGCCCCTTCTGGTTGTACTAAGGACAAGATTCCCTGATAAAATGATACAAAAGCCTACAAAACCACTTGTTCTTCATACAGGCACTGCTGAAACCATACACGCTCAGTCTAACACAACCCCTCCAAAAACGCCTCACAGTGGGTATTTTTAAAACAGTTGCTATGGATGGATTTCACTTCTGTGCCCCTACAGCTAGTGAATAAGCTCTTTTTAATGCAGCAAAATTTTATTCTAGCATGTGAAATGTATTTAGACAAGCAGGAGAACCCGTATTCAATTTCTTTCTCTGGTTTCAGAGGACACAAAAGTGAGTGAACTTAAGTAACAAGACTCTACTTTCTTTCTTTCCCGAAAAAGTAACTACATTAGCCAACTGTGCAGCATTGCTGCCTATACCAAAAACAGTTAAACAGAGTTCAGCATCAACTTGCCATTATACAGTTCTGGTCTGTGTTTTTATGAAGTCAGTATCAAATAGCTGATTATGATCACCAGCCATCCAATGCCTTGAACCTCAAAGCTTGTCAGTGCAAGGTGAATCCCTGTGCTGAGACACTGCACACAAAGCAGAATAAAGGATCAAAGCAAGGAAATGCTGTTTAGGGTAAAAGAATGGTTCCCCCCCCCATCTCGAGGGAGCAACTCTGTGTTGTGAAACAGCAACCCTACCTACCCTCTCTTCTTGTATGTTATGGCATTTATGCCACTTTTGCACAGCTGAGAATCCATCTGAAAAGAAAATTCTGACTGGGGTAGGTAGGTTTCTGTGTATGTGAGGCAACTCAGATAAATAATAAATTAATAACTCCTGATCTGGAGCTGAATCCATTCCACCTGGGGATGATGCACATTTGTGAACTAACACAACCATCCCTCTTTGCTACACAAATGTCACAGAACCAAAACATCATACATACTAACCCCAACAAAAAAAAAACTTAAAATGAGGGCCAAAATTACAAGATCAGTGACTGTCTTAGGGTACCACATGAAAACGTGAATTTCTACAAGTTAGTGCATGAGATGGTAAAAAAAGATTTCTAAATCCCACACAAAAAAATATCCTTCATATACTGCAGTCTACTGCAAGTTTTGACATGAAAAAATCCCAGTCAGACCCAGAGGGGTCATTCAGCATTTTGTAATTATAGTTACTACAGGACTTGAGATGGAAAAAACCAACAGCTCATCTCCTTTCGAAACAGTAAGGGTTGAATTCAGTAATCAGTAACACATAACACCACGCTATCAGACCTACACCCTTTTCTAAATGACCTGATCATCCTCATTAATTAGAGTTCATCTCAAAAAACATGCCTCGCTTTAGTACTTATGGAAAAGTTTAAACACGAAGATTAACCTTTACATCTTTCTTCTTTGATACACCTAAGTCAAGATAAAGTTAAAACTACCACATTTTTAACATATTTAGCAGCATAATGTGCTGTGAACTCTTTTATTCTTTGCATTTGCAGCAATAGTTTTTTGTGATACTAAGCAATACATATAAGAACTTACAGGGAAGTCTTTATCAGACTCTTGTATTTGAACAGCAAAGTTATCTGGGAAGACTCCTTCTTTACCATTGAGCTCTCCTCTCCACCAGCCTGGCTCTCCAGTGTCCTAAAATAAACAACAGGTCATTTAAAACAACATTTACTTCTTCCCCAGAACAGATACAGTTACACAACAACTTTTTCCCTTTTACACACATCATAAAGTAATTGTTTGAAATTGGCCAACTTAGCAAGGGGAAACAGCTACAGATCAGATCAGGTTTGGTCAGTTTTTGTTTGTTTTCTAAAATGCAGGACAAAATTAT
Source organism: Struthidea cinerea (assembly GCA_013397865.1). Lineage (NCBI taxonomy): Eukaryota > Metazoa > Chordata > Aves > Passeriformes > Corcoracidae > Struthidea > Struthidea cinerea. The sequence goes on from VZTI01001285.1 coordinate 2,047,243, forward strand.
ATTACGTCATATAAGATAAGGATAGAAGGATAAGATCTGCAAAGGGAAGAAGAGTACATAAAGCCAGTTACGACCTAAAACACAACATTTGATCTTCTCAGCTTCCTTGACCAGCAAGTTACTCAGTACATACTTCAAATGTTATTGGCATGACACACAATTCTACTAAATAAAAGTGATTCTGATGCGATGGATCAGGTGCACTGGTCTGAAAAGGGTGAAGAAGCAAAAGAATATGCCCCACTGAGGGAAAAAATAACCACATTAAGACAAAAGAAAATAGAATACTGGACAATTAATTCAGTGGCACAGAAATCCATTACGTGATGTTACTGGATCAAGGCCTTTGTCCATAACAGAAAGCATGATGTTATCAGAGTATTTTAGCAGCATAAATAACAGCTGTCCTCTGTGCCTCAGAGCCAAAAAATCACAAAATCCTACAATGATTTGGATTGGAAGGGACCTGAAAGAACACCCATTTCAAACCTCCTGCCATGGGCAGGGATGCCACTCACTCTGGACAACTCTTCTTTGCTCCACTTTGGACCAGTGTATGCTTGGGGTAAATTGGTTTAAAAAGAAAGGCAAGAGATTGAGTGAAGATGGGGCAAGGGCTGCTGTGTTTACAAAAGGGCCTTCCATAACTACTCTTTTCCACTGTAATTATGATCAATGATGCTCATAATATCAATTACTTAATTCCATAAAATTAAAATCTTACTAAAGAAAAATGTGTTTTCTTCTGCAACTGAAAGTCAAAGATGAAACTTTCCACTTTTTTTAGGAAAGCCATTATTGCTTAATATAGCTCCACATAAACTTACAAAAGAATGCAGAGTAGTGCAGAGAAATTAAGTATTCTGTTTAGAACCATCTCTGCAACAAGATGATCTATCAAAAAGGTGTTTTCAGAATTGAGCACAAATGGGAACATTCAATTAAATAATCGTGTTTCTCTGAACAGCCAGAAAGTATCATTAATTTCTGCATGGTTATTCTGAATCACTAGGGAAAAACAAGTTCTGAAGGTAAAAGGGCTCTTTGCAAAGCTTTTCCAGTTTCCTCACTGAAAAGGCACTTGGTACTGAGTGTACACTGATCCCACTGGCCTTTGAAGACTCCAAGATAATCTCCCACTCCGTAATGATCTTTAAAGTCATCTGTATCTCCATCAAGTGCAGAAGCAAAGAACTGACTCTCACATGAGACAAATCAGTCTACAGGAATATCTACTCCAACAGACCCTCCTGGTTTCCAATTCACACATGACCTCCCTGTACAAAACTCACCAATGCCATACAAATGGTCAGAGCAGACCAAACTTTCTTACCTTACTGATTAGTTGAATAATCTCGCCTTCTTTAAAGCTGAGTTCATCATTTGAGCCTTCATAGGAAAATACTGTCCTGCAATACTCCTTGGCTGGAACAGAGGAGCACAATTAAATCTGGATACCATGGGTAGTAACATTCAGAGTAACAGTTCACTTATGCTGTCTGAGAGCTAAGAAATTCACACTATAACCACACTTTCCTTCTAGACCAGCCACCTGAGACTGCTTTATGAATATTCAAATTGCAAGAAAAACAAGATTATATATTTATAGAGCAAAGGAAATAAATCTTTGAGAAGTCAGAAGTGTAAGCCCCAAAACTTTTTTTTTTCCACAACAGCAACTTAATTCAAGCCCTCTGATTTCAGAGGGAGAAAAGAGGAGTGACAACTGTAACAGTTAAAATTGTAACAGCCCATCTAACCCTCCCCATAGCATTTATATATTCAATTTTGAGCTACTTTAGACAAAAATGGTTTCAAGCTTATTGGAGCTTATAGGTATTTCCTCAAAACTGATTTAAATTTCAAATTTGCAATCCTAATTAAATCCAGGCAGTTCTTTTCAAGTAACATCCTTTATTAACATGTACAACGACAGAAATTTCGAGCAGCAGACTTCAGAAATCATGCAGTGAAACCAAGTAACTGAAGCAAAGGCATTCCTTGGCTAAGCACCTGAAATCAGAGCTCATCTGAGCCATCAACTCGGCCACAGGCTCTTCTGCAAAAGCAGAAAGAATAATTCTTTTCTTTCCATTTGGTACATTTAGTTCAAAACTAACCCGTTTAAAATTGTGGTAACAATTCAGGTTAAAAAGCAAGAGGATTTGTTTTCCTTTCCCACACTAGCACAAAAACAAGAAAGGCCAATACACAAAAACATAGAATTTTTAACCCCAGCACATTTAAAATAATTTAGCAGATAAAAAGGTTGGATTTCTGTATCTGACACACTAAGAAAGAGGAAGAAAACAAAAAGGACTCTTTAGGTGCTGCCATAATCGATCAGGTGTTTGGCGCTGACACCACAATGAGCAGCTGCACCACCCCCCAGTTAGAGCAGCACAACATCAAGTCACAGAATCACAGAATCATCTGCAATTTTTAATGACAGCCTTTGCTGGGTGGTAAGAGAATAAATGAGCGAGTTGCAGTCAAACCTTTTTGCTGTCTTGTATTTTGTTAAATCAAGATACCCATCTTTAGTTTAAAAATGCACAAATTGTATTCTCAAATAAAAATCAGTGACAGCCACTATGTTAAAATGACAAAGTATGCCAAGCTTAAGAGAGAGACATACAGAGATAGATGTATGTATGTTTGTACATAGATACATACCACGTAAGTAATCTTAGGTAAAAGAATTTGTATTATTTTGATGTCTTATCTAGTAATCAAAAATGTTCAGCCATAGCCTGACTATATTGTGGTTCATGAAAAATTACAGAAACATAAGAACCACGTCAAAGAGGTGAATGTTTAAATTGAGGTCTAAAGCCCAAAATTAACATTGACTCTAAAAAAAAATTCTACAAGTACAGTACAAATATCTATCAAATTTGAGGATTTTATCAGTAGTAATGAGTGAGTGTAATACATTTCACTACATCCTGATTCTGTAAAAACAGATGCATTTCCTTATGCCTGGGGAGTTGGCCAGTATAGTCCTTTATCTCCTCTCCTCCTCCAAGCACTTCCCCCCTCCTCACATAGACCAAGTCCCACACAGACAAAAAGCAGTGCCAGAAAGGGGACATTTCACTCTGCTCCAGCTGCCAGGAAGGCTGGAGGAGACATGAAACTCTGCACCCTGCCCAGGTCCCCATTTGCCAGGCTGTGAACCCCAGCACCAGCACCACCAGGAAACCTGGCCACAGATGACAGGAGTTTGTACAATTTTCCCCTTTAGCTTCTTATTTTGTGAGCCTGGTATTCTGCCAGTAGTTAAGTTTAAGAAAGGCCCCAGTTTAACTTTACAGTATTTAAATTTCAGTAAATATTTTTAATAGAACTTAGTTTAAAATAAGTCTTTTCCAAAGTCTCAAGACTAACAATAGACCAGAAGGAATCATAGATACTGTATCCTAACATAACTGGGGGAAAGAGGGGTCAAATTGTGATTATCTTACTTTTTAAAGAAAATATTTTTACATACTTGCACCAGAGGCCAAAACAAGCTTCCAAAACCAGAAGAGCCTCACTGCAAAATAAGCCACCCTAGTGTAAACATCTCAGAGATCTGCGTAACCAATGAACACAGTTTATTTTAAAGCTGGTCTCTCAAAACTGAGGATGAGACATGTAAATTAGTATATAAAATATACTATGGTCTGTATTTAAACAAAAACACTAAGGAATAAAAACAAGCTTTCTTCCTAAGGTTATAAGATGTTCTTATCTGGTGTCTATAGGTATTACCGACTGATCCTCTCCTACAGCTTCTATTACTGCCACATTTAAGCTCCTCTCTCATGTGTTTGTTTCTCTGGGAAGCAGAGATTCAGCATGGCTACAGGATTAGTCCAGCTACCACACTTTTAGCATGAGATGCACCTGAAACCATGAAAAGAGCTAAATACTGAATGTTCTGGGTGTCCAGCATTGAATGTTCCGATTTTTTTTAGGCAGAGTTGGGTAAGTTTTATGCAAAGTTTTAGACAAGTCAAATTTCACAATGCTCAGGGCTGCACATTGTCTTGCTTGTTCTTAGAGCAACAGCACTGGAACGGTTTAAAAGCAAGATGTTGCAGTTTTTTTATTTCTGCAAATTATGCATTCCATAGAAAACAACACACCAAAATAAGGTATTTCCACATTAAAAAAAAAACCTGAAAATACAATACAGATGTTGAGAAACATCTGCTCTGGAACAGGGAAAACGAGCTGTCTACATATCACATAATCAAAGTTAATTTTTTACATGGGGTTGGCACTCCCACAAGATGTTTTGGGTTGGCTTAAAAATATCTCTCTAGATAAAACTGTGCAATTTGGCAGCTAAATGAAGTCATAAATTCTTAAGAGATAATAAAAAAGAAAAATTAAAAAATGGTATAAATAAAACCACAGTGGAACTGGATTATTGAGGGAACAGACCTCAACACAACACAAGCACCAACTTTCTGATGCATGCTGCCACCCCCACAGAAAATCCTGAGCCTACAAAGGCAGCTGTGCTGGGAGACTGTTCCATGGAAATAGGTCTCCAGCATCCCATCAGAATAAAACCAGGCAGAAAGCAAATCCCTTTCAACATGTCAACAGAAAATTAATGCAAAAGGACTGTTGCAATAGAAGTTCATACCCCAGCCTTATTTTGTTCTGGGAGACAGCCCTACAAATGTTTTTGAATCTTTTTTAGCTGTGCTAAACCATGACACACAGAAATGTAAGCAAAAATTTCTTTAGACTTTTTTGCACTTGCATAACTCCTCAAAGGTACCTCAAAAGTATCACATAGTATACCTTTATGTATATGACACAAAACTCCAGGACACACAGACATTTTATATTTTAACACAAAAAAAAATTGATAACCAAATAGTTCTTAAGAAAGGACTACCACATAACAGATGTAAATGTCCATCAGCCTTACCTTTTGGTTTACTTTCAGCTTCTGATTTTATTATTTCGGGTGTGTTTTCAGTTTTTGTTGTACTGGGAAAATGAATTAACTTTGTTCCAGGGGGATGGTTAGGTAATGGCTGTATGAAGGGAAAAGAACTTTGTTAACAAAAATTCTTTAGAGTATTGTTATTGATTAGGCAACAGGACACACTCAATTTTTCATTAGCTCAGATGATGCAAATTACCATCTCCAAGAGAGTCGATGAGCTTTTCCCATTAAGCACTTAGCTTACTGTATTTACTTCATTACAGACACCGCAACTAGAATTTGTCTACTGATTAAAGACAGAGCACAGCTTTCAAACTGGAAGCTGATCTCAGGATATGGCCAAACATACTTTAGGAATTGTATTTCAGCAGTTCCAGATGTTACTCTCCCAATAGCCTGAATATTGCCTCCTCCAGCACATAAGAGGAGGAGTTATTTAACAGCTCTGCTCAGAGTAACTTGCTGGCCATGCTTACTTTGCACTGGAATAAGGCAGGAATATTCAGCAGCCATATACCACCTCAGACAAGCAGTTTTTAACTGCGCAGAGAGAACATTAAAACCCATCCCAGCTACCTTACATTCTCAGCAATTTGTACAGAACAGGTTAAGTGTCACTAGGGATTTCTCCTCAATGAAAAAAAAACACAGAGCCATTGCCACAAGTTTCAGAGTTAACATCTAACCAAAATAAATGATACAATATTTTATTTTTCCCCTCAGAAACTTACTGAGCCGCCAGGCAGACTCTGACAACTGCATCCACTTCTTCACACCCAAAGAGCTACGAACACAAAATATGATCTTACAGCCAGTACTTACCTGAGCAGCCCTAACAGCGTTACTGATGTGAAAAATCCCACTGCCTTTAGTTACTCTGCTCATTTTCATCTACAGTTCAACCCTGCAAATCTTCTACTGTCAGAGAAACTGGATTTACTCTCCTTAGAACCAGACAATGCCTGTAGGCTGGTGCCTGGTACCTCTGACATACGATACAGGAAGCCAAAGTCACTTGGGGTGTTCCTGCAGTACCTATGCAATTTAACTCTCTCCAGAATGGTACATGAAGGAAGCACTAAAATAACCCACCTCTGAGATTAAACACCTTCAACATGGAAATAGCTCTCTGCATTTCCCCCTTCCAACATAAGATGCAATTAGGAGTAAGAGAGGAAGTTTAGGCAGACAAGGTATAAATATAGCCTGAGCCCAGGCAGGATGATGGGAGAGCTGGAACAATCTCCTCCAGCAGCAGATACGCTCTGGAGCACTTCAGATACATCAGTGCTCAGCCTTCCTGTGCTGAACAGTCTCTGAATTTTCCAAGGGAAAAGAGCCCTCTCACCTCTACACAGCTGCTTTTTTTTTTTTTACTGTCTTAAGAGACTGACAGTGCTCTCCCAGCATTTCTTCAGATAACCCCAAAGCAAGCACAAATCCAAAGAAGCCATCTATTTTCACAAGACTTTAATGAGAATTATCTCCCTTGGGCTCTCCATGTTGTTCTGTAAGTCTGTCCACCTTTGGGATAACTTTGGCAACGTGTAAGTGGAATATTAAGTGCTCAACTGAATTGTTTATTTCTTTGACATTAAGCTATGCAAAACTGTTTTCTCACTTCATTTCCTCTCTTGCTGAGAAATGGCCCACAAGACCTTTCCATACAGGCCAATCAAAACTGCACAGCACCAGCATATTTTATTGCTTACACACAGTCAAACAGAACAATTCAAAAGGTCTCAGCAGACTTCATATTAATTGAACAGAGCTTGGACAGGCTCTTTATACTCCCAAGTAACAAGGTACAAAGTAGGGAAACACCCTTTTGAAAGGTCAATCTCATGACAAGAAAGCAAACTCAAAGCTAGATCCTGAAAAGCTACTCTAACAGCATTGACATGAAGATGTAGTGATCCCACAGACTGCCACATCAGGGGACAAAGCCAGGAGAGAAATGAGGAGAATCCATGTGCCTTCACAGAATCACAGAAAGGTTTGAGTTGGAAGGGACCTTCAATGACCATCCAAGTCCAACTCCCTGCCATGAGCATGGACACCTCCCACTGAACCAGGCTGCTCAAAGCCTCATCCAGTCTGGCCTTGAACAATTCCAGTGGTGGGGCAACCATAACTTGTCTGGCCAACCTGTTCCAGCACCCCATCTCCCTCACCATGAAGAACATCTTCCTTATCTCCCATCTTTTCTTCCTAAGTCTCCCCACTTTCAGTTTAAGCCACTGCCCCTTGTCCTGTCACTACAGACCTCAGTAAGAAGTCTCTCTCCATCTATGTATCTATACCCATCTATATATTGAAAGGATGCAGTAAGGTCTGCCATGGACCCCTTCTTTCCTAAACACCACCTTCTTTAGGAGGCAACATTCCCTGAGCTTTAAAAGGAAGGCAACACACTTGAAACTTTTCTTTTCCAAATCATCTGAGGCTCTGACCAGATCAGAAACAAACACTACACACACCATGCCATTGCTCTGAGCATGGCTATTGACGGAAAACGCATTCAAGGAAGCCTCAGCCCCTCCCTCCTCCCAGGGACTCACCCCACCTTTTGCCCTACACCATTACAGTTATTACCATGGCAGAGGAAAACAAACCACTCAGCAAAATAGAATAACCCACAAACAAAAATTGAAATGGACAAAGACTTTAAAAGCTTTCTGGAACTGATCACTTGAGTCAAAACTGAAACTCTGGACTATCTCAGCTGCCTTTAATTTATCAAAAGCTGAAAATCCACATACAAGCTCTTGAAACAGTAAGTTCAAAATAAAGGACTGAGTATCATTGCTGTGCTTCCAAGGGATAAGACTGCTCTCGAGTTCAGATCAAAATAAAATTCAAACAAAGAATAAAGGTGCTCCTTTTCCCACTCACTCATAAAAAGTGGGGGAAAGAAAATGAATGGTGATGCAAAATCTTAGAACTGCATTTTTTAGGCTTACACAAACAGTAATTTATGAAACCAGAAACTTGGCAGCACTCACTGAAGGTAATGGCAGTTGACACCTAAACAGCAATCACAACATCCTCCAAAACTTGGGAAAAAAAAACCAAATAAGCCAAAACACAAAGAAATGCCAAAATATTCCTTGTTTTAAAAGACAAGTTTAACTTGCATAGGTAGACTTAACAATCTTCTCCCAGACTACATATAAAGTCTGTTACAAGGTGAACTACAAGAGACCTCACACAGCAGATGTGTTCGAGATGTCATTTTGTCTTTCACCACATGGCTCTGAAATGACAATTTTTGTATTAGCTTGGTTTTCAGTCTCTAATGTTTTAAATACCAAGGACATTTGAATAGACTTTTTGGAATCAATGTTAAATACAATTCATTGTGAAACAAATTTGAAGGGATTTGTTTTGTTTTATAGGCAAGAGCCCTATGAGAGGATAATGGTTAGATTCCACGTCCTAAATTATTTTTATAGGAAACCCCAAAAGAACAATATGCACCACTACAAACCTTATCTTGCTTTTTATCTTCTGATTCATTACTGGATAATCTTGTTTTAAGTTTCACTGACCCTTCCTTAAAGATATCTCCAAACCCAACACCTCGGATTTTCTTTGGCTGTGCTGGTCCCAATGCAGGTTCACTCCCATTTCCTGGAGAGGTCACAGGTGAGGTAGGACTATTGAAAACAGGCTCTGAAAATAAAAAAGAAAGGAAAAGCTATTTTAAAAGCTGAAATTATTTATTTGCTTTTCTGGGAAAAAAAGTGGAAGCAGCACAGCTTTGTGCACTTCTCCTGATAAAGGGGTTTTCTAGGAACATCGCTGTAGCTGCAATATCTCAGATTTGTTCTCATTTTATATTTAATATAAGACCAACTTAAACTACACCAGTTTTCCCTGATTACTCTGGCAACTAAGTCAACACATCACTAATATTCTTGCTATTTCAATCAGCACTCAGGCTCCACAGACTGTTATTGTCAGTGTTTTCCATTCGTTTTAGGAAACGCTGCTTACGCACTCTCTGAAAATGGCATTTTAGTCCAACATTTAAAAGCTTCTCATTTGAACAGATATAGCTACAGAAAGCGATAATCAATAAAGGTCCGTAATGAATACAAACATTTTTCAACTGCCACAGGAAAACACTGTGTGTTTCAGTGGCAGAGTGATGCCTCTTAAGGCACCAAAGTGACATTTTCCTATTGCTCAAAACTCTCCAAGCATTCAAACTAGATATAGTTGCTGGAGATTAATCACTGCTGGATATTTCAACTATTTACAATTCTTTTAATCTTTCAGTTTTATGGGACAGCATTTATCCACCCCCAAGAAATGCATTTCAGAGAATAACTTAATTTTGGTGTTAAGAGCTTTGAAACTCTTTCAGTTTTTAAATTATAGTTAAATCTGTTAAAGGCCACAAATCAGTATACATAGGCAAGCAATTTTTGCATGCAGAATTCCAGGAGACAGTCATGTGAAAACAGACAGCTTTTATGAACCAAAGTCAAAATGGCCTCCACATCTTTTAGCCTTCGGGTCAAGTTTTCAGCATATGCATGCTTGTGAACTGCAATAAAGATTAAAGCCTCTTCCTTCTACCATAAATTTAAGATACTTTGATGGTACCGTGAAGCTACATTGCTCTTGACTTCAGTTTCTCACCTTTTGTCTACCCAGCTGCTCTTTATTTAGCTATATCCCCCTCAGATATCTCATAGGGCAAATAAACATCCCATTGGTGGGCAAAGTCCAGGTCACACACTTGAAAGACCACAGCTAAGTGAAAGGGGAAGTTACCGTTTCCCAGGAGTGAGGAGGGAACTAAAAGATACTCCAGATCTGACTGTGAAAGTACCGAGCACTAAATATAACCCCTGGGGGATGAGGGGCTGAAAACACCAACTTGTTAGGTACTGACAGAAAATACAACTACTTCAAATTACTGCTCAGTCTCACTCATCTCAGTAATTCAGGAATTAAGACCAACACATACCCATTTGTAAATCCATTGCACCAGACCCCACTAAACTCAGGGAACCTGACTTCCAAGGAGACAGCCACTGAGCTATTTGGGACTGCTCATGTCAAACAACTCTTGTTCTATGCTACTGCAATTATTTCCACAATTTACAAAAAAAATTCCAAGTCAGGTTCTTCTTCCCTATGTCTGAGCAAGCCCTTGTTTGAAGCAATCAATACTGGACATCATGTAAATGAGGGTGCACATTACCACAAGGTTAAAAAAAAAAAACCAAACTGTTTTTCTTGAATGTTACTCAGCTGTCTTTAAGAATCAATTAACTTCTGCTATGATGTTCCCAAAAAACACCCCTGTTCCAGCCACACCATATCACAAGCCCCCTTCAAACTGATCTCCATAGACTGAAATGTTTCTAAAGTGCACTTTCAAGGGAACAGAGTAATTGCCTGTAAAGCACAGACCTGCATGGCACCACTCAGCTACTATTCAGCCGCAGACCATCTGCTTCTGCCCCAGCTGTACAGTCATAGCCAGAAAAGAACAGCCAAATAGAAATTCTGACTTAAAAACATTTTATTGTTAGAGTAAAACATAATCTAAGGCCTAAGAAGCAGGGTCTCCTTCCCTGGACTCATTTTAAGTTAAGGGTCTCCTCACTGTTTTAATTAAATTCAAGTGTTAATTCTCAAATGACTTGGTTCAACACTTAAATTTTCTATTTTAGAGAACTCATCTCTGTGAGAATAAGACTGAAAAAAGCTACTAAACAAAGGAATAATTTTATATCCAATTCTAAAAAATATCAATTTTGAATATGATAAAATTTCTAGTGATAAAATGTAGAACACACATTTACAAGATTAAGACCTTGACTGCAATTTTATTACAAGTGAAGTGGGAGCAGGACAGGTATCTTCATACTCAGCATCAACACTTTCTAGAAAGAAATCAAATACAATTCTTAGGAAGATTGCATTCTTTACAACTTTGTTATATTACAACCATAATACTCCAAATTATACCAGAAATCAAAAATTACTTTGCTAAGGGTTTGCAACAAACAAAAGACTACCTGTGTCATCCAGAGCATCCTGTGTTTCTCCATCATCTGTTGATTCCAATTCTTTCACAAAGTTTGAAGGAAACAACCCTGCCTTGCCATTCAGTATCCCACTCCACCATCCTTCTTCTACCTGGAGAGAAATATTTTGCACATTACCAATAGAGCAAAAGGAAATTCCTATCAATTCCATCCGTACTTCAGTTATAAAACTCTACAAACAACTTTGGGCAAAGTTCAAATGACAATGATTTCTTTATAAAGAAACCTACCAAAGATGTAGAGGCATTAGCCAAAAAGAATAGCAAGAAAACAATTTAATGTTGCTTGTATCACTACAGCAATGATCCTTAAAACACGAGACTAGCCCCCTGCCAGTTAATACAGAAAAGCACCAAAATGTTCATCAACTTCTTCAAGACAGAGTAAGAGGCATTGCATGTCTAATAGAAGAAGAAAGTATTAAACTGTTCATGAAATACAGATGAAGTTTTTAGTCTGGGTGTCCATGGAAATTTTTACGTGTTCTTGCTGTCCATCTGTCTTTTCCTCTGTCTTGTCCAGTTTCCACCAGTCATGCTCCCACTTGCTTCATACCCACTGGGCAGCTTCACACAATTTCGGTCAAAAGACAAGTTTCAAAGATAAAATTTCTACAGATAATTTTGGGTAGAACAGAGAAAAGTCCTTAAGGACATCAGAGTAATGGAAAACTAAGCTGTCCATTCCTTCTAGCAGGAGGCTGAACAGCACAGCCTGGCCCTACATGTGCCACAGAACCAGGGACCTGCCCATGAGAGCTGACCAACTTTGATGAGTCCACGAGGATTTTGTGGTGGCACACAGCAGTCCTAAGGCTAGAAACATGTTGGAAAGTTTATCAGGAATACCCGACATGGTCTAGACCAGAACAAACAAAAGCTGGGCAGGAAGAGGTGATGGGGTAAAACGATGACAACATACTAAGAATTGTGCTCTTCAAATTTTGTCTTACATAAATTCAGTCTATTTACCTAATGAACACTATTTAAAAACTATAATTAAGCTAAATTTTCAAAATCTTTTATTTAGGTTGCCCTGGTTCAGGGCTGGAAAGCTGTTTTTAAGAAAGGAAAGCAAGAGGAAAATAAAAAAAGCAAACAAAGCAGCAGCTGTTTGCATTATCTTTTTTTAGCCTGGCTTTGTAGGTCACTACCCCTGACACACAGGCACAGTTTTTAAATGCCATCCCACCTCCAGGCAAGCAGAGCCCAAGCAGAACCTGGCAGCCTACAGACACAGGCAATGAAAAGAGCACTGTTGTTTTTAAAGGCATCCTGGTGCAATAATACCGCTTTGCTGTGGATGGTTCAAACTCAGAGGCCAGTCCTCTGAAACAAATTTTAAGCACAGATTACTGGCAAGTGCTGCCCAGGCTCTGGCACCTCAGGCTTTACAGAACACATGACAGAAAACTAAAATACAAATGCCTTGATTCACCCACACCACTCACCCAGGAGCCACAAGAAAAGGACTTTTAATGCTTACAATACAGAAAGCAACTTGAGCAACCATTTATTCTTCTGCCAAGAAATGTGGTCAGCAAAGCACTTTACAGCAAAGCAAAGCGATGCCAACTCAGAGGCACTCAGGAACAAACCCAAAATTTCTTGGGCACATTCACTTCAGCCTCCTCACCATACTGCCTTTATAAAACCCCTGACTATACACAAACGGTATTGCCAGAAAAGGTTTCTTTAATCAACATTAAGACACAGGCTGAAGAAGTTCTCCATGCTTCTGTGGAAAACACCTGCGCATCTGTTAGCAGCAGCAACACAGATGACAATTTCATATCCCTTCTCTTCCATTCCAAAATATTATTGTATGATCCAATCTCCACAAGAGGGAGGTACAGCTCTGGTACAGACACCATAACTTTTTTTTCTCGTGCAAATGCCATCAACTTATTTCTACAAAAAACTCAGATTTCTAAACAAAAACAGGGAAGAAGGTTGAAATAAGCAGCTTTGCCAATCTGGTTTGGTTTTTTTTTTACTAAAAGCTTCCCTAATGATGTAACATGAAATACTATTTTGCTTGAAAAAACAGTATGTAAATACTAAAAATACAGTACTACAAAAATAAATCTGCTCTTTAGTGCTGCTTCTGACAGGAGTGGAGGGAAGATAACAAGGAGAAACAAAGGTTTTACAGCAATGACACAGTCATCACATGCACTCTGTGCATGTTCTTCATGTGTAAAACCCACGTGATGTTCTATAAACAAAAAGCCCTGTGGATTCAGCCAGCACACAGCACAATTTTCTTCCCTAAAAGTTACTTCTGCTCTCTTCAATATCAGCTATTTAATTTCTGAACCCATTTGCCTCCACCTTTGATTTCATGATCAGTGGTCTCAGTTGCAACTACTCAATTTATGAAAACCATTCAAGGGCTAAATACCAAATTATTCTTAAGTAACTGATAGAACTGATACCCTCATGGAGCTGATTTTACCTTATTTTCCCCATAGAAAGAGGTGACCAAATGATCTTTCCTTGAAGTAACAGTTACAAGTCATCTGCATGTATATCAACAGCATCTTTTACACATAAATGGACATGAATCATCTCACAGCAGTGAAGACAAGTTACCTAAGACAAGTTATCCCAGCATATTGCACAACCAATGGACAGTATTTTCTACCATTCTTTTATTTCTGGTCCCATCAGTGCAGTTTCATGAAGCAGACAGACATAGTCTACACCTGTCGGATCCATTCTACATCACCATGAAAACAGTGTGCAAACAGCTCTGTGATCATAGGAAGCTGCAATATTTTTCTACCAGGTAGCACTTCCCTAAACATTTGTTAACAGTTTTTCAAAGAAGCAAAGATTGTGTACTATAAAAACATATTTTAAAATTATTAAGAAAGGAATAAGAATGGGAACTAACAAAAAAATTAAAATAATAAAATATAATCCACACTTCCTTAAGAAACCAGATGAGGAAATGCTCTGATCTTTTTATTCTGTTTGGCTACTTGGTCATCTCTGATACATGACACTGCACACCCCTCTGAAAATAATTCCAGATGCTGACACGTGCAACCAAAGCAGCAGCTTCCCCATTAGTTCACAGCACATGCTCTCTCATATGAGTGCCTACCCTGGACCATCCAGTCACAACTGCCAGTACAGGCACCATCCACAAATTAAACTGCTGAGGTTACCCAGGAACACTCCTTTACCAACACCCACACACAAAGGTATTTATGAAACTGTGAGTTTAGTGAGCAGGTTTGGCAAGTCGCTCACTCTGTTTGCTCACAGATATTAAATTCTGGAAATATTAGTGCAAATGCATCTAAAGGCATCATTTTTTCCTTGCTATGAGAATGGAAGAGTCCTTCCTGGCCCTGTGAGGCTAGCACTCTCTTCCAAAGGGGGTCACGTGCATGAAAAACAGAGTCTCATAAAGCTACTTAAAAAGCACCACCAGTAACACACGGCTAGAAAGAAAGCTTCATCCTCCTTCCTCAAAGCCTCAGAGAGGTAGTAGGAAGAGACAGCACCAGAGAAGGTCAGAGCCTGCTGTGCAGAGGTTTTCCACCCAGTTCTGAAAAGGTTCCTTCCACAATCACTCTGATCTTTTCCACAGCTTCCCTGACAGATTTCACATTTGGAACAGACACTCCTCCCACACATACAAGCCTCCCACCACTGCTATTGAATAGAACAGATACCAAGGAAGCACATGGCTAAGAAAAGATAAGAAACCACCACTCCAACTCAATGAGTTTATATGAGAGCATGAAACTGGCAAGTCAAGTCAAATAACATTTTTGACCTATACCAACCTGTGGGGATCGGTGAACATGCCTTTGTGTAGGGGCGGCCCGAAGCATTCCCCTGGGATGCTTTGTTCCTTGGTATGGACTGTCCCGGTTTGAATCTCCCAGTCGGCCGTCAGCCTCTCACTCCTCCCCGGCATTCTCCCATTGGTCCCCATTCCCTAATCCCACCTTTCCCCCGGCCCCGGGGTAAAACTGAGACCTTCAGGATCGTGTTTCACATTTGCTTTGGAGTTCGGCTGTAAGCATGGAATAAACCATCAAGCAGGATGAAAAGTGAATCTCCTTCCTGCCTCTTTGCCACCTGACAGTAATACCAAAAATGCCTCAGGTTCTGTGGGCTTGCAGGACCCACGGAACCGGGCAAAATACGGTATTACCAATCTGGAGTACATCAGCCTAAAGAAAGTGGTCCAACAGTTTTAGCATAAGCATTCTAAAGCCAAGGATCACACAGACAGGGCCAAAGAACTGTAAAACTCTTTCAAAAAAATCAGTCTGTGTAACAGACCACAATTTATTGTTGTGGTGATCAAATACTACTTCTAAACATCTAGCATTCATTGATTAGTATTAGATCAAGAGAGAAAGAACTCCTAAGTTATTAACTTTAGCTGCAAAAACACTACTTCCCATGCTACTTTCCTGACATGCTTGTAATACAAGCAATCCTCAGCACATGGATGGCCAGCTCTGTAGAACAGCTTACCTCATCAATGATGTCAATCACATCCCCCAGCTTGAGTTCCAGCTCATCCTCATTCTGCGGAATGTACTCGAAGAGCACTTTGCACTGCCGCTTCTTGGACCCTGATTCAAGAGAAATGGCAGAAGTAAGAACACTCATAATGGGGAACTTGTCATTCCTACACTCTGCTCCTGAAGAGCCAGAAACCATCCCAAAAAGCTACATAGTTTTTGATGCTGCTTTTACAGTTTGCTTGGGTCACCTTAGGGTAGCGAGCCATAGCTTCGACTATCAATCCCAAACAAACCAAAACTGAACCACTGATTACCAACCTGCTATAAAAAGCACGTTGACACAAGCAACTCAGGTAAATCCCCACTACAGTCATTTCTCAAGCTATTTCCTGACCAAAATCGGTAGTAATGACCATCACTGCCAGTTAGCACCTGTTTGGAAGAAAATGTGCAAGTTTGAGCCTCCAGTCTTTAAGCAATCCTGAAAGCAGGAACACCTTTTGTTGTGCACAACACTGGAGAGCTGATAGACCTTCTGGCCTCTAACAAAGACTTTGCTAACCACATCTCTGAGGTAATGCCAACATTTGCTGGGCTCATTTCAAAATCTAAACTCACCTTTATCTATGAATAAAAAGAACTCTCCCTCTTCTCAGTGCCAGTATGGCATCTAGTAATTCAAAATAAGGGTCAATTAGCTGTCTTTGACAAAGGCAAGACTAAAATCAAGTGCAGTCTTTAGCTGTCTGCCCCATATCATTAAAGCTTTGCAGGCATTAAAAAGGCAAAATGACACCCTGAGAGGGGAGAGCATTGAAGTGGCTTCTGACAACCCAAGCCCTGCAGCCACAGCGGTGTGAACCCACACTGCCTAATTATTCTGCACATATCCTGGAGTGCTGCTGCTACTGAACCCAGACAGTTTATGTATTTCTCCTTCAAACAAGAGGCCATGCCTTCAGACCTTTTCCACAACAGAGCAGCCAGCATGCATTTGAAGACAATTATCTTCTTGAGCTATGACCCATGCACGCTCCTATCCTCCTCAAAAGCAATCTGTCACAGTTGAAAATAAGAATATGAATCAAAAGCTTGAAGTGGTAAAGCCTAAGCTTACAGGCGTTGTGCAATTTCCATGCTCTCTCTTATACTTTGTACTCCTTCCACATTCAAGCTTCAGCAATTAAGATTAGCCGTGTAAAAACATTTCAAAACACAGATACGGCCTCCAAGATTGATCCTTGTCTTTTTATAGCACTGTTCAAAGTCCAAAGCCAGGCATTTAGAAGACCACACCCAGCATCCTCAGTACAAAACAGGCCAGGCATCTGAGTAATATTCAGCATCTAAAATTTCTGAGAGAGGGCTCACCAAATCAAGAATTTTCTACATGCTGGTATATGATCTATGCAAGAAACAAATAAACCAGAAATATGAAGCTTTATGGGTTATTTCTAATAACACATAATTGCCCACATAATGCACCCTGCTTTTACGTCCACTGGAACTCATGCGTGAGCCCAGAGGGATTGTTCAGTTAAGAGTAATTGCAATAAATGGTTCAATGGCTTTTACTGCCTCCTGCAGTGCTTTCAAGGCTTCTGCTTTGTAGGAGATTAACTGATACCAAAAAGAGGCAAATTAAAAAGTCACTGCCATTTGGTATAAATCTGAACTCAGTTCTCTTTTTCATAGCGTAATTATATCTAAATGGGAGGAGGGGGAAACCCACGGGTGCATTTCACATCCAGAACCTTCCCTCTCCTCTGAGGTCTGTTTCAGGTGACACACAGTTTAGGAAGTACTGCCTTCCACTTTTGAAAATCCCTAGAATAACCTGGGAAGGGAACCGATCCTCTCAGAGAACAGCACTCCAGCTTCACGTGCTGCTGCAGGACTGCTGGGCTGGCAGCCGGCAGGCAATTCTGTCCCTTTCCAAAACAACTTGTCTGGCTTCAGGTTTTGTTTCTTTTGTATAGGGTAAACCAAATTTAGCTCTTTGTTGCCGTCACTTAGCGCATCTTCTGTATTTTCCTTCTGCTGAACAAAGGCAGACATCTAACTGATAGGAATTCTGCCTGCAGCTTACCACCCACCTGACATAAAAACACCTGAATTCAGGGAGAGCTGCATGTGGTAACAACACAAGGGACTGAGCAGGCACAGACAACCTGCCCCACTGCACATGGAAACTTGCTATTAACAAAACTTAACTCTGTTTTTAACATTGTAAACCTCATTTTAGCAAGTGAAAAACCAGAAACACAAAGACAACTAAGCTCTGGAAAGCAAGTGATTGCCCAGGCACAGAGCAAACAGGATCTGCAGGAGTTGTTTAAACAGTCCCCTAAAAAGGGAGCACCATGTAAAATGGAAATGCAGAGACTGTCACTGCACCAGGTAAACAGCTGTGTGCCTAAAGGAAAGTGCTTGAACACCATTTTCTCCACGAGGATGAGAGTAGCCAGAGCCCTGCAGAGTTTGAGGCCAAGCTGTACCTTCTACCCTGGCCACAGCCACCAGCATGAGGATGTGACATGGAAAATATAGGAACATTCCAGGGTTAGGGTGACCAGAATGAATAGCTGACAGCCGAACTGGTATCAGATCATGTTCACAGAATCCTACAGTATCTCCAGCTGGAAGGACCCATAAGGATGACATTGATTCCCTTTCAGAGCCTGGCTGCGTTTAGCTAGGAACAGCATTAATCTTTCAGGCTGGATTATTCCAAAGCCTGCTGTGTAAACATCCAACAGCCACCTACGTGCTGTTGCCAACATGTACACACAGATCAGAGTCACTAAAAAGTGATTTTTACTTAGTTTCCTGGAACAAAGTCCCAACAAATTTGTAAAGGTGGTGGTCCCATTTCAGGGTTTTAAAAGACAACTAGTGGATCTTTTTTTACAGGCAAAACCTCAAAGTATAAACATGCCAGAACCAGTAAGTTCTGAATTCTTTTTAAAAAAGCAAGCTTAAATCATAAATGCCTTCAAAACCTCGTAAGACAGAGGAAGCCACAGTAATTTCAAGCAATATCTTACAGGAGATTGCTATGTCCAAATCCAAATCACAAGGTGGATCCAGTAAATCACATTTACTGGATGCAGGGAATGGTAGGTTTTCTGCTCTAAGTTTTAGTCACCTTTTTATAAAAACTGGCATTATAAATAGAAATCACAGATACAGAAGCACTGGTGCTACACTCCTGGCCATCCTGAGGGTTGCTGTTACAACAAAAGCAAAACTACTATGTTTTCTTAACACCACCAACTCCATCTTATTTCACACCAGAAGCAAGCCTATTAGGAAGAATCTGAACTACACCGTTGTTTCCTTGACAAAGCCTTGAATTTGTGGCAAAACTTGATGTTTTCATGTTTCAACATTTCTTTTAAAATGACCACAGGAAAATTTTTGATTATCATGAACAGGCCTGCAGCTCTCATTCAGGTACCTGGTAATACAGAGTTCCCACAAAGTTTCAGAGCTCTCTGACATCTGGAAGGAGTCTAAATCCTGTTCACAGGAAAATTCATCCCTATTACTAGTGTTAAAAGCTACATATAAGCTTTCTGCCCATACATACAGGAGCAAAATTTGTCTTTCAATCAGTGTTTCTCCCACGTTTCTAGTTCTCCATGTAACCTGAAAACTAAGTCATGCATTAAGTAATTCATGTTTATTTTTAAAATGCACATCAGCAGCACACGCAATTGAAGGAATTGGAAAGACCACGTACTCTTCTTGAAGCCTTTGGATGGGGGATGAGGCTGAAATCCTCCTGCTGGAAGCCCATAGCTGCTCATACGCTGCACAAGGCTGGCTACGTTGCCAGATTTCTCCCTCCTGAGTGGCACAGCATCATCCTTGGGCTCTACATCCTTCTTAACTTCCTGAAACAAGAGATTTAAAAGACTCAGAGGCCACTAAAATCACCCAAGAGGTCAGTGGTTTTAGAGAGAGGCTCCATAGACTAACAGATTTCAGGTACTTACCATTTGGGGTATAACGACATACCCAAAAATCATGGCCTTCATCCTACAACTAAACATACCCAAGGCTGTCATAAACTTGACCTTTCCATACACTAGTGCTAGTAAACAGGTAATGTGCTGAGCAAAACCAGAAGCACAGGCAGCATTTTAGCCATCTACTCCAACTCTAAGAAAAGGAGCTTTGAGCCCAGAAGTTTAATATTACAACTCTCATGTAACAGGTCGCACTTGAAACATTTTTAAAAATATAAATATTACTTCAGTGATGGACCACAGGATAGGGTACTAAAATATTTTAGTATATAAAACTGTATTAGGCGATCATCTCTGCCCCAGAAAGCTCCATGGTGTTCACAGAGAAGATGCAATTGCACTGCTGAAAGATGCGAGTAGAAAAGAAAGTGAGCTCCGAGAAACCGAGCGGGAGCAAGCGAGGGGAAAGATCCAAGAGGAAAATAACAGAGATGCAATTTTTCTGGTTAATGTCTCCCACTTTCCTATCTTTCTAAATCAGAATGTTAGCACTGGAATTGAATGTGCTGAACAAGACTGAGAAGCCTATAAACAAGAAAGCACCAGTTCCTGACAAAAAGGCCAAGTAGCAACAGTCACTCTACTGCATCAGCTCATTAAATGAGATCCCACTGGAGAACAGGTATTCTGAAAGAAGGAAATCATCACTTTGCACAAGAAGAAACCCATTAAGTCGGATCAATGGCCCATCTAGTGCAGAACACAGCTCCCAGCAGCCGAAATCCCAGATGCTCTTTAGAGCTCCTGCAACTCAGACCTTCCCACATTCCCAGAGCACCCGTAAGGGTTTCATCAGGGAGATGGATCACCTCCTGTCTCCCTCCTATGCCGGCAGTTGGAGCCATCTAATCCCTTTCTGCACCCAAGGTCCTGTCTGCCTCCACAGCATCCTTAGGGATGCAAACACCCATAAGTACTTGCAGATTTTGTGACCCACTTCTTGGGCACAATTCTTGTATCCACCATCAGTAGCCACTGGTTAACAACTCCATGAGTTATTGCAGCTGTAGCTGCAATAAAATATTTAATATTTTAAAACAGAATTGGCAAGGCATATATATACACTTACTCATGTGAACTCTTGAACATGAGCTTCAAGACAACAAAGCCCAAACATTGATAAAATGCCAAAAATACGAGAAACATATTCCCCAGGACCTGTCTGCTGTTTTTTGGACCATTAAAGCCCAGCTTTCTTACTGCAGCTGTCCAGCTGGAAAACTCAGCAGGTCTGGAAACCTACTGGTGTTTTCAAACGTACTGTGAACCTCAAGTTAAACAGACCAAAGCATCTTTCTATTTCTCAAAAGAACAGAGCGAGACTGCAGACAGCAGGATTCTTCCTCCCACTCATCTACATTACATAAAAAAGGTTTTTTAGAAAACAGTCGAGTAGTTCCTGCTGTTACTCTCCTTCCTCCACAGTGACTTCTGCCCTGGTGATCTTAGCTCTGCTGAGATCCATCCCATCTTCCAAGTCCAAAAACCCCCAAAATAAACAAAAAACTAACCCCTCCTGAATGCACAGCATCCTGTCTATCTCCCAGTTGAGCAGACAGTGCACATTTCAAAGATTTTGACATTGTCAGGCCTATACCTGGTTTTTGGCTATATTTTATCAGACTTACAAGTCTGATAAAACCATGAGCAATTAAATTTGGCTACAGCTGACAAGTTTGCCACCTCCGAAACACCGTTCTAGCTGCCTTGCTGACAAGGCCATTCTGCTCATTCTAAAAACATACTTGTTCTTGAAAACCTGACAAGGGTGTTTCTGCCTGCCCCTGGATTTTTAAAATTATATTTTTTTTTGCTATGCAATTTTTACAGCCTCCAAAAGACTCCAAGCTGCTCCAGGAACTAGTACCTCCTCAGGTTTTTCAACTGTAACACTTTCCAGTGAGGAATCAGCTCCAGGCTCCTTCCCCAGATCTGCACTTTGCACAAGACTTCAGAAGCAGCTGCTTCAATAGCTTTGTAAAAAGCACTGAGATGCAAAATAGAAATGGGGAAGCCCCACATAGGCAGTTTGGTTAAAAACACAACTTTTTTTTTTTTAATTTATTAGAAGAAAGAAGAGCAAAAACCAACACACACATCTCTTCCAAATGCTAGCAAATGGTGAGATAACCATCACCTTAATCAATAATTTGAATTAAACAGACAATATACTTTTAAGTCCTGCAGTAGCATCAAAGGCAGCAAAATAATGGATAGGTTATAAATAATAGGAAATTATTTCAGACAAAAGCAGTGCCCACTACAAAAGACCGAAGACCCAAAACCAAAAGGAGGAATGCTTGAGTAACTTTCTTGCCAGGCTTGAGTCTCTACCTGAAGTGATGACACGTAGAAAATACTCAAGAGGTCTAACACGAGACAATGGCAAATTTTAGCAGAAAGTATAATGGAATTAAATTAAAAAAGTAGATTCTAAAATAATTCTGTGTGCAGTCATTGCAGAAAATCTTGCAGCCAGATTGAAAGGGTGAAGATTTACTGATGAAGAATTTCATCAGCAGATATGAGAAAGAACAATCAGACACAGAAAGTCTGGTAGCACCAGGAAGAGGTACTCTGTACCTTCCTACTACATCCAGGATAGCAAAGCTGTGAACACTTCAATACACAGTTAAGAGAAACCATCCTAATCCAAGACACACAAAAGGGAAGAGGATGCAAGGAGAAGTTCAAGGTGACTGTGATAAGCACAGGAGCAGAGAGACTGCAAATCCGTCAGACTTACAACGAGCAGACGTGGGTAAGGGACTGGTACCAGCCAGGTTTGAATCAGAGTTGACAGTGACGTTTTACTGAGTGTGACAGAAAGCAACACTGGAGCATCACAGGGAGCTGCTTTGCAACAAGGAGAGAAAGAGCAACCACACAAGAGAGTTCTGCCACAGCAGCCAGGGAAAAATCTAGTTTTGACAAAAAACTGCAGAAGGGGTCAGTAAGCAATGCCTGGATAGGCCAGCAACTGCTTTTTCTGTATTTGACCCTCTAACATTCTTGTAAAGAATTCCCTATTTAACCCTTCGTAACATTCTTGTAAAGCAAGCACTATTTTTTTGTTCTCCATGTTAAAGGAGAACTGCAACATTAATTATCCTTCCTTGGAGCATTAAAAACCACATTAAGATTAAACCAAACTGAAACAAATTCAGGAATCCCTGGTCTCCACACCTGCATGTGGTCCGCTACACCACAACCCTGTAGTTCACATCAATCTTCTAACAGCACGGAAGTGCTCCAAAATTCATTTTCAAAAGCACACATCAAGATCCTCTGACAAACACACCCATCACCCCTGCCAGCACCTTCTTCCTGAGCATCATTGTTATGACTCCTTTCACAAAGGACTTAATTTCTACACAAAGACAATTTGGGCATCTCAAAACTGACACTTTTTGATCCAAATATTAATTCATGCCCCATTAATAATGTTAATAAGAGTTTGCAATTCTTACATCTCTTCCAAACAGCTTTCTTGCACTTCAGTGGCTGGAAAACAACACTGCCCACAGGCCTCACTTCTCAGGTACCACTATACCCAACCTGAACATGCCCAAGACTCCTGCCCATGGGCTTCACAAGACACTTTTCCTTCTTTGTTTTTAGTGGGTTTTAAGTCAGCCTCATATATCCAAATTATGAGAGAGAGTCTGTGTTATAATACCAACAAAAAGCTCCAGGACACTTCATCTTGTTGTGAGATGAGGCCACTGCCAGCTGCCAGCCAGCAAAACCAAAATGAAAATCTGACATTAACTGCAGCTGGAAATTTTAATATTTTTATTCTGCCTGTCCATTGCAGTTCAAGGCTTGTCAGTATTTCCATGAGCAGCACAGATTTTATGCATTTATGACTTGGCAGTACAAGGTCAATACAGACTGTCTCTTGGCGTAAAACACACTCCACTGGGAAGCAACCACCCACTTGTTCTGTTGTAAAGTAAAGCAGTAGTCATAATGGTTTGAAATTTTCATAATCTCCACTAAACGTGTATTTCGCAACACTTACAAAGTCACTACAGCCTGACAGGCAAAAAACAAGTATATAAATTTAACTCGCTGGCAAAAAAAAACAGACAAAGATGGGTTTTGCTTTAATTGCACCTGTCACAGTTTAAAAATCCCTCAGGGAAACGTGTATGTTTACAAATAAAAATCTCAAAATCATTTAGGTGCAGCAACCTGTGACGCAAGAACTATTCTTTATATGCAGACAAAAATGCAACACTTGTAAATGCATGCAGAGCCTCATGATGCCATTAAAATAAGCAGACGGTCCTGACCTACTTCTGAGGCGAGCAGGCAGCAGCCTCCCCACCATCAGCTGCTTGCCCACCCATGGCTCCAGCGGGGACAGCTGGATCCTCCCCACTTCCCTCACTGGAAGCCAAGAGCATGCAAATCAGCCAAGCAGTGGAGGTACAGAAAGCAGGTCAGAGCATCTGAAAGGCCAGGAGTTAAAAATACAATGTCTTTTCCTGAATTATAGGGCACATGTTCATCATCCAGCAAATCTAAATCCTTAGCTAGATTCTTCAAGCATAAATATTAAGACTTCAGCTGCCATCTCCTCCTATATATGCCATTATACAGAGAACAATCATCTTTAGACTTCTTATATTAATTCCACTGTAACATCAGTTGTGCAAAAATGATGTGCATTACTACTCAGTGGCTGAGTACATTTTAAAGCAAGAACTCAAACAGCAGATAATGGTCTCAATCTCTAAAGAGGCTGATATAAAGAATACACAAAGATAAATGTCTGAGCCTACACATACAATTATCTTGTCTCTTTTCTTCCCCATCAGAACAGCAATAAAGAACCCATGGACTGGCAAATTAAGCCCATGACTCATTTTACTGAGTAGAAAATAAGTAACACAGAATTGAACCTGTCATTTTAGGGGAGAGGGAGGAATTGGAAGCTTGTGATAAATCACCAGGCAATAGTTTTGTTTATACAAGTTCACGGTCTGCAAAATCCCATTCCTGAAAAAAAACCACATAGAAATGTGACTGTATATACATACAAAAATCTGTACAGCTGCCTACAGAAAAGAGATTGTCATCTGTAACCTGTTCAAGAGCAATGAAACCTCAGTTCCTGGAGCACAAAAATCTTCACACAACTAATCATTTAAGCACCACATTTTCAGTTTTAGTTACAGCAACAGACAGACAGGCACATGGCAGCCTTAACACCTCCAGTCACTTAAATCTTAGATATCCCATATCCTTTCATTTTGCCAGTGTCTCTTCCTTGACTAGAAAACATGATTTCTCATCCTCAGTGTAGGCGTTCCTATTGAACAGCTATTCCTATCTGTCTCATTACTTTACATGAACAAAATCTATGAACCAAAATAGCTGAGAAGCTCCTGAGCTGCTTTCTTGGAGCATTCAGGAGATCAGAGCAGGTTCCACCTCCCAAAAAAAGAGCTTGGCTGGGAGAGGTCAGAGGATGCCCCTGACTCTCCAGAGGATTAAACATTATTCTTGAAAATAGAAACAAATCACCTTAAAGATGAAAGCAGTTACCATCCAAAGAATGGACAAGCTTGATAACCTTTGTTTACACGACAGCTTACCTCCTGGAGAGTGTAACACGTGTCATGGGTTGATTTTTTGGAGCTTAATTTATGGTTGATGTAGGGAACGTTTAACAGCAAATCACTGGGTTTAAGTGCTGACCCACAATCAGGCTGAATGAACAGCGAGGCAGCATCACTCCCTGCCTTTGCCTCTTCATAATCTGACTGTTGCCTTTTATTAAATGACACCCACATCACATAACACAGTTTAACAAGTCACCAACATTTTTACATGTGTTATAACCTGTGCTAAATATAGCTCTTTTAATCATACTGTCTCCTTGTGTAGGAGGAAAACAATCATCAATCAGGCAGGCAAGGTAGCACTTCTTTCTCACAATATGCGACATGTGGAGTAAGTGGGATCTCCAGGAAGCATAAAAAATTTACTGAATTGCTGCAGATTTACAGACTAAAACCTGAGTCACTGAATAATTGTAATACTTGAAGGTCAAAAACAGACAAAGAGCTGAACTTTCCTACATAAGGAACACTCTACAGAGGTAATATAGAAGCACACTTGAAGTTTCAGATTTTGATACAGATTATAAAAATATTATTATACATGCATATAGTTTATATATATATATAAATAATTCAATTTTGTCATTGAGGATTGGATACATATAAACTTTGTGCCAAGCAAGTGTCAAAACAGATTCTGACATGAAGTCTTGATAGAATTGGCAAAATACAGGAGACCTTAAACAAAACATAAAAAACCAGATGTAGGAAAGCTCAGCAGTCAGCTCACCAGGTCTACTAACAGCAGAGCAAGGAATCCTAAATTAACAGGAGTAACTAGAGGAAGCACAGATCTTTACATCAATGTTTCCCACCTATTTAATTAAGAAAAAAGTTCATTTTAAAATACTTCTGAAAATAATACCTTAAGAATATTTTATGGTGTTGCCATGTTCACAGCCAGATAAAACCATTTTAAAATGCTGATTGCATTTCTTCTCTATTATATTTGCTAATACATATATATGAAAATTTAATTATATTTCTTCTAATTGTTTTATAGAATAACAGTTAATGTCCTGTCAACCACCAGCCACAAAATAGTGCTTTAGATCAATGAAAGCAGGAATCACATGTGGCAGAGGGCAAGACAGAGCTCCAGCTCCCACAGCACACGTGTTTTATCAGCTTCCCACACACAGGAAGGCAGGAAGACATTTCTTTCCCTTCTCCCAGTTAAGTGCCTCTACTGCTGGTCCAGAGAAACATGGGATCCAGTAACCACTACAGGTTCACTTTGATGTTTAACTCAGAACATCCCTTGTTCCTTCTCACCATCATCCTGTCTTCCTACATCCACTCTGTTCTACTCAGCTTTCTTCTTCCTCGCATCCTTTTCCCAAGGCACCCATCTCTTTCCATTCCCTGTAAAACCTCCAGCACTTCACTCATGGCCACAAGTTAAAACACTGACACACCCACATCCCTTCACAAGTCTTCCCTAAGACACAAAATTGAATACTTAAGAGATTGTCAAATAGGGCTAAAAATATAAATCTGGAGTTTCAGTGGAGATTAGAAAAGGTTTAAAGATTAAGTGTTACCAAAGATTCATACATTAACCAACATTTTTAACTGAAAATGCATCTTGCTTTCTGCTCCTGTTTTGAAAGCAGCTATGTAACAGACTCATCACCATCGCTTTGTAAGAATTCAAACACTTATTACACGAAGTCCAAAGCTAATGAATTCACATACATACATCAAAACATACTTTTGGGAACTGAAGAGCATCCAAAAAGCTTGTTACACCTAGAAAATATTTATCACAATAACCTTTCAGATCAGCTCATAATATTGGATAAAGCCAGAGTTCAAGGAATACATAAATTCGAAACTAAACTTAATGCTAAAAACAGTACAGTAGAGAAGAGCTAACTTCCCCCTCCAAAATGATGAGCCACCCAAAAAAAAAAAAAATTCACAAGTGGTGTAAATGTTAAGAGTTGACAGGCTGGAGATGAGCTACCCTTGAGCAGGTTTAAGCTTCAAGTTCACATTTAGATTACTTCATTCCACCTCATAAAAAAGCAAAAGAACAGATTTAATATTAACTGTGTTGGGTGTACACACACGTTGATTTATTAGACATATGGCAAAGGACTAAAATTACAGGGCTGGAATGTGCAGCCAGAGCCTCCTGGGATGTAACAAACATTACAGCAAACAGCACCTGAATAACTGAACTCTTTGGTCTTATTACATATGCTAATCCCAGAGTGCATATTTATAGCTGTATTCTAGACTTCTGTACACAGGGAAGGTCTAAACTTAAAAGTCAGGTTCAAGCCCACTCAGTCCCTGCTGCCCAAGATGCCAGCAATGCTTTCTGCAGTTTACTCAATGATGGTGGCAAACACCTTCTGATGGAGCACACCCTGTTCAAAGCCTCCAGCCAGGGAATGGTTGCCTTGCTCCTGTGCTCAGAGAGGAAGCTATAAAATTACACACGAATCAAGTGTAACAACTAAATAAGGAGGGACAAAGGAGCAGACTGCTTCATGTGATTACAGGAATAAGCACATGTATAAACCTGCTGCCTCTTCCACACAAACCACTACACTCAAACAGAGCAGCTTGAGGAGTATCCAGGAGCGTGCAGTTACCACAGAGCAACATCACAAGCTGATACAGAATTTAGAAAGCAAGAGGCACAGGTACGATCAACAAACTTGAATAACTCAAATCAGAGGGAATAATTAGCATGTTAAGCAGTATTCACACAGGTCATTAATCACACTTTATCTTGCTGTCCTTCAGAACAGCAGCTTAAATTCTCTAAAGTTCCATACCAGTGCTGCCACTGAGTCAATATTTAGAAGCTCTTTCCATTTCTCTCATGCTCTTGACAATACAGTATTTTCAAATATGGAATACATATATGTTAAGATAGTAAGTATTACAAGAAGCACCAGTGTTTTCCTCATTCTGTGTTCGCATTCAGCCTTTGAAGACTTCACAATACCACAGATTTTTCCTCTTACAGAGAAAACAACAGATTGCAAATGCAAAGCGAAATCTTCACAGGTGACTTTTTCAACATCTTAAAGCACAGGTGCTCATCTTGAACAGGGAAAGGGCCATATCGTTTCAACAGATTTCCTGCAGTTAAATAGTTCACTTTTGAGGAAGCATCTGTGACATTTCAGATCTAATAGTCCATCAAGATAAATAATTCAGTCAATTCACTTTCATGCTCTTTCTTTCCAAACAAGACACCTATACTGCCTCGGAATATGAAATAATTCACACATTCCCAGCCAACACCGACAAGGTAACAAAACTGCTGTGTGGACATGGTGACAGTTGAAAAGACAGCCTGACACACAGGCGCCCACGAATGGCTGCGTGGGCACAGCTGTGTCAGCAACAGCAGCTCTACACCGCAAACTCAAATACACCTCCAAACTTCCCCTCTTCAAGCCGGACACAGTCACATCGCAGAGGGACCTCACAGGGTATGAACCCAAGCAGTCAATCCAGTGACTCAACTGGAAAAGTCACAGGAATAAGAATAAATCATGGTAAGCTCTAAAAGACAGCGAAAATGCTTACATATCAGTGCCATTGGTTATATCTGTCAATGTCTGCAGTTGATTTATTTTTCTTTACTATTGTTTTTCCCCATGATAAGCATATTCCCATATTTTTTTACATGTTTTTCCCCATGATAGGCAAGGCTCACCCAAGCCATCTACCTTGCCATTCCAGTTGGAAAAAAGCTGTTTCCCTATTTATTCAGGCCAAAACAGCTGGATAGCAGAGACTTGTCTTTCACCCCACAAGCACAGGAACCATTATCACCATTCTCACAAATCCCGGACACGTGCCAATGGATGGGATTAGCAGGTACAGCTCAGGCTACAAAAGGTATCTGGATAGCTCTCCTCTAGTGGCCCTATTTTCTTAAAAAGCCTGAAGAAAAATCAGCAGGAACAATGGGAGGCACCACAGTATTGGCAACAGGGTTAAAGCACCAGCCTGAACACTCAGCTTCACTCCTGGCCTGGAGACAAAGAGCCCAGAGCTTCTCTCATATACTCAGCACTGAAACTGAAATTACTTAATATGGCTTTCAATCTTGCATGTAATCTTTGTTTCTGAGAAACAAGAACTGCCAGCTTTGAAGCAAACATCACCTTCTTACCAGCAGGGCTGCTTACTCTGCCTGGGAAGCAGTGCTACTCGGAGCCCTCAGTGTCACCTCCCTGCACAACCCACTGCGGTGACAGTTCCTTCAAAACAATAGTAAAGCAAAGGAAAAGGCTGTATAAACTGAAATGTAATTTGACCAACAGGACTGACAAATTGCTGTATATCTTATTTTCTCCAAGCCTTACCTGGATGCAAAGATTTTGGACAGAACACCTTAAGGAGCAGATGCCAACGTATTGGAAATAGGTATTTTATTCTGTTCCTTAAATACATTCTACTTACTTCAAACTAAATGCATATGGCTTAACCTGTATACATTGCTTAAAAGTGTATTTATCAATCTGCTTTTTGAACTAATGTTACTACACTTTTTAATCATGCCCAGGTTAGAATTAACCTAGAAGAGTCTGTCATGTCTGCGATCCCTCCCAACTCCGTTGATTCCTGTTTAAAGTTCTGGGTGAGGTCAATTTACTATTTTTGAAAAGGAATTAAGGAAGATGCTACGCTTGAAGGAGCTTTCAGCCAAAACTTCTCACTGGCTCACAGCACACTTGTGTTTAACAGCATCCCTCCAGTGAGAGCACAGGACAGAGGCAGCAAAGACAGGCTTAAGAAGGTAGGTCAGCTATGCTACTACTCTGAAGTGTTCGTCTAGGGGTGATGAAAAGGGAAGAAAAGAGGCTTGGGCTGTGTTTTGTTTCCACAAACACACAGACCAGGAAGTTGAACAGTAAGAATCACCTGAAAACAAATCATCCTTTTAAAAAAAGAGTTCTTTCTGCAACCACAGTAGTTGTCTGCCATCTCTAAGTGTCTCCCTGTACTACAGAAGGGGACATAAGCTAAATCAAACCCAAGTAATTTTATTACACAAACAATTCTAAGACCAAGAATTTACACTATATACTAAATAAACTCTCAAAATCATATTGCAAGCATAACTTAAATTCATGCTGTTCCCATTCACCACCCCAAATCACAAAGTCTGTTTACAACATTCGATGTTAAGAACATACAGAAAATAAAACAAGCTTACCACTTCCAAGGACATACTTGCTCGAACACGCCCCGTGTTGCAGGGTTTTTTTTTTTATTTAGGGGGAGGAAGAAAAATGTCACAGTGAGCAAAGTTCACGTGTTAATCTGGAGAGGATCCAGGCTCGGCGCTAGCGCGGCAGCAGCTGCTCACACCTGTGCAGGCAGGAAGCTGTCCCCGCACCAGCTCCAAGGCTGAGGGGCTGCATGTCCCAAACACGCTCGGAGAAGTGTCCAGCTCACTCACCACAATGTCCCCAAAGCCTGCTGGCAAACTTCTCTGCCTTAACTGATGAAAGCTACTGATTAATCTATCCACTGCTCCTCCCTCATCCAAGTTATTGCCTTGAGCTTATAATCAAACTGGTTTTACTACCATGTAAAGCCTATTACTCACAATACAGCTATTTACAAAACTAAGACAGCAATAAATGAAATAAAACGAGGAACTTCAGTTCTTAAAAAAAAAGGTCTCTGCTATGTAGGGGCAAAAACTTTAAAAAATAAGCAGAAGGATAAACATCAAATCATCACTTTCAGTTACCAACACAACAGGTGTCTGGAGAGTGAAAGAACTACTCAAAACAAATAAATCAACAAAAATTAATCTTAGTCCATCTTGTCAGAGTAAATGCAAAGGAGTTAAAATTCATTGGGCTAGAGAAAGAGGGAAGTCTGGGGGGTTTCCTGAAGGAGCGGAAGCCTGGACTCCTAATCTTCACTTTCAGAGAACTGTTCCTGTATATTATATAAAGTCTAGAAGCAAACAGAAATAAAACCCAACCCAAAACCAAAAGGTCTTCCACATTCCACACACCTTAATATCTCCAAAAACCTCACACGTTCCATCTAACAGCATTACTGCACTTCTCTAAATCACACTGGAGACACATGAATGTGTGCCCATTTCTCACTGTGATGGATTTTAGAAAGGAAAAGCTGCTCTCAAAGAAAACAATAAAAGTCTGCTAGGTTCCATTGCTAATTCCTTTAAAGAATTTATGAAGTTGTTTATTTTAAATTGCCCATACAGGAAGAAGCAGGAAAATGGCAATAACAACGTCAGAAACACGAACGCTAATTCAACCCCACTCAGAGAGGATATGCACACAGTTGAAACAGGAATTTCACACCAGGTTTTGTTAATAACATTGGAAACGTGCACTCCAAAATCCGGCTCTGCAGTACAGGCAGAACGTCTTTAAGAAGCCTGAGCACTGACAAGTGAATTCAAGGAAATGAGCTTCACAAGTAGGCAATGTAATTGCTTGCACTCTTTTTTAACCTAGTTGTATTCAACTGCACATTTACCACCATCTTCTGGTTTTAGAACTGCTCTGGACACCCACTCAGTGACTCCTCGCCCAACCTTTACAGCACCTCCCACTCCCCATCCCACACAGTGACACCACACAGTAGTATCTGAGGATGTTTCAGAAGCTTTATGGGGTTCCTCTTAGCTGAGTCTACCTGTTCTCTTTCTTTTAAAGAAAATGATGTAAGTGGAAGTCAGCACCAAGAACTGCACCTTTTGGGACAGACCATCTCAAATTGCTGGTTAACCCATCAAGTGCTGGGCTCACAGAAAAAATCCTGGTCCCAGCTGGCACCAGGAACCAGGTACCACGAAGCTCTGATCATTCTCCAGGACTTCCCTATCAATATGCAAAAGGCTTGGGTAGAAACCAAAAAAACCCAACCAAAAAGTTACCAGATGATGTTATAAGGTACCAAGCACCAGCATTACATCAATATCCACAGGAAGCTTCCATAAATTCCCTTCTCCATAGGAGTGCTTCAAAGTCATATAGTACTTAGCTCACCCACACTGTTCAACAAATTAACCCAATTAAAAACAGTCTCAGCTTCCTTTGCTACACTTTTAACAGCAAAGACGCAACTGCTACCACTACATGAAACAAGCTACTATCACAATTTAAAATATTTTGCAATGTTTAGAGGCTTGAGAAATAAAAGAAAGACAATCAAAAAGCTATTCCCTGCTTTAAAAACCCAAAATGAAGTTGACAGCACTTAGTCATACTTCAAATAGAAAAGATGCATTTTTCGAAGCATGAGAAGTAGCAAAAAATGTCAGTAAATCCAACGTACGGGCAGAGCCCAGAAGGAGGGAACAGAAGGAGACTGATCTGGTTTAGCAGTGAGGATACAGTCTGAATCTGGGGCATCCAACCTATTCAGGCAGCATACAGCAATAATCCTCCTGTCCACATTTTGCTTGTCCTTCAAACAGGCAAGCAGCAGCCTTGTGCTGCCCAACAGCCAAGGACAGCTGGAAGCTGGCACCAAGGCAACAAGCTCTTTTCCTGCCCTCACACAGGATGAAGAAGAGACAAACTAACAAAACTAGCAAAAGCAAACTAGCTGGAATTAGAACGATCCCCCAATTTTCTTTCAGTTGATGAAAATCAAAGGCTTTTATTCCTTTTTAAAAAATAATTTATCTTCTCTAATAACATCTAACATTTGAAAAAGGAAACATGTTTATCTTCATCCAGTTTAATCGGTCATATTTATTATGTTTTTAAATTTTACACATGAAGGCAAATCTAGTGGATAACATATGCACTTTCAGCTTCAAATGTTGATCTTTTCCAGATCAACTTTCAGTTTCAAATGTTGATCTTTTCCAGATCAACACAAATTATAATTTACCATCCATAGTCTGCATGGAGAGGTTATATCCTGGCCTCAGTTCAGTTCTTAAACCAGTGTGTATATATATGTCACCAAAAAGCCACAAATTTAACCACATAATGCATTCAGGCCAGATCCCCATTTAATGCATGAAATTATATTCCTAACAGGAGAGTAAGATGATCCTTTCAGGAAGGAATAAATATTCAAGTACAGTTCCAGAATTTTGCAACCAAACATGTAAAACTTGGTGCAACCCTTAGTCCTGTCCACGGCAATTTGCCTCTCTGGTTACATTTCTGTCCTCTTTCAGGCCTTCATGCTCCTTCCCTTTCACGTGCGCCATGAGAAGTCAGCAATACTCATCCCTTGTCAGCATCCTCACTGTTCTTACCACTCTCAGTGGTGATGGTTGTTCTCAGCAGCAAACAAATCCATTTCTCAAGGGACTTTCCTCATTCACAAGGCCAGAGTCCAGCCCTGCTTGAGCTCCTTTCCACGTCCCTCCAGCAGGTCACCCACACCTTGCAGGTGTTAACAGCACACCAGGCCGAGCTGGACCATTTGAATTTAGTTGCTGAGGCTTGGTACTTGCAACACTCTGGTCACAGAACAATCCCATAGATCCTACAGCACGATCCAACAACCTACTAGAGCAGCAAATGAGAATGGTTTGGGAGGAGGCACAACAACAACAACAACAAAAAAAAGCAAAACAAAACAAAACAAAACCACCACACAAACAAAAAAACCCCACCCCTTTTCTGCAACAGCTTCCCCAGAAATAGTCTCTCAAACTGTAACTACCTGTATATTAACATTTAAGAAGAAACTATAATCGAACTAACCGTGAAGAAAACACACAACTTCTTCCCTAACAATTAATGCTTTCCCATGATCTCACCACTGCACAAAAGCCTTCCAGCCGAAACATACCATCTTAAAGAAAAGTTCCCAAGATCAGCCTCATAACTGCACTCAGCTCCAGAACCAAAAAAGCTCCAGCACCAAACAGGCAACTTACCCCTGTTGTCATGAAACAAAAGTGATGATTTTCTTCTGCACAACTTCCCTTCTAATTCTCCAAACCCTTACACCTTCTAGAAAACTGACTGTCCCCTGTCATTCAGGACATCCGACCGTGCCATGCACATATGAACAGCTGGAGAATTAAAAATACCTGCAGCTGAGAATTAAAAATACTTGCAGCTGAGATGCCAGGATGCAAATAATTTTAAACAAAGTTTATAAAAGCCACAGCAGCAGAAGGGCAAGAAAACATCCAACAAGTTTGGTAATTAACACAGAAACATGTCACATCCAACTCATCTTTGCTCTTCAGCAGAAGGACAAACTGATGACACACAAACCAGCAAAGAGCCGAGTCTGACGCTTTCTTCCTACACAGCACTTGAGAGCTAATTAAGAACATCAGCACAATAACCATCAAAACACCACTTGAGGTCAAATTACTATTTATACAGGACTCAAAGCCCAAAGATGACTTCAAACTAAACTACCAACAACTTGAAAATGTTAGACAACTGCAAAGCATTCACACAAACTTTCCCTCGGTAGGAGACCCTCACTGAGAACAACTGGATTGTTCCCATCAGTTTTAAAAGGAAAATCTTAAAACCCCCCACAGTAAATCAGAAAAGAGTAATTTTGCTTTTTCAATTTTTCAGAGAAATTGTCAAATTTTAAATAAGCAAGTGTAAAGAAGTGTTTATAGCACTGGACCAATATCCCCTTAGGTTTTATAACATGAAAGTATCACAGTAAGATACACTGGATAGTTCTGGTTTGCAAAGAACTCATTTCACTTCAAAAGGGGCAGGAATATCTACATTGGAACTATATGGAAGTGTTACACCAAGGAATTTGCAGAGTCACAAAAAAGGCAGTGCCAGCAGCAGAGTCCAGGGTAAGGTAGAATTGCTCCTTCAAATAAAGCTGTTTGATCCAGGCTGAAGAACCCACATCAGCACAGCCTGAGGATGCAGCTTTTCATTATAGATGAGCTGACTGAGCTGTGACCCGCCTTTCCCAACTTTCTCATGACTGGATGTCTTCGATAGGAGTAGATTTAGGGTTTTTTTTATAGTCTTGGTTTTTTAACCAGTTCATCCCACTAAAGCAGAAAACCACGGCTACAGTCAACTTGGTGCACTGCACAAGTCAGAGGGACACAGAATTCATAGTGCAAAGGTACAGACCAAAAGAAATGCTAAAGTGAGTAAGAACAGAGAGCAGAACTTAAATTAAAAAAAAATCTTCAAAAGCATTTAAAAAAATGTTATCACCTAGAATGTCTTCCAATT
>VZTI01001285.1:2082643-2105255 GCA_013397865.1 Struthidea cinerea
AACAACACCCTGTTATAAATACAACTGTTGTGTATTCCAGCCATTTCAGTAACAATGAACCTGCCACACCATCACAGTAAAACCAAGCCAATGCAGAAACTCACCTTCACAAAATTGTCAGGGAACATGCCCCTTCTGCCATTTAACTCCCCTTCCAACCATCCTTCTTCTTCCAGTTTTTTCACATTCCTGATGATTTCCCCAACTCGGATTGTTAACTCATCATCATGCACTGCATCATAGTCATATTCCACAATATAGTCCACTAAAAAGGAAAAAAAAAAAAAATGCACAATGAATACAACCCAGACTGGGAAATGCAACTTGAAAGCCAAGTATATTCAAAAGGCAAACCTAACAATGAATGCTAAGAACAAGCCTCGCCCTCACAGCAATGCTCTTCTGTGAATTGTAACATTCCCAAGTATTTTGCAGAGGGGGAAACAATTGGATAGCCACCTATTAGAATAAAGTAAATTTAGGAATATGACACCAGGTCGCATTTTGGTGGTGGTGGGTACGTTTTGTTCATGTGTGGTTAAAGGAATTGCTGGCAATGGTTTTCTCCCCCACCAAGTTCCAGCTGAAGATTTACCAGTTATGAATCACTGCCCATAGGGCAAGTGCTTCTTACTCAGTGCATGTTTGGGGCCAAGGATCAGACACTGTATGTATAGTACATACTTGCAATGCTTTGTTAAGTTTCATACTTGAGCCTGCTACTTTGTCTGCAAAAAATTAATGTCTGCACACACAGCATTTTTGCAGGTTTGATCCAAGAAATGCCATACAGCCAGAAGGTGTGTGATTGATAATATCACAAATTGCACAGATGTGTAATAAGCACCTTCCTTCAGAGTCATTTGGTTTGTATGAAGTAGAATATGCAAGTGAGCTTCACTTTTGATACAATGAAGTTTACTCAGAGGAGCACAGCAGTGTATTCACATACTTGTCCATCTGTTGCACAATGGCTTAAGGCTTGTTTGGCAATACAGACCCATTTGTTCATCAAGAAATTCTGTTCATGCCAGAAATTTCCACAAACTTGCAGCAATCAAATAATCTTCCCTCTCACTCAAATTCAGTCAAATATCAGACACTGCCTAATGTTAAAACATTGTTCTCACTGAAACCTTCCTCTCCTCTGCAGATCACAATGCACAAGAGCACAACAAGGTTAAATGACAAAAATACTGAATGGTTGTCGAAGTTTTTCCCCAGGTTAATCTATTTTATCAGTGCATAATAATATCCAACAATTAATTTAAAAATGAAGGAATCAAATGGGAAGAAGTATTATTTCCTTGGTATTGAACTTAGAGCTGCATTAAATCAACGTATAATTCTAATCTGTGGGCAGTTTTGATCACAAGTGCAGCTGCAGCGATTGCAATTAAGCCTTTACCCCTCTCCTGCCTATGGATGAAGCCAGAAAACCCTTAGTAAAAAAAGAGAACTACATGATGGTGCCATGAATGCAAGAGATGCTTAAATGATACGTCTGGCAAACTATTTTCTGAATATACCCATAAACAAAGGAGCCAATAGACTATAAACATGAAAACTTAGTTTTGCTTTCTTCCTTTAAGAAAAAAAATTATTTTATTCCTTTTGAACAGCAGTCATCACTGGAGTTACCTGCCTATGATACACACCTGGAACTCCTAGCACACACTTTTTGTACTGGAGACATTTATTTTTGCCAAATGTACTCTCTTAGGCTTGTTCCAAAGCATCATATTCCCCCATTACCGCCTGCAGCAAGCAGAGTAGTTCTGTCTGGCTTCCGCACAGAATTGTCTCTTGAGTGGTTGACATAAAATATTGCCAAACATAGAGGAAATTCTGGCAGCCACGAATCATAAAGACAACAGCCATTCATCACCTAAGAGTCTGGAAATGAAACCCAACTTGACCCAGCCATTCTGGAAAAATATAAATGTACAAAAATTTAAGAAATACACATGTCACATATTTCTCTCATGACACACTGTTTTGAAGCACATTAGCAGGTACCATATTTCAATATACACACTATAGGAGAGCTTTACAGTGCTAAACATGGAAAACAGATCACAACAGTGTCAGTCATGGCAAATGCTCACAGCAGTGACTTGAACTGCCAGACACCTGGTCCTTTTTCCACAGCAGCAGTAGATAATCACACCCACACTGTGTCAACATGAACCAATTCTATTGAAAGCATATTTATTCCCTTGGGAGAACATTTCTGTATTTGTGTTTGAAATATACAGCACATTCATTTTGGTCACCTTTCCAGACTAAAAAACATGGACTCAGTCATGCCAACAACCAGTGGAGAACCTGAAAAACCTCCAAGTCATCATCCACATGTCTTTATGTTCCAAAGACAAATAGCAGTAAACAGACATCAACTTCTTAAACTTGAAATTTAGGTGCTGAATTTCCTTTTGTATTTGTCAGTGATACTCAATGCCACCTTCCCTCTCACAGATATGTAGACAAACCAGATGTGAATTCTGTTGCCTTGTCTGTGACGTGGAAAGGACCATGGGGAATGGCAAGATAGTTTCATCCGATATATTTTGTCCATATGATGGCAGTGAAACAGCAAGGAGCTACACATCTCATGTCTTGCTACTATGTGGTCCTTAAGAAGAACACTTGTAAATTTTGCTTTTCAATATTAGCAAGTAGCACTATTTAAATCATCCAGGTAGTTCACACCTCAGCATGACGGGCAAGAAACCACTGTACTGCCAAAACAGTCCAGATTAAATAAGCCTCTGAAACATCCTGAAGTATAATGTTTAACCAAGTAAAAACAGAGTCCAATGATGACAGAAAACATTTTTAAGGAATCACAACTCCTTATAAGAACAATAACTAGAAATTACATTAGTTGACTGATTATACTTTGTAATGCTTGTACTAGTTCTGAATGCTTTTGAATGCTTCAAGTTCTCACTTAAAGCTTTACTTGATAACAGATATTGCTGACTAAATGCAGTGTAAGTTGGACTCCAGAAATATAAGCTGGTCAAAATGTTTCTAAAAAATTCTCAACTGGTATAAGGTGCAGCAGAACTCCTCAGCAACACAAACTATCAAACCCACCTATCTTGTCTCCTCTCTGCTTTTTACACTGCTTTCTCCATTTCAAATCCCACTCAAATCAATTATCTGTAGCTTGAAGCCCATAATGATCAAGTCTCAAATGAAAAATAGTGTTCTCAAGCTTGAGCAGGAATGCTGTGAGGTTTACTGTGCTTTTCTAGCACATCCAGAAACACCAAAGTTTACCTGAGAGGGGGAGACAACTTTCTCCTGAGTTTTCACAGTATCTGCATACAAGGAAAGGCTGAAAGTGCTGGGAAAAAGCTCAGGGAAATCTCATTGATCAGGGTATGGAAAAGCCTGAGCTGTGCCCCAAGAAAACACAAGAGACAATGGGACAAAATGAAACCAAACAAATGCCACTTAAACATATATAAATACACGCTGTCATCCAGCCATGGCAGTTTTCCAACATACTTAGGGAATCCTCCAGATGGCTTTTTTTGAAGGTTCTAACCCATTTTTGGTGGCAACAGATTGATTAAAATCAACAGAGCTAAGAAAAAAATTATTGACTGGACATCTTTGGAGGAAGATGGCTCTGTGGGAGCGGTCTGTTCAGCTGTTGTTTTTTAGTAAGATGACAACCTCACTAATGACACAATAATGAAACAACTAGGCTGGACATTAGGAAGAAATTCTTCACAGAAAGGATGAAAAGGGCGATTACATATTGTAATGGGCTTCCCAGGAAACAGTTTAAGGGAAGACTGGACGTGGCACTTAGTGCCATGGACTGTTTGACATGATGGTGTTTGGTCATAGTTTGGATTTGATGACCTCAGAGGTCTTTTCAAAAATATTTGATTCTGTGATAAAACAGACCAAACACGTCAAAGCCAGTCAGCCCTGTTAACAGCTACAGACTACATTATTTCCCACAGCACAAAGAGTCCTATCTAACAATAGCTCCCACTGTCAGCCAACACAGCAACACTGCCTGCACCAGGTATTCTGTCGCTGCTGGCACAGGTGAACTTCCCACTTCTCCAAACCTTACACAACCAGCTCTTCTGCCAACCACATCCCAGTGCCAAGGCAGAAGCCAAGTTCCCCAACAAGCACGGCCGCATTACACCCATCTTCTCTGATTTTAAACAAAGGATGTCTTCAGCTCCTCAGACTCTTTCTGAAGTTGCCTATCAGAGGTAATCTAAGGCCCTCTGGTAGCCCTAAAACAGAAACCAATAAATAAATCAAGGAAGAGCTAAAAATATACCAAAATTCTAGCATGCCTATGTCTTCAATAGAAAGAGACACTCATCCAGCAAAGAGCACAATTTCACATTCTTGGTATTACAATACAGTCAGAATCCAGTGACCTTTCTGTAGTAGCCAAAAAAAAGACACAAACCAGATTTAAATAAATCCCATTAAAAACACACTTTAATAGAGTTGTTGTTGTTTTGGTGTTTTTTTTTTTTTTTTTTTGAAAAGAGGGGAGTGGGATTCATCAGATAACTGAAATCCTTGCATATATTGGGAAGCCTTGCTGAAACTTTCTGCAGACTGGAGGGACAGAGTCCAACGTGAAGCAGCAAGAATTGCTGCCGTGCTCCATAAAGGTCTCTTCAGCCAGGTTTTAGGCCAGTTCAGATTCAAAGTCATTTACTGGAATGACAACCCTGGAAAGTTGTGTGGCCTCCAGAAGTACTGTGCCAGCAGAACTGCAGTTACACTAGAAACTCAGCTTTTGCTTTTCCAATTTATCACAACAGACAGTTGCTGGATGCCTAAAACAAACTTCATTAGTACTGTTATTTCCACTTGCACATTTATCAGATAAAAGCCCCAAAGTTTAGTCTCCTATAAAACCAAACCTAACAATTCTGTTATTATGTATGAATAGAGTTACACAGAGTTACAAAGGTATTTCATTTCACAGCAAAGTTTACAATGCAGACAAAAGATCACAGAGAACACAATCTTACCCTTTTAACTATCATACTTTTCTTCACAATTATTTCAAAATATCATTAAAAGATATTTGTGCCTGAATCACAGGGTAGTTTGGGTTGGAAGTGACCCAAATCAGGTGCTGAACTTAAGGGCAATGCTTCTTCCAGTTGCTTTCCCACAGAAATGTTCCTACAATTTGTGAGCTATGGGAATTCCAGTTGGTTTAATACTAACATAATGTATGTTTGGCCACTTAAGACAGATCTGAACACTGAAAAAGTAGCTCAGGTGTTTAAATGCTGAACAATGAAAACACCTCCATAAGTGTTAAACATACGTAGTGGTTATAATAATGTTTTCTTTCCACTTCAATACCACATAATTTCCTGTCACCCTGACCTGAGTCACTGATGACAACCCAGATTCTTAAATAAAAAGGCCTGATAGACTTCCCATTACCCTTAGAATTTTAGTTCCTGCTCCCAGAACTCTAAGTTTTGTCTACAAAGCTCTCCTGTAAAGATACATGCACAAGGTGAGCGCCAGGGTTTGGAAACCAAAGACAAATCCCTCCTGGCCAAGAGCTCCCACTGCTCTGCAGCCAGGCTCTTTCCTCCAGGCTCCGCATCTGCTTCACTCACCTGTCTACAAATGACCATAATAACCAGTTCCCCAAAGATCCAAGTATTCCTTTGGGGTACAGATGTAGGTTTGCTCTTCATCAGCCTGAGTAAGGGAGCACCTCAGATTTCCCACTATCAGAGAAACCACTCTGATCACTGATCTTGTGCAAAGTCCTTCCCTTCCTTTCACACACCAGTAACCACCTGACTGAGAAGCAGCTGAGGGACTGAACCTTGAACAGATGGAAACATTCAGTATTTCCTACCTCCTTCTCATGGTGCCCAATAAAGCTACATCACCAACAGAGTGGGAAAGCCATGAAGTTGTATTTCCAAGACATCTTGCCCTGAGGATGTTGTGATCCCATGCTTTCTTCTGTGTGCATTCACTGGTCCCTTCTCCCTGCTCTGTGCTTAAATTAGCACTTATTTGTAATACTGGTGAATCAGATAAAGAAACAGCCCAAGAGAAAACTTGTAGTGACAGATTTCTGCAAGTTTATCTCCTCAAGATGTCTCACTGCAGGGTCAGACACAGGACTGCTTCAAACCCACTTTAGATGAACATCTACATCCCTGTTACAGCCCAGACCAGGAGTACACTGTTCAGTGAAGCTCCAAAGCACCCTCATTTGTGCTGGTTCAGTTCAGTGTGGAACAGTCTCACAGCAAGTAATCTGGAATTTTTTTTTCACTGAAATTAAACCCAGGAACACACTTAATGCATGTTAATCTTTAACGGGCATTATGCCCATGTGACAAGACTAAAACTACAATGATATGAAGAAGTCCAAAATTTGGAACGTGAATATGGTCCCTCACACAAGCAATTTCCCTCTACAGATCCACTCACCTTGCCCCTCATCACTTGCTGCTTTGCTCAAAGCCAAAATCTGCCATGAAACCACATCCTAACATAATACATTATTGATACAAGGGCACTGGATTCCTGTCAACTCTGATGGTAAGGATGCAGTTCCGTGCTATTAAGAAACTGAACAAGGGTAATTAGCTAATGGAGACCATGCAGTCTACACGTATTTAACAGTACAGTCACTAGTTTTGAGCCACACCATACAGAAGAGCAGACATTTCACTGAGCTGAACCACGCAGAGCCATCACATTCACGTTCCACGTGGAGGACTTGCAAGCAGTTGCATCACAAGGGCTACTGGAAGTGTTGAACATCACCAATGAGATGTTTTACCTGCACAGTAACTCAAAAGAAGGTCGGGTGCCTCCTGTATGACCTCTGGAATAGGAGTGACACATGGCAGAGACACTTCCACCTCCCGAGGGAGCCACACCAGTCGTGCCAGCTCCAGTCCTGCCAAACAGCTCTGTACCAAAGCAATCACACTGCCTCCTGCTCCTCAAGCTTTGATCCTGTGTGCCAGCCAAACAAACTCTGCTGCCACAAGGAAAGGATGTTGCAGAGAAGGTTCTCTGCATAATGCTGACCTCATTTATTCAAATATTGACTTATGGTCTTGTTTTAAGCAAAATGCCCTGAGCCATGAGAATTCTTGCATTAGTTTATAATAATACAACATAATGCCAGTGAAATTGAAAGATTTTCATGCCGTTCTATGTACATTTTCTTTTAAGCATACACAATTCCCAATTTGTTGTAAACTGATTATTCCAGTAGTGGATTATTTCAAAGACAGAGAACCTAAACCTGTACAAATTATTAGTTCAGGTTGCTGGGCAAACAAACAATCCTTTCAAGCACTAAAGATGCCTCCAATACATACAAATACACAGTGTTGGACTCAAGCTGATTTTACATAAAACCAGCTCAGCTGTGTCCACCCAGTCTCTGGAAGCACCACAAACACCCTGCTGTCACCCAGCAGAGACTCAGTTTGGATGCCAACAGGATTTGCTCTGTTTAAAGCAACTTCATGTTGAAGTGAGTATGAGCCTTCACTCTCTCTTCAACACAGCCCATCTCGGAAGGCTCAGCGGGTTCAAAGCACCATTAGATGAGTGAGGGCAATCAGCCACTCTGCTGCAGTCAGGCCAAATTCCCAGCAAGCCCCTTTCCACTTCCTCAACACAAGAGCTGACCACTCAGAGCACCATCCCCCATCTGAGCCAACATCAAATTAATCACAGAATAAGCTGAGTTGGAAGGGACCCACAAGGATCACTGAGTCCAACTCCTGGCCCTGCACAGGACCATCCAAGAGCCACACCCTGTGCCCGAGAGGGATGTCCCAACACTTCTCAAACTCTGTCAGGCTGGTGCTGTGACCACTTCCCTGGGGAGCCTGTTCCAGTGCCCAGACACCCTCTGGGTGAAGAAACTTTTTCTAATATCCAACCTTAACCTCCTCTGACACAACTTCAGGCCATTCTGGTCCCCACAGAGCAGAGATCCATGTCTGACCCTCCTCTTCCCCTCATGAGGAAGCTGTAGACCACAATGCGGTCTCCCATCAGTCTCTTCTTTCTCCAGGCTGAACAGACCAAGTGACTTCATACGGCTTTCCCCTCCAGAGCCTTCACCATCTTTGTTGCCCTGCTTTGGATACGCTCCAATAGTTTAATATCTATTTTTGCACTGTGGTGTCCACAGCTGCACAATATTCAAGGTGAGGCTGCCCCAGTGCAGAGCAGAGCGGGACAGTCCCCTCCCTTGTCCAGCTGGTGATGCTGTGCC
Source organism: Struthidea cinerea (assembly GCA_013397865.1). Taxonomy (NCBI): domain Eukaryota; kingdom Metazoa; phylum Chordata; class Aves; order Passeriformes; family Corcoracidae; genus Struthidea; species Struthidea cinerea. The sequence goes on from VZTI01001285.1 coordinate 2,090,937, forward strand.
TGATGCACCCCAGGACAAAGTGCTGCGCTGGGGCAGCTCAGTCTTTCAGCTCCAGTTCCCATTTCTCTATCAGATGTTAAAAAACTTCAGGAATCTAAATATCAGAGTCTTCTCAATCAAAAAATCATTCACTATTATCAAGAAAATATATCATTCTTCTGGAATAATTTCTCTTAACTATCACAAGTCACTAACAAAAAGCTGTTGGATATGTGATGGTTTACAAGACCTGTTAAAAACTTAATAAGTACTCTCCAGTGCTTACTGAGGGTATTTTAAACTGCTATAAAGATAGCTTTTGGGAAAAAAAAAGAATGAAGTTAGAATAAACACACACCACAGGGAAAACCAGCAACAACAACCAAACCAAAAAAGGCAACAAAACAAACTTTGAAACATACTGTTTAAGTCTCTCAATACCCAGTATCTCATTCAAGTGTCTGTTTCTCCACACTTAAGCACCAACAGCCCAGCTACTGTCAGCTTCCCATTTTGGTTAAGTACTGTAAGCTTAAAGGGAAAAAAAGTACCATTGCAAGAGAGGAAGGAACAAGCTGGCACAAAGACAGTTCTGTTATTTTCCTGAAGTATGGGGTCTCATCACATTTCCTACTCTCTAATGATAACAGATACCTTATTGCATCCTTTCAGTATATACGTTTTCCTAAGGTCTGTAGTGACAGGACATGGGGCACTGGTTTTAAACTGAGAGAGGAGCAATTTAGATTAGACCTAAGGAAGGAACTCCTGCTGATGAGGATGGTGAGACACTGGCACAGGCTGCTCAGAAAAGCTGCAGATGTTTCATCCCCAGAAGTGTTCAAGGCCAGGCTGGATGGAGCTTTGAGCAACCAGGTCTAGTGGAAGGCGTCCCTGCCCATGGATGATCTTTAAAGGTCCCTTCCAACCCAAACTACTGTGTGATTCAGGCACAAATATCTTTTAATGATATTTGTTGTTAGATAGATCATACAAATAAATGAATGAATCTCTGTCATTAGCATGGTCTTTTTCAAAGACATCCTGTAACATTCACAGATTTCTTGCAATCCACAAGATCTCTCAGATCCCTCACTGCAGTTTCTTACTTACACTTTTGATTTTACATTTACAGCTGACAGGAGACTCTGCAGAAATTGGCCAAACTGAAATTAATTTCAGCCACTAAACACTTCTCCCAAAAATACCTGCTCACTGCTATGCCACTGACATCCCAGTCATGAACTCTCAGACAGTACAATCCCCAGCCAGGGGTTTAGACAGGTGCTGTCTAAAGTCTCTGATTAGGCAACTTTACTCAAGTTTCTTTTTTTTTCCTGTCCACTCCACAATATCTGCTATTTTTCCTTACTTCTTTTGTAACTTGCTCTGTGCTGCATCACCCAGTTCTAGCACAAATATCTTCTGCTTAAAGCAACAATTCCTCTACATCCATAGTTTGCCTAGAAAAAAAAAGAAAACAAAAACAAGAATAGCAGTCTAGCCTTGAGACAGTCTAAAGCCAGGAGATTTGGTTCTGTCAGCACAGAACTTGTCCATCTGGAATCCGCCCTGGATCTGCCTGGCATTTTTAGATTGGGTAAGGCAATGCATTCTCCAACAAATGACTCACCACGCATTTTTAATAAAAAGTTTGTGTTGAATTTTACAGCCCAGTAAGAATGCCTGAAATAATTAGGAAAATGAACAGCTGAAACTGTATGTATGCTTTTTCCTCCCAACTTATTTCAACTAATGAGAAACTCATTGCATTCTAACAGCAACCATCTTAAACACCAGTTTCTTGTGCTGGCTTGGGTACAATTAGCAAGAGACTGAGAAGGAAACGAAACAGTATAGCAGAAACCCTGCCCAGCAGCCTGCCCTAAAACATGCAAATATGCCTCATTTTCCTACTCCAGGCTCCTGTAATTTTCTGGAGTGCATTATAGTGCTTAACACTGTATATGATAAAACACAATTGAAAACTGAATGTTTGTCAGTTTTCACTTACCTAAAGCAAATTGTCTTCACACACACCCTCACAATTTTAGAACTGTATGACGTAGATGATAAGTCACCATTGCCAGCCAGATGGGAAAAAAGTGTTTTAGGGATACCTCACTGCAGATTTATCAGCTCTAAAAAGAAGTAACCCATCATGTCTCCTCCAATATTATCAGAAATACTTGTCTTAAGCTCAGTCATAAATTTAATAAATGTTACAATTGTGGATTTAATTTACCCCTCACTTCTATGAGCAGAATTGCTGGACTCCTCCCTTTGCAGCAGAAGACATGAAATGGGAAGTACTAGAATAAAATCTCTTCCACCTCCAGGTATTTAATACCTTATAAGGACAGAAGAGGTCAAAACGTTTTGCCTGGGAAGTGACATGAAGCAGAAAGTGATGGTTTGTGCTACTTGCTATTTCCCTCAGTCTGAGCAGAGCTCAGAGCAAGAAACCAGCCTGGAAATGAGAAGTGACACCTGCAGGAAAGGCAGCAAATGTCTCCACGAGCAAAAGTGAAAAAATGCTACTAATTCACATTGCAGAGAAAACCAGGGATCTTTGAGGGCTCAAGGGAACGTATTTAAAAAAAACCACCACACCACATTTTCTGAAGTCATGACTCAGACACTGTTCCATATATAGATTTATGCCTCTTCCTCTGTTCCTTCCCTTAAGTTAATTTTATAACATCTATTTGGCAAAACATTCAAGGTGAGTCACAAAACACCAAATTACAAATTCTGCTAAAACAAAGCCATGCCAAAAAGCACTGAAGAACAGAAGAATCATACCCCATTTATATTTTGTCCAAATGCAAAGCACCAAATAAGCAGTGAAAGTACCACAAAGTCAACACCGTATGTATAGGTGTTCCCTTAAAGCCTTCATTAGACAATTAGATCACAAAAACAAGTTTGAAGCTGAAGACCCTGTTGCTTATCTGAGAACTCTTTTTACAAAGTAATTCCCCTGAAAAATAAAAAAATTGTACTTGAAGTTTCCTTCCTTCTGTCAGGACTCCACACTACTACAAAAGCTTCAGCTCCTTCTGCAGATTTTTTTTTTCGGGTTCTCCTAGCCAAAAAGGACATCATGACCATAGCCCCAGGTTATGAATTCAAGAGTTATTAAAACAAGAAAGTCTCTGAAAGTCTTTTGGGTTTAAATGAAAACTCCTTTTACACTCTAAAGAAACGCCGAAATGCTTTGATAGACAACCTACAATTTGGCACATCTCTAATTCTGAACGACAGTACTTGTACAAACATGGCAAGAATCTGGCTTTGAAATAAATTTACAGGAACTTAAAAGCATTATTCGGAGCATGCACAAAGTGTTCCCTTCATCTTTAAAAACAGACATGATGCAAGAGTCTGAATGGTCCCAGATTGGAATCTTGCAAAAACCACAAAATATGCTTAGCATTAAAACAGGAACAAGTGTTTGTATCTGACTCCATGCTGTCAGGTCACCAACTGTGACATAAAGTTCACTTACTTTTTAGTGTGGACATTTTCATCAATACAATAAACTGAACTTCTGATGGAAAGGCACAGAAAAAAATCCTTATGAAATGGATTTTTACAAAAGCCAGTCAAAACAGCAAGCCCTAAATGGGACCCTACAATCTCAATCAGACAGTCTTAAAGGAGGCAAAATTGTTTCATTAGGTCAATTATGTTCTAAAAGTTCAGAGATCAAGTCCTTCAAACACCCATTTGCAACATGTATTTAGAAGGATTTAAGTCATTCTTATTAAGATCACAGTTTCAAGCTGCATGGTTTGCAATGCTTCCAGTAACAGGAAAACAGGTTTGAAAGGACCTCTGGAGGTTACTTATTCCAAACTGGTCAGAGCAAGGTTAATCTCAAAGTCAAATCAGGTTGCTCAAGGTTTTGTCCGGCTAAATTTTAGAAGTCTTGAAAGGATAGAGATACAACAGCCACCCCCTGCACCTTTTCTGCTACCGAATTCTCATAATAATTTTTCCACATTATATTCAATAGGAATTACCACTGTCCTAACTTGCAGGCATTGGTTTACAACTTTTCACTGTGTCTCCAAGGAGAGTAGGTTGTTCTCCTCTCCAGGCTCCACCTACTTCTTGGACACCATATACACCAGCCTCCCGACCACTCTCAACTCTCCAGTTCTGTGGCAGTCCCGCTGCATTTGAGGGGAGGGAGGAGCAAAACTGGACACAGTATTTTAGAGACAGTGCTGTGAGTGCCAGGGCATAGGGAACAACCACTCCCCATGACCTGCTGGCTACTATCCTGCTCATATCCCTGGTAGACAGTAAGATAGTCCATTACTACTGCAGCAGATGAATCATCCCCCACCCCATTCACTGTGGAGTTTTTTAGGTACCTGGTCATAATCTTGAGCATTTGAAGAAATAAGCATTATGTGAGCATCCCTACCTGCCTGTCCTCCTGCTTCACTCACAATAATTCTTCCCCTGTACACCCATTTGGCTAAAATACGTCAGAAGAGCAGCACCTCTAAAATAAGAGCTGTACATATTTCATTTTTTGGATTTTTTTGCAGAGTCAGCACTGAAGCACTCAAATCTCAGTCCCTTCCGAGGAAAAGACTTCAGGACTGCCCCAGCACTCTTGCTCTTCTAACCTGATGGCTGGCTGATCACCAAATATGCAGCTTGGAAGCGGCTACAGCATGTCCTGTGTCTTGCAGAGCTAATTGATAGTAACACAACGATTGGTATTTGAAGAATTTGAGGAGGGATCAGAGGCCTTATAGGAGTTTATGAAAAGCTGTCTGGGGCAAGGGATACCAGTTGCTGCTGTCAGGAGACGAAGCAACTGGGGCAAGTTCACAGAAAGCCAGCACTCATCCCTGCCATTCTCAACATGGTCAGTTGAAGGAGTAGTTTGGATTTCAGAAAAACAAAGGAAATACTCTTGATTGTTCCCACATATTCACAACTACAGGCATAATCCTGGGGACCCAACTACACAAAACAAAAAAAGTGAAATCAAGAGAGGAGAAGAGTCAGCAATATAACCTCAGCTTTTTCAATCACTGAGGTCAGTATTTACCACTTCAGTCGCTCTTCAGAACTGAAAAACCAGGATACAGCAGTGAACAGCACGATCCAGCAACTCTGGCTTGATGGGAAATCAGCATGGTCTCCTTGCTGCATGGAGATGGCAGGCTGTGTCTTATTCTACTCTCAGCACATCTCCTGTCTCATAAACAGCTTTATTTCATCTGCTATTCATCCAGCCTGAGGCTTTCTGTTATTGGTTATCTACCAGGGCAAGTCTTCTACAACCTACATATTAGAAGCTATTTACATTACAATCCATACATGTGCCTTATAGTTCTCTCTCAGGAAGGATGGAGCACTAAGACTGAAAGAGCAAACTCTCTTCCCACAAAATAAGCATCTAGTAAGATGATGAGCACATGGAAATAAGAGGAAGCAATTTTATACACTCTTAATTGTGCTTTTACTTGACAGCCCCACACTGTTAATTTACATACATAGCCCTATAGCACACAATGATTTAAGAAATGCCTTCAAGCTCTCCTCCAGCTGCAAAGGGTGTCAGCTGAGATAGTTTCCAATTCCCCTACTTCCTTGCACCACGTCCTTACTCAGATACTGGTAGGCTGTAAAAGCAGATCCTGTTATACTTAGGCTTCTTATAATGTGAATGTGTCATTGTAATGGTTTTTAGTATTATCTTCCCCTTCACAGACACTCTCCTTCCCTGAGCTGAAGGACGAGGTCTACTTTCAGTAACACGTAGGTCAGGCAAAGGAAGCCCCATACGTCATTTTCAAGAGCAAAAAGCAGCACAGTTCATGGTAATTTATCCTCAATAAGAAGGCTACATTCTGCGGTTTGCACCTTCCAAGAAAATCTGCTGTCTCCTTATCTACCGTACCCACGAGAGCATGGGATTAACATATTTGCTTTTATCCTCAGGACTACAAAAGCCTTGCTCACCTCAGCACTTCCACTGCCCCACGTGCAGAACAGCATCTCATTTCACCTGGCTCCAGAACAGCCCTAACTCAGCTGAACACAGCACAGAACGTTGTTTGGGACACTGATATTTCAAATAAACAGCCCATGGCCCACGCTGCAGACATTCTCATGCAGCTGCAAATCCTGCTAATTTTGTCAAGTCTTGTACCAAAATCTCCTCACAAAAGAATATTATTCACTTAACCTCTTTGGATGTGAAACAGTCAGTCTCTGCTTTTCAGGAATGACTGCTTTAGTCACTTACAGAGACCAGAGTTTTACAGTGACTCCAAAAATCTGAGGCTGAAGAAGTGACCCTGCATGGCCTCTCCCTACTCATTCCCATTTCACTACTTCTTCCCCTGTGCTGGTCTCACAGCTGTGCTGCTCCAGGGTGTGTCAGTCTAGTCTGCTGCCAGATCAGCCAGCTGGTTCTCTTCCAGCTGGATTCAACTCTGGCCAGTGCCTTAAACTACATCATTGCATAGACACATGATCACTAAACCTGCCAAAAGGGGAGATTAAAGACCACACTGATATCTGCATCATCCAGGGGATTGACCATATCAAGAAATGATGGATATAGCATTCTCCTGGCAGTTTGTTCTATCAATTAATAACTGCCCTGACAGAAACATTTAGATGTTAAAATGAGTGCAAAGAGCAATGTGATTTTCCTCAAGTTTTAGGCAGGCTTGTTCTACTTAATCTTGTATTTACTGGTTTATGATAGTACTAAATAAGCCAAACTCCATAAAAGCATTTAAGTGATGGGAATGTTGCAAGTCCAGCCCAACTGCAGAAGATCAGGATACAGAAAGACAGAGGCATATTTTTACATATTACTCAGTCTTCTTCTCAAAACATATATATTACTGAGGATAACCAAAACCAATATCCACAGAAATACAAAAGGCACCTCAGTAACAAGTTCTAGCTGTTTAGAAACTATTTTCTCTGTAAAGGTATTATTAAATCAATAAAAAATTGCAAATTAGAGGCACAGTTTAACAGGAACATTTGGCTGGCTTAAAATGCATTGGGGGGGGATTAAAAAAAGCCCTTTAAAGATACAGAAAAAGAAATACGTGAAATAACTAGTTTGGTGAATTGTGAACACTTAGGGAGAGCAATTAATATAGACACTCAGAAGAAACTGACAAAATTTCAGAGTGAATCTAGTGCAAAGTAACTTAAGGTTAAAATGGAAAAGGAAAAACACTCTACATTCCCTGACTCCTGAAATTCAGTTCCATCCACTGTCTTGCCTGGAAGGTAAGGGCTGCAGCCAGAGTGAGGCCATCCAGCTTGCTGACACGATGGCAAAGCTGGCACAGGAGTTTCTCCCCCACCAGCCAGCTCATAGCAGGGCTCACAGCCACTGGAGCCAGGGCAAGCCAGACACAGGCACTGCACAGCTCGGGCCCTTTCTGGCAGCAGCCTGAAGTTATCTCTGAAGCACAGCCTGAAACTGCACCCACAGCACGACTTCAGGAGAAGGGAGATTATATGCAAAGCAGCCTTAAAACGAATCTGTTCATAGCTCAAGGTACAAGTTCAGAGTTAAGTGATGAGATTCTCCTTCACTTCATGAAATTAGTGGTTTTATTTATTCAAGCAGCAAAGATGGAGACTCTTTTCCCTGCATGTGAAAGATGAATTGAGAAGAAACAAATCCAAACATTCTGACAAGTTTGCTTTCATATTTTTCCTGGAAAATGAAGAAACAGTGCAACTTGGGGAAATAAAAACACACAAAGAGGAATGAAGGTATACTGATATGTTACCAATAAAGCCACAATTGAACTGAAGAGCCAAAACTGGAAGGCAAAAATTTCTATCAGGGCCAAGCTGACAATTGCTGTAAAAGTGCTGCAGCTGATATCAGTGTCAGTAGCATCCTCACCCTCCTCCTGCAACCATGAGCTCAGTCTCAGTTTCTGGACAGCCAGCCTGGCTGAAAGCTGATTCAGGAAGACAGGGAAGTTTCCAATTATTTGGTTCATACCAAGGGAAGAGGAGAATACTCACTAGTCAGAGCTAAATGAAGGCTGCGACTTGACTTCAGTGCCAGCTTCAAAAGATCGAACTATATCCACAGTCAAAAGCATCTGAGTAAGGCCGACCACTTAGTAATTTTATCAAAGAGGCAGAAACTGATGACTTCAGAGTCTTCTTTAAATAGCAAGTCAGGCAAGTTTCCAGGAACTCTAGCAAAACTGCCTTATTTAAAATTAAAGTAAAAATCATTAATAACTCCCATCCACAAAAATCTATTCACAGGTGTTGCAGAAGCAAAAATAATGAGATTGCCTAGCACTCCTTAATTCCAAAACCATTTGCCTCTAATGACAAAAAGTATCATGTTTATAGTGATTTACTTCCTATTAAGAAACAGTGCAATCTTAAGCCATTTAAATAATTTAAAGCAACACTTTATCTAGTTGAAACAATGAAAGCAGTAACTTTCATTTTGAGTTTCTTCAACAATGTCAAATTTAAACTCAATTTGCAATCACAAAGCTCTCCAGCACTAAGTGGAGAGCAACTACAGCCCTCACCTGTAACAGCACAGGTCAGCACTGTGAAAACTGCTGAAATTAAAGGAAAATGCTTCATTTTTTTAATTATCCAAAATATTATGTTCTCATTTTTCCTGCTGAAAGCAACCCTGGCCTAATACAGATTTCACAGAATGTTCTCAGTTGGAAGGGACCCACAAGGATCATTGAGTCCAACTCTTAAATAAATGGCCCGTACAGGGATTGAGCTCATAACCTCGGTGTTTTTAGCACCAGGCCCTGACCAGCTGAGCCAATCTCAGGGTCACGTGCATGTTATAGGCAATAAATATTCCTTTAAGAAAAGTGAATTTAATATTCTAAATTACCTCATATTATACACTCTACAGTGTACATCACCACAAAAGCAGAAAGATTTAACTCATTTGGCAGACAGACACATACTGTGATTTTTCCTTCAGTCTGATTTAGGATTCTGGCAGCGGTAGGACTTAAAATTTTTTTTCAAAAATATCTACAATGCATCATTTTCTTTGTTCAAGATTTCTGAAAAAGAAGTATTTCCTACTCATTGTATAGGAAGAAAGTCAATTTTGCATGCAGGTAGTGCAATAAAACACAATCCCACCCAAAACACCTGTTGGCATTAGTCAGAGAAAGTAAATAGCAGTGCTGGTGTCACATTATCTAAATGAAGTCTGAAGTTTATGCTGGGAAACTAGGAATAATTTAGGGTAAAAGGACACTTATTAACACAGCAAGAGTTCACACCAGAAAAGAGGCAACTGGAAAGACAGTTTTGGTGCTTCAGTCCTGCTGTCACCAGTGCACCAGGACAGCCACAGGTGATGCTCAAGCAGGGTTGTGCTTCCTCCACCACAGCACTGGGGAAATCTGTTTCTCATCACCCCATGTCCAAGGTAAGGCACAGCAAAGGCTCAGGCATCGCCTCCACCAAGAGCTGGGCACATTTTAGATCATCACAATTCAGAGTAGAAATAAAAAAGCAACATTATGGAAAGGAAAAGTGTCAGGAAAGAAAAAGGTGAATGTAATTTAGCTACATTACAAAATACAGGATGCCAGTTTAAAAAAAGACAAACACCCACTTTAAAAGGAGCAGAAGAAAAAGGTTAAACCCCTGTAGTGGACCAGAGACACATTTTAAGCACCCAGGTGGCAACCACAGCTGCTAGAAATCACTACAGCCCCGACCCACTCACAACAAATTTCACCTGATTGACTTACCCACTTCTGTCAAGATGATTTTAGTCACTTTAAGCATTTTCATTGCTGCTCTTTCCTAACAAATCATTTTCACCAAGTTAGGTCAGGGAACTACCAGACCAGCAGTCATACGTGACAGCATCTCCAAGGAAGCAAAATGAATGGGAAGAGCAGAGCTGTGACAGCCAGAGCGGGACAGACCAGGCAGCCACCTCACTTAGCCCCAGACAGCACAGTATGCCCAACCACACGTTTCCTGTGTTTATGCAACAAAAACCCACTAAGAAAAAAAAACCCAAGCACAGGCAGACAAGGGAGAAAGCCAGTGAAGGTGAGGAGAATTCAAGGGTAAAGTCCTACCCAGCTGAAAATAAAGCTCTTAAGAACGGTTAGAAAAACAAAAGAAACCAAGACAGCAAAAATATAACTGCACCCCCACACTAAGTTAACTCTTGAATAACATGAAAAACTCTCTTTAACAAGATGAAAACACAATCAAGACTAAAATAACTATCCAGTAAAGGTGACCAGCACCTGGAATGACTGGCACATGACAAAAGTAGATGTAGAGAGACTTCTCAGTATGAAGCCACCAGACAATCACCCACCATTTTTCAAAAATACAAAGGAGTCTGGCAGAACAAAGAGCAATTTTAGGGCAAAAAAAACCTCACACTGAAAGGATATATTTCCCCCACACATTCCCACACATGTTAAACAGAGACTCCCACTGTCACAAACAGTGGTGGTTGGCAAAAACCAGCAGGGTTTTTTGTGCCCATTAGAGTTGGACAACCAGGGACTTGAACTACCTATAAAAAAGCTCTGGTGAAACCACAAACACCTCTGAGAAAGTTCATAAATTACTAACTGCCAGACTAGGGTTTTTTATTATAAGAAAAGAAAGAAAAAAAAATTGTTCCACTACAAACCTGCTTTCCATATCATCCTTTTCCTCCCTAACTGTCCCACAGTCAGGACTCTCAGCACAGCAGCTCTTACATTCTTGGGGAAAACAAAACGGCAAGAGCTGAGCTGACAGAATTTCTAGCACCTTTTGATGGGATTTCTGTTCTCTCTAGACCCAAAGTCAGGCTCCATCAACTCTTCCCAGTAACTGTATTTCAGTTTCCCCGTAGCTTAGGCGCATATCTTCCAGAGGTCAATTTTACATCACCCTCTCTTACAGTTTTGTCTACAGCAAAGAAAATGGTAGTAAGAAACCACTTTGCTAACCACTACTATTACAGTTGGTCAATATCAGGCTCATCAAGCACCCGAGTATAGAAGGGTTTAACAATCTGAACTTTTGATTAAGTCACTTTACTCTACAATAAAGTCTGAGTAAAGTTCAACTGCATGTCCCATCTTACGTATTTCTTGGTAAAAATACTGGCAGAAGGACTCTTCATCTATCCTACCCCATTTGCTTGGGGGTGTATGGAGTAGATTTTTGGGCTTTTGGAGGGGGGGTTGTTCTGTGAAGGTTTTTTGTTTGTTTTTGAATTGAAGAACAAATCCTGCAGTCATGTCCTAACAGGTTCTTGGAATGTTACTGGTGAATACTGAAACTGCCACTGTCTCCACGACAATATGCTAAAAGTATCCAGTCTGCCTACAAAAACCTTTTAGATTGTTTTTTGTTGGCAACATGGAGCTGAAGTAAGCAAAAGGCTTCACACAAGTTTAATATCTGAGGAACTAACTCCGTAGACCAAATATATTTTTACTTATTCTGTTGGCAGTGAAGAAGTATATCAGGCTTTTTAAAGTATTCCAAAATTATAATTTTTTCTGAAGATCAAATGTAGCAAATTCAAATGTACTAACACATGGGAACCACAAATCAAAGTCTCCAAAAATTTTCAGAAATAAAGACGATGGGGAGGATGCATATAGCTAAGAAGATACTGACAGACATTCGGTGGATTGCAGTGTTCCACCGTGGCAATTCATCAGCTGCCGCTGGAGTATCTCCTTCCTAGTTATAAAGCCATATGACAATTAGCTGGACACTGCAAATTTAGCTAAACTTTCCTGTTAAGTGAAAGCTGCAGTCACACTATTTATTGATTATAACTAGGAAAATTATCTGTTATTGAGCCATAGAAGTAAACTGGACAGATGTTACAATGCACTGATACACAGAGCTCTACCTCTCTTTAACTGACTATCAACCCAAAACAGCAAAAGACAATTCAATCAAATAAAGTCTTTTCCCCCAAGAACATCTGAATGCATTTTTTCCCTTTAATCTGTTTATCAAGCTGTTTCTAGAGTCATACATACGTGATTCATCTAGTGCAGAAGGCAAAGAACTATAATGACAGGCCTCAAGGGTGTCACTGGGCATTACCAGTAACTTTATGTGGTCTTGTGTGTGTCACCTCTGATGACATCCCCCTCTCAATCCTTCAGATGCCTGAACAACACGTGCTCTTGAAACAATAATTTCCAGCTACCAAAAGAACATGAAAGAACTTGTTTCCAAGGCATTCTGTACTTCTGCCCTTCTTTTGGTTTCTCCAGAGTCATACTGTCCTGTTCTTACTTCTCCATAAATTTCCAAAACCCTTGAGTTCGTCAAAGATACCTCAACGCTCCCCTCTAAGCCACCTCTTACAAGTAAAATCCCGTACACAAGCAGACATAAAAGACAAACAATCTCTTATCAAGAGCCAGCTCTACCATGATGCCAGTAATAAAATAATCAGCTAACGACTTCTCAAGGTAAATTGTGAGGCACCCACTAAATACAGTGAGTGCAGGGCAAGCTCCAATTACTTCTTGTTCTTCTCTTATTTTTAGTGATGTTTTATTGTACATTCCTCACCCCTTTTGACCACAAGAAAGAAATACTTGGAAGCCTGAATAAAGGACAACACCTTCAGAGAAAATCTGTTTAAAAGGCCCTGGGATTATTCTGCAATCCTTTCTAGAGCTTGGCCACTGTCCTGGCAGGAACTGTTCTATAACTGCACATACACACAATTTGTTATGGTAATAAATAACCCATGCAACAGCAATACTTGACACAGTGTGTGCATCCACTCAGTTCAGTCATCTCTGGAGCAGCAGTAACATGCTCATTACTGCCAACAGAAGAGTATTTCCTTTAGAAAAGGAAACTTAATGACAAAAATACATAAAACCACGTCATACAATAACCATATACAATTATGAACTGGACTCAGTCCTTATACAGTATTCCTAACTACATTAATAGAGTACACTAAGTATTTTAATAACCCAAACCTACCATATGTCAATCCTGAGGTATTTCTCATTTCAGCATTGCAGCCTTAGTTCAGTAAGTTTAATTAACATACTAAGCCTTTATGCATTACGAACTATCATCACAGGCCACCACAATGACCTGGGCAGACATTTCTCACTTGCAAATAAGACAATGCAGCCCAAAAAGAAATAAAGAACAAGTCTTACCTATTCTGAATAATCACAAAAAGCATCAAAAAGTGAGATGTTTGGTTTCTACCAGAATTTAAAACACTAATTTCGTTTTGTATTTCCAGATTTCATTTTAAGTGTGCTTCGACCACGTAAGACAACTTCCACTGAGACGAACACACTGAAAGCAGATCTTGATAATCAGCAGAACACCAGCCAGGAGGAGCGTTTCTCGCTTCACTAACTGCACATTTGATCTGCACACCGTGAACTTCTTCATTTTTATACACAACGGGGAGGCAGAAAAGCTATCCAAAAGCCAGGTATCCTTCCACTTAAAAAGCTTTATTCCCGTTCTGACGGAGCATGTTTGCACACAGCAGCATAAGCACACACGACACTGAAGCCACTGCCACCCGCGCCCCTGCACACACACCCTCCACGAGTACCCCGGTGTTACACAGCACAGCAGAGCAGGGGGTACAGCACGGGTGGAGGTATCAGAGACAGACAAAATAATCCACGCACCGTTCTGGAGGCCAGTGGAGTCCAAAGTCTCTATAAAGGGGGAGTCGCTATAAGCAAAGAGGGCTCTCAAGAGTGGTGACTAAGTCACTCGTTCATACTTCCCTACGCCGACGCTTACATTAAAAACCAGACCCATCACAACTGACTGTTTCCAGAGCGAACCTGAACTGGCGCATCCTGAACACAGGAACACTCCGAGTCGTTCAACACTCCCTCTATTCAAAACACAGTGAGTGCCTTTCGCCTTGGTGGAGAAATGGGCGAAGGCGCAGCTCAAATTGACGCTGAGTAGAAGGAAAAAAAAAAAAAGGCCAAAGGGCTGGATTTAACCATAAAAACTTTTATGCTCCACCAAGCCACTCCCTCCAAGCAGCACCGAGCATTGCTGTACACCTCGCTCTCCCCGCCGAAACCCGCGGAACCCCCCGCGCCTCCTCCCGGCCCGGGCCCCTCCGCAGCCCCCCGGGACCGGCCGGGCGGGACGGAGCGGCCCCGGCCTCTCCCAGGAGGGAGCGCTCACCGAGCACCTGCCGCACTCGCCGGGCCCGGCAGCTCCTCCACCGGCCCCCGGGTACCGGCACCGCTCCCGCCCCGGGCACCTCGGGAGCTGGCCCGGGACCCGCGCGTCCGCGCCCTCCCC
>VZTI01001285.1:2112986-2162872 GCA_013397865.1 Struthidea cinerea
GGGGGGCGCAGTTTGTGGTTTTGCTGTGGCTTGTTTTTTAATGGAAGTACAGCAAAGACACCCTGAAGGCTCCAGGACACAAAGACACAGTTTTCTCTCGGGAGCCTTTAGGAGAAAGGGATGTGAAGTTACCTGTAAGTTTACATTTTTCTATATTGATTTGCCTAAGCTGACAATGCCATGAGCAGGGTGCTCCCATCAACACCCCAGGCTTCCACAGAGAGGCCAAGACAAAGCAGTGCAAACACACTTCATGCCTTAAGCACAAAGCCTCTTCTCTCTTCATCCTCCAACAATGTCAGATTGTCATTAATTTTCTTGAAACTGGCAGCCTTTTTGTGAGTGCTGTTCAGCTGCTTTTGAGTTTATAAATAGCATTCCCAAAGGGCAGTCAGTCTGTACGTCTGTGGAATTGCCAGAGTTGACCAAATACCCTCTGTTAGAAAATTCTATAATAAAATACTATTTCCCCTGACAAGTAAACACCCTCACCTTCAGTAATACCAGCTGAACTCTATGTACTTCTACTGACTAGAGTCAGTAGATTCTTCTATGAGGTGTATAATTATTTCCAGCTAGCTACTAAATTTTACAAAATAATTTTTCCTGCATTTTTGGTTGTGAAAGTTATTATGTAAATAGCACCATTAGGTATTACTACAAGCAAAACCATTAGGTATTACTACAAGCAAAACCATTAGGCATTACTACAAGCAAAACATTGCCCAGTGCTAGTAAGGACACACATTCCTCCCTCCCTGGCCCCAGAAAAATAAAACCCTATAGATTATTTTTTCTGTTGTCAAAAAAAGTCAGAATTGTGATTTGATCTATTAAATATGAAATATTTTCAATTAGAAGTGTAAGCTCTCCTCTTAGTGAGGTACTTGTGACTATGAAGAAGGGCCCCTTGGCAGCACTTTGAAGGCTTTCACTGATTATTTTTTGTTGTTGTTATGCAGAGTAAGAACTTAGATGTTTATCTACATTCCTGCAGGCTTGTATATCCTCTCCCTCGGGGCACTGATGCCTGCTGCCAAGAATACACATCAGGTTTTCTAGAGAGACAGCAAACTGAGACAAACAACAGACTGCGCACTTCAGAAGCACCTGACTGCCTTATATTTTCCCTCCTAAGAAGTTAAAGTATTGGGGATTATTCATTTTACCACAGTGTATTTCCACAACAGCAGCAGCATATGAGTTTTCTGTTTCACTCACTGGCTACAAGTGTAAATTTTGACCTGTATTCCCACTTTAACTGTTACCAACATCTCAGCCTGAAGGAGAAAAAGCATCTCCTGTTCTGCCTTCAGAGCCAATGAAGTTAGAGAGGCAAACAGAAGACTGGAGTTACGGCCTGACAGTAAAATGTTTCTGAATTCCCATTCTAAGTGGGATGGTGAACTGAGATTATTGCTACTTCTCCTGATAAATGTGCAAAGAACTGCAAGGTTTTTTGTGTGCAGAGGAAAACACCACAAAGAAATTAATACAGAATAGTTTGTTGCATTTTTGAACTTGCATTTGCCCATCAGAAAGTGCAGAGGGGGATGTGTGACAGAGAAGGGGAATGTGCTCCAGCATCTCCCTGAGTTGCCAAAAGTGTGTCATCAAAGATATTTGCAAACCTGAGTGTTTTTTCTAAGGAAGCAACATTAGATCAGCTAACTCATCAGCTGGTTTGTGAGTTGATTACCCACAAATTTGGGCATGGGTAACACATACTTATCCTACCTAAAGTTGAGTCCTTTAGCTGGCACTCTCCCAAAAACACCCACTCAAAGAACAGTTTGCAGACACGATGTTAACTATTCTTTTCCACTTCTCCATCTGTGTTATTTCCAGCCCGGACTTGAAAATCAGCATCTCTTCCTCTATCTAATTTGTCCTTATGCCTTGGCCCTTCCCATCAAATTCTTTCTTTTTTAGAAATTCATGTTAATAATTATTCCAGAGCTCCTGCTGTACTCAGGAATTCGCAATCTCCATTCATTACCTTTTGTCACAAACAAGAGGGAGAACAATAGTTTTGTTTAAACACACTGGTCTGCTAAAAGACCGTATTTCTTCAGAGTGAGCTCCTAGAAGATCGAATCGGTTTGATATAAGGGCAGATGGGAACATAGGATTGTTTGGAGAAAATTTCCTGTTTCAGCCATTTTTCCACCGTAGAATCAGAGCTCTGTCGTGTGAAATCAGAATTCCAAAACTTGTTCCAATTTGTAATTAGAGCAATTTGTGCAATGAATATTCTAAAAGCCACTTGCTTCTGGGGAAAGAAAAATGGTTTAAACATTCCATGTTTTTCTTTCAGTGTTTATGTTTGTCTCATGACATATTGATAAAGACCAGGTTTAGGGAGTTTAGTTCTTTTAAAACAGTTCTCTGACATCCCAGGTGACTTCTCTGTGATATGTTTTCTTCTCAATGAGTGAAAAATCCAAGTGTCATTCACTGGAATATTCTTTTGGATTTTAAGATAAACAGTGAGGAGAGGCTCATTTCATCTGCTTTTAGGTGCGGGCTTCAGCTACTCTGCTGATGCAGATTCACTTGACAATCTGTGGAAAAGAAAAAGCAGTTCATCAGATCCTCAAATAAGTGCCTGAGTGATAAAAACCCTGGAGAGGTGCCAGCGTCTTTCTGGCGGTTGTGGAGGGAAAACACATAACAACCTTAGGCTTTGATGACTAAAGTTTGATAAAGCAAATGCCATCATACAAATTCCTTTTGCAGCATCTCTATGTTAGTTTTGCCTTTATGTTCTGCTGTTGAAATGTTTTCCTTGCAAACAAAATCAACAGTGCAGTTTGGACAATCCAGAGTTAGATTTAGTTCATGTTTCAGGAGATTGCTTCCTATACGTGAAAGTGAGACAAGTCCCAGACGTGGCTGCGTAAAGAGGAAGTCTTGATGTGGGAAGAAAGTAGTAAAATACTGGCCTAGTCCAATAATATTCTTACTAATTTTATGCCTTTTGGTGTGAAAGACGACAGCTAAAAGTGCAAGGTCCTGCGCTGGTCCTGCATTTAAGCCAGTGGTGAGAAGTTACTTGTCTGACACTATCAATATATCTTCAGAAGAGAAATCAGAGTAGCAATTGGCTGTATCTATTAACATGATGCAGCCAAAAAAATTACAAATATTATTATTCAGCTTATCAGGAGAGGTGTTTTGATTGTATAGGGAAAGATTGATGTCATCGTTTAACTAGTAAGACCTACTCTTAAAAAATGAAAGCAAAGGCATTAAAGAAATGTAAATTCAGCTTGGAATAGAACCACAGGATCACAGAATCAATTAGGTTGGAAAAGATGTGGAGATCATGAAGTCCAATCTAGGTTGGACAAGGTACAGGCAAGGTCTGTTTGAACCATATTGGGGTGTGAGCAGTCTAAAAGAAATTGTTTAGTCTCACAAAGCAAAGTCTGAGAAGGGAGGAATTTGCTGTCTGTAAATACATCCATGGGCAGATCTGAGGAAGAGGAAATGACTAAAGCTTACAAGCAGCACTGCTCAGAATCAATGGACACAAAATGGTGGTGGATGTGCTTAGACTGGAAATTAGAAAGGAGATATTATTGCAGAGCACTGCCAGGATATTCTGGAACAACATTCATACAGGAGTTTGGAGAGAAGTGATATTAAGGGTTCTCAGGATGAAGCTTGCTCCTTTTACGTAATGGATTATTATACAGTGATTTGCTTTAGTAGCAGGAAAAAGGGCTTGGTTCCATTATTCCCTAAGTTCATGTATTTACATACACACATATATAATGTCTGTTTGTATATGTGCACGTGCTGTATGTATACATCTATTTATTCATCTTATAGAAGTTCTGGGCACAGGGGTCAAGTTCCTACCAGTCCATGGGAAACAAAGGGCACGAGCACCTGTGTACATTTATAGGCTGACACAATGTATATCATGGATTTCACTATTCCCGTTTTGCGTTTGACATCCAAACATCCAGGAGTGACTCCAATACAGCACACAGGTGCCAGAGCAAGCTTAGCAGTACCAAATCTGAGTCCTGGTGACAGCAGTCATGGTAAAGATCTCAACAACCTGGGCAGTCTGCAGTCATAGCATGGAATGATGGAATTTTTTAGGTTGGAAAAGACCTCTGAGATCATCGAGTCCAACCCTTCACCCAGCACTTCCAAGTTCACCACTCAACCGTGTCTCCAGGCCCACACGCACGCATCTTTTAATCATCCCTAGGGATGGTGACGCAACCACTTCCCTGGGCAGCCTGTTTCAATGCTTGACAACCTTCTTGGGAAGAAATTTTTTTGTAATATCCAACCTAAATGTCCCCAGTGCATCCTGAGGCCATTTCCTTTTGTCTTGTGCTTTTTACTTGAGAGGACAAACCACCTCCCACCTGGCTACAACCTCCTGTCAGGGAGTTATACAGAGTGAGAAGGGGAGCCTCCTTTCCTCCAGGCTGAGCCCCTGAAGCTCCCTCAGCTGCTCCTCATCAGACTGGGTTTATCAATGGGTTATCACAGTCCCACCTCCACTCTGTTTCTTTTTCCCAGAAAGGACAGTCTTCAGATTGCCAGAAGGGCGTCCTTAAAGGGGCAGGTAGAGACACAAACCTGCAGTAATGACTACAACTCTCTGCTGCTCTAAAAGGAGGCTGAAATAAAGAAATCTTCTCTCAGCTTTGGCTGTGCTCCCACAACACTAAGCAGGTGAGTTACCACCCTGACCCAGAAGTGCTGGAACGGAGCTGCTTGACAGCTGCTGATTAATCCCTGTGGTCAAGCAGCAGTGATAGGTGCCATACACATGCCAGACACTTAAACTGTCTCCATTTGTGCAAGCTGTGGCCTGGAGTATCTGTTTCTGTGAGGCCGCCAATCCAGCATCTGCCACAAGTGTCTAGTTCAGAGCAAGGGAACAAAGGGAAGTCCCAGTGACACATCTCCCAGCTGCAATCCCAAGGAAGTGTCATAGGAAGACAATAGAGTGCCTCTTCTGCAATGAATGAATGGGTGTTATTACGAGGCACATAAAATATGCACAGGGTTGAATTTCACCCCTACCAAAGACAAGAAAGAGACACAAAATATGTCTAATTTTAGTAGACTCTGGAGTTTTGCTCTACAAGGTCCTTCAAGAAAGTTGTAGTGGGATGAGTGTCATGGCAGTATCTGGTAAAAGCATTGTAACTTCCATTGGAAAATGTGATGTATGTGATGTAGTAATCACATTCTCCTAGGCTGCATTTGCAGGGAGGGAAGGAGAAAAAAACCAAGAGCCATTATGTCATTTTTTCATGGTGACTTCTTGTCTTAGAAAATGAGAAGATCTTTATTCCTTCTACTTACTTTTTTTTTTTTGGTCAGTACAACAGCACTGCCCTATGCAGTCCTCAGTCTCCTATTCCTCTGCTGTGTTGCCTTTCTTGTGTATTTGGGGCTTTTTTCAACAGCTTATTCTCCCTTGGCCCATACCATTTTTTCTCCTTGTCTTCCTCACCTCCACATACACTATTCATTTCTGTTTAAATTGTGCATCCATTTTTATTTCCTTCTTGTAAAACCACTTACAAAAGAGATGGTATCTAATCCAGAGGTCTGTTCTGCGTATCTTACCAGTTGTAGGAAGTGCTGATAACTTTTGTAATATGCTTCAGGGTGATACTTGTCTTTGAAGCACCAGCTATTCACCTGCTGCCTTAAAAACCGACTCAAGTCATTCCCTAAAGAGGTTGTAACAGTCACAAATGTGTTACAACTGCCTGTATTTTCGACTGTCTAATTTTATAAATCACCTGGTTTTCATAAAGTAACCTCTACCCCCAATTTCAGACAGTCTGGACATGGGAGCAGAGCCTGATCCAAGCAGCAGTGGGGCAGTACCACAGCAGGACAATAGAAAGTCCATAGTCTGGGAAGGCAGAGGAGCTCCAGGCACAGACTCAAACCAGAGAAGTTGAAAAGGAGGTCAGAGGGAGGAAAAGGCTGATAAGGGCTTGTAGCCCATACAGCAAACACAGGCCAGGGAAACAAAGGCCTTCTCCAGGAAATAAGCACAAGTGTTGGAGAGGAAACTTACCTCACACAAAAGCTTTGTATCAGATAGAGCCGAGCTGAGCCTCAGAGACAAAAGCCTGAGGTCTAAAGAAGGGGAACCCCACTCAGAGAGCTCTAAAAGGATGGCAGCCTGGAAAGAGGGAGCAAACAGCTGGAGTCTGGAAGCAGAGAAGGGACCTAGGGAAATGGATTAACTTTCATGTTTGAGGAAGCCATCTGGAAGACATTGGATTTTCATTTAAGTTCTTCATATTTGAAGAATTTCTGTTTAAAAAAAATAAAGAAAGTAAAAAGACATGAGAAAGTGGAGGAAATTACACAATTACTGTAACACAAGAAAAACCTGAGCCAATTTACCAAGCCAAAACAGGCCCGGAGTGACTGGTCTGATCTTTCACAGCTTGTAGCTTTAGGGCATGAAAGTACATATTAAAAAAAAGAGAGAAGGAATCAGGGGAAGGAGGGTCTTAGGGGGAAATTGGGTCTTGGGGTAGAAATGACTGAAGAAGAGGAATAATGGTCAAAAAGGGACTGCTTGCTAGAGGAGCCAGAAGAGAGAAGGAGCTTGGATTGGCTGAAGGGTTGTTCAGAATTGAGTCATCAGCTTTTTTTATCCTAGGAGGAGAGACAGGGCTCAGAGTCTGGCAGTGCAGTGTTAGTACTGGAGACACAAACCCTGAAATTACAAATTTATTGCTTGACTTTGGGAAAAGTGCACCTGGTCATTACTTGCTATTCTGTTTATCTTCTCCACCTTTAACAAGTTGCTGTCATTTTAAACACTGTGATTCATTAGTGTGATGGAAAAGGAAATTTTCTCAGGTGTCTGGGCTGGGGCTCAAACCAATCTTCACAACAGTCCTTCACAGATAATCAAAGCCAGCCCTTACGGCTGCCATCCAGGGCCCCCCAGAAATATTGTATAAAACCTGAGAGTACTTTTATGGTTTACTTGGAAAAAGGCTGCAGCTGCATTAAGCACTGTGAAACACCTGTCCCCAAAAAACCTGCTCCCAAAAGTCCAATTTGTGGGAAATGACACGGGCCTCAATTCTGCTCAGGAACAAACATTATTCCAAGAAGTACAGCAAAACAGTGCTAGTTCAGCCCAGGTAGAGAATGAAAAGGATATAATGGAAGAAGAGGAAACCCGCAACAGGCAGATTTTAGAAAAAGAGAGTTTAGCCCAGTAGGATCTGAAGGCTGCATGTTATTTCTTCAAAATATAAACCAAAGCTTCTGAATATAATTTTTGCAAAGTGTAGTCAGCCTATGGCAGTTTATTGTTTTTCCGAGAAAGCTTTTTTGTGTCCTTGTGTTTTTTCTATGACAGATATTTATAGAAATTGTAGTCATAAAGTTGCTAAAAGCACTTCCTGTAAATTACATAAAGGTCTGTCTCCCTTCCAGTATCACAAGGACCTGTTCACAAGCTTCCCAGTACTTTTGAGACCTCTTTTTTTACAGAATAGAAGAGCTTTCTGGCTGTTACCATACACTGTCCATGTGCTCAAGGAAAACACTTGCCCATAGGAGACAGTCACTGGCAGAGAGTAGCTGCAATAGTAACTGCAAGTGGTTGACGTTGTCAGTGGTGGTTTTGTTATTGGGATTTTCAGATCTTTAAAATGTTTTCTTGAGCTGCTTTTTCTTCTGAAGTTATTTATTCAGATTCATCAGCATACTCTGTGTTGTTCATTTTCCCTGGACAAAAGTGCCTGTGATTGTGGCCTCTCTTTAGTATCCATTAAAATATTGTGTGCTTCCACTCAGTGTTTTCATACTAAAGTAGCTGTGCACCTTCTGTTTAGATCTGGGCTATGTTCACCTCTATGAGAAGACCCTGGCATATTCCCAGCAAAACTAGATAGTTTAGAACACAGAACATTCTGAAATAAAGCTAAAGTGCCTGGGTTAATTTTATATCCAACTGAGCATAAAATGGTTGATTGTAGTGTTCAAGAGGAAAACATGAGATTAAAGAATTGCTCTAATCTGCATTGTAGTTTGTTAGAAAACATCACGTATTTTAGTGGGCCTAAACATGCATGTTGCCTGGAGTTCAAAGGAAGATGAGATCCAAGCAAAAGATTTAAAAATGTAGAGAGCACAGTTGCATAGTAAACAATCCCATGAGCTCATGCTGTGCCCTTTCTTTGCCTGCCTTTGATGTTGGAGCTCCCGTTTTAATTGTACAGATTTGGTCCTGCTGCTTGTGAATTTGGTGGGAAGACCTCTCATCGACTTTGATTGTGCAAAAAAATTACTTTAGATTCTTACAGGGCTTTTTGGAACAATGGGGCAGTTTTGTACTTTTACTGTGTGATGGAATCCTAAACACCCCAGTGTAGGAAGGAAACAGAACCAGGGCTGTGTTGCACTGGCTTTCTGTTCCCAGGCACAGGAGGAGCTGCACCCCTATTCTCCATCTGCTGTCCTTTTTCCTCTCTTCACCAAAATGCCAAAAGGAGATGAGCAATGGAGCAAAAGGATCACTGGGGGTACAATGGGAAGGAGCAAAGAAAGGATGGGGGGAGAGGACTGTACTAGGCTGAAATAGCACCATAGAATCTTAGAGTGGTTTAGGTTGTAAGGGAGCTTTGAAGTCCATGGTCCCTGTAATGAGCAGGGACATCCTGAACTAGATCAGGTTGCTGAAAGCCCCATTCAACCTGACCTTGAGTGTGTCATGGTGGTGGCAGAGAGCAGATGGCTCTGATGCCTTCCACACTGTGCTGATGTTGTAGCACAGTATTTTTGAGGGGAAATGGGATACCACTTCCCAAAATTCAGCATCACCCATTGTGGATATAAGGCTGCCTGCTTCTTTTCAAACGTGTGTTATTAGTTCTTATGCAGAGAGCCATGAACACAAGATGTGTGATACACTGCCTACATTTCCTAATTGCTAGAGAAGGATTTTCATACCAAGCTTACCCCAGGAAAGGAAGGAAAGATAACACAGAAAAAAATGGAAATAACTTCCTTTGTCCAGCTTGCATCTTCCTCAGCTCTCTCACATTCAGAAAAGAACAACTTCCCTTGAATTTGACTCTGTCTGTGAATCAGAATCCTGCCCGGCAGCCACTTCCAAAGGTGATCTCCACTAAATGAGTATTCCCTGACATAAAAGCCTGTGGCAATTATTAACTGAGGAGAAAAACCATCTGAGGCTACTCACAAGAACAGAAGAAGGGAAATTGGCCCAAATCTGTACAGATTGTTTTAGATTAAGGGTTACAGTGCTATGGAAAGGATTTAGAAAATGCCAGTGGAGGCCAGTATGTCCCAGCCCTGGCCCTGGCTGCTGCCATCGTTTTCCTACAGGAGACAGAAAGCGATGGACCCAAGCAAGGAGTCCAGGGAAGTGTAAAATGTCTTGAGCAGGAGCTGCAGGCACCAAGGAATGAAGAAGCACTCAGACGGAGGGGAGCTGAGGGGCTGCGAGCATTACACAGCTCATTATGGCTTCGACAACTTCTGGCAGCATCATACACTTCTAATTGAATTTGGAATTGAGGTGATTTCCCAACACATTGTTTTGCTCTTGAAACCTCTCCCTCAATTCCCCTTTTGCTAATTTATTAACAAATTAGGGTATTTGCTGTAGCAGATGAAGCAACTTGCATTCACAGCTGCACAACACTGGTTTAAAAATAGTAACAAGAAATGTAATAGTTCAAATACAGGGTGTCTACTTGGAGAGTAAACATCTCTTCAGTGTTAGCTCAGCTTTTAAAACAAACTTAGTAATTGCTTCCAGAGGTAAAATATTTGCAAGCTATTATTACAGCACACTTTCATTAAAGGAAAGGAAAGGAAACACAGTTGTCTCTTTGGAGCAGGCAGACAGGAACAGAGAAAGCTGTGCTCCGTAATTAATCTTCAAGAGATGTCAGGTACCTCTACCTCTGACAACTCAACATTAAAACCTTATCAGTGGAGCATTCATCCATGCTGCTTTTTCCCAAGCCAGCAAAAGAGAATTTGTTAATTAATTTCTGGGAAACACCATGGGTCTGTCTTCGAAAGCAAATAGCCCAGGGAGATGCAAAATGTCTTGAGCAGAGGATATAAACCTGCAAGTGATTTCAGGGTTTGAATACTGTATATTCTTCAAAAGCAGTGGAAGGGGAGGGATTGTGCCAGCTAGCTATGTCCTTACACAGAGACGTGTTTTTTCTTGAAAGTGGCTGTTTCACATCAGAGCCTCTGATCCTGCAGCTGCTAAAATTGACAGCCAGCTTCTTCACACCAGGATGGGTTGGACTGGGGACTGTCTGGAGATAACAGAGGCAGCACTTTGCTTTCTAGAGATTTCTTTAGGGGTATGCAATAGAACATATCACTGGCTTTTGTTGTTCACAGAAATATCCCTCACAGAGAGCAGCGCTTCCGATCACGGTTTTAGTTCAACTCCTCCTGTCCTTGACATAATTTAGAACAATTTTGCACTAAAAATAACCAGGCAGGAAAAAATAACCAAACAAAGAACTCAAGCAAAACATAAATCTACATTGTTTCCCTCTCAAGGGATAATAATATGGTGATATGGCAGCAGGCCGCAGCAGTAAATTGCCCCATATCTGCACTGCACACATGCTGTATCAGAATGGCACATTTCTGTTCACAGGAGCACAACCTAAAATTAACTACCAGGAGCTCCATACCACAGCAAGATCAACTAAAATTGTGATGTTTAAAAAATGAAGAGCCTCACTAGCACTGAGGACATCTGAAGCACACAGCCTGCTTTGGAGCTTCTAGCATTTTCAGTGGGAATGCAGTACATGTGAATCCCAGGGTTACTCACATGTTTTACAGTGAACACTGGTCTGGATTAAACCTCTCTGGACTTAATTTTTGGCCAAGGGCTACTTAGAGTTTAGAAATTGGGCAATCCTTGGCAGGCCTGATTCACTCCAGTTGTGTAACATACACTCTGATGTTGTGATCCCACATACACAGCCAGCGGCAATGCCTACCTTTTGTAGGAGCCCGCTGCCCAGATCTCTTGCCCAGGAGGAAGACTTCATATTACAGCTGCAGTTTTTTTCTGAAATGCTTTGAATCCCCACCTTACTGTACTCTAATTAACAAGATTATCTCAGCAAAGACTCTACTTCCACCTCTGTTAAAGTATGGGCCCATATGGGCCCATAAACATCCATGGCATGCAGCCCTTTTCCTGACTGGGAGGGTGTTTATTTGGGGCTGGAGCCCCTTAGGGAATTGCCTGCTGGTTTTTTATGTGAATCTGTAAAGCCATCATTTGGCAAAAAGCAAAGAGAGGCTTTCAGGAAGCTCCTACGCTTGTGAGCATCCTGCTGGTGGTCACCATCCCGACATTGGTCTGGAAACTTCCCCATTCAGCCCACAGAGAATTTGGGCATTGTGAATTCTGCTCCTGAAGTGTCTGTTGCTACCACCTGCCTTGCGGATCTGTCTGAGGAACCTGCTGTGGAAAGGAAACAAAGATCTTCGGAGTTCCAGACTACTGCCCCTGTTTCTGCCATCTTCCACCCTCTTGTGCACAGGTTCAAAGAAAAAAGCTCACAGGAAGATACTCTTTGACCAGGAGCAGCGCCATATAATTACCCTGGTTCTCTTGCACTCTTCATTATTCAGAAGGAGTCTGTGTAGAGAGGAGGGAAATTTTATAATGATTGTTGGCAAGGATTTCTAACAATCAGATCTCATGATCCACAGGGGTTATTTGTAGTTGATTGTGAAAAGTGTTTCATCTGTCCTGCTACAGAGGAAGCTCAGTGACTCACTGTTTGAGGTATAACAATGATTTTTGCCAGATCAACTTCCCACAAAGGAGAGCATTTAGTGTAAACACATCACTTACTGAGGAGCAGGACTGGTTTGCAGTGCAAGAGATGACAGAATTTACTGCAGCAAACACAAGTTGGACAGTTTAGTCACTTGGGACTTCAAAACATCAGAGCAAGTGTAACTTCTGTAATTTAAGTTGATTATTCTATCTCCCTTCACAGTGTACAAGAAGAACAGATCCTTTCCTCTTATCAGGAGTCTTTTTGTGTTTAAGGGTTGTTAAAATCTTTTCCAGCTGTTCTCATTTCTAGAATTGTCTAGAAATTTCTAGAAATTCATTCATTGCTTACACCTTTTCCGAAGTGTTTTTCCCAAACCAAGAACGTGTATTCCATCTGCAGCCTTGTTGATGCTATCTGAGCTGGCAAGGATATTTCAGCATCTTACTGGTGGAACAAACTGATTGTCTACAAACCTGCCTTGGCTTTTCTTAAGTAGATGTTTCCTGCATTTTACAAACACTGTTCTGTTATTTTTTCAGAAAATGCAGTCAGATTGATTAGTGACAATTCTGATGCACCTCCCTTCTTTCTTTTCAGAAAACAGTCACCCTGATTGCTCTTCTCCAGTGCCCTGGAGCCTCATCCGTCCTCATCGCCTTCTCAGGGAGGATCACTAACATCTCATCTTGCTTACAGCAGCTACTTAAGTGTTTTAAATAAACTTCCTTTTTTTAAGTGACTACTGATGGAAAAAAGGCCTTAAACCTGTCACCCATTATTATTTCTCCTTTCCAATCACATGTTGGATTAACTCCTCTTTCGTATCTTTGGAGAATGTCCTCATGTTATTTTTCATTCCATTTCCTTGTTGTATCTTATTCTGCTCTTCATTTTTGCCCCTATGATTACAGTAGTCATAGGAATTCATCATGCCCAAACCCATTTGATTCAGGACTTCTGTCACACAGGGCGGTAGCTTAGCTTTTCTCTGACAGATAACAGTAAGAAAATACCTTTTAACCAAAATACCACAGATTTTTTTGCAGTGATATCTCTTCATTTTTATAAATAGACAGGCAAGAGAGGAAAAATTTGACCACTGAAAGCACACTTTATTCTGTTTGAATACCCGAAACCTAACTGTATGATTAAACAGCTGCTCTAGCAAAGGTTGGATAAATCCAAACTCAAATATTTTCTGAGTATTTTCTGAATGTTTACCATGCTAGCCAGGAAGCAGTTCTGAAGTGTTTCCATAACACTGTTTTTCTCTGTTATTTTTTATTTCTACTGTTTAATATGTTTTTATTTAAACAGAATTCAGAGTTTTGACAGTATTTTTTTGCAACATTTCTCTAAGCATGATTCAAATTACAAAGTGAGCTTGTTCCAAAATTAACAAAAATGTAAAAGGCCAGATGCTTGACTGCCTTTGTGAGCCGAGGGCAAAGCCTGAGCCACCTGGTATTTACCATTTTTATTGCTGCACACTGCCCATCTTTAAAATCCTCTTCAATCATTAACTGATCTCTCACAGTTCAGCAATGCAGGTAAAGTTCTTTCTTCCTGCCTGGCAGGAAAAGACAAAATGATACAGTGAGTTGAAGAGGACAGAGGGAGTTGCCATCCGTGCCCCTATTCAGCCCATGATTTAATTATGATGGTAAAAATGGCTGCATCTTCCCTTTTAGTCCCTTTTAGACTCAGTGAGTCATCCATCCCTTTCACATTTTCTCATCTATATTGCACATCTTTGTCCTCTTGCTTTTTACAAAGGAAAAAAATTTTTCCCCATCTACTGGGTCTCTACTTTCCCTGTGAAAGCTGTGGCATAGGGGAAAGGATCCTGCATCTTGCTCTGGGATAATCTGTGCATTTCTCGGCAGACAATCAGGTAAAAAGCAAAGCAGAGAGCTTTGTCACAAGACAGAGTCTGAGTGTTTGGTTGCTTGGAAAATTTTTTTATTGTTTCTAGGGGATTTTTTTCCACATCTCTTCTTGGGAATGTTTCACTTAGGCTGCCCTTTAGTCCAGGGAGAGAATAGGGACCCATTATGTGAAAGGCTGAGGTTTGATGTTACAGCTATTCACAGGAAAGTGGGACTTTCCTTTTATTGTTCACAACAAACATTTTCCTTCATGAGAAGCATAATAGAAAGGCAGGTCTGAAGTTCAGAGAAAAAAGTGTTTTGCCCAACTTTAATCAGATATGAATTGCTTGTGAAGTTTTACAAGAAATATATTGTTTGAGCTAAAGAACACCAGCTGATACTTCCTTTCCTTTTTGGATGCATCATTACAAAATAAGTATGGGAAAAAGATAAAGTGTAAGTATTCTAATGTTTCACAAAAAGAACCCAAATAAAACCTAACAAAGCAACAACAACAACAACAACAAAAAACAACAACAAAAAAACCTGTTAAAAAATAACTAATAACTTGTGGTGTTGGGTCTCTGCATATGGTCTGTCTCTGCTCCGGGGTAAACTGCTCTGTTCCTGGGTCTGTAGCACCTCTGCGTGGGCTGAGCCAAGAAAAGTGATCCCTCATCTCTGCTTGCAGGATTCACTGCTAACCCAGGATCCATTCCCACCTGCTTGGCAGCTCTGTCATGAAACATCCTAGAGGTGTCCATGCTAACCCTTTAACTGCCAGTTTTCCATCATCTGGCAGAAATAAATCCCTGTGCTTTTCAGAATCAAACATGTCCCAGAACATAAAAATGTTAGTGCTTTCCAAGCCTGGAGTTCTGTTAGTCACAGACATAGCTTGATCCATTCCCACCACAGACCCTCCTCAAGTTCTCCCCAGAGAAGAATGGGTATTTCCTCATGCTGACACTGAGAACCTCCTGAGCCAGGGAAGTGATGCAGAAGGAGCAGGAGAACCTTGGGCTCCCCATGCCCAAACTCCGTCCTCCAGCTTCTTCTTCACCCATGCTCCGAGGTGTCTCATGAGAGTAGCTGAGTTTTGTTTTCCAGCTGCAACCACTCTGGATCAGGATCACAAAGCCGTGTCTCTGGGACTGTTCCTCCTGTCTGGCAGAAGCCGTATCCCTACATGCTGCTCATCCAGGGTGTGCAACACTTGGAGTGTACAGGATTCCTGAGCTTCAGCTGACTAACACCAAGTCCCTTGGCAAGACCTCTGATCTGAGCAGGCTGAATTCTGAACTATTCAATCACCATTTCTGGAAAGCAGGTATTATCTATAGTATACAAGATGAGCTTTCTTTCTCTGCATGCCCCATGTCTGCATAAGATGTTTATGAAGCACACAGCAGTCTTTTCAGCAGATCTTGGGCTTTGTCTTCATACAAGCTGACTCTGAAATACACTAAAGTTTTACATGTTCTGTATTAATTCAGGGAGGGTCCGTGAATGGACATGTTTCTTTCAAAATAAACTGAATTGCCAGCAAACAAGGAAATAGCCTGTATGGGAAGGTTGCTAGAGGGGAAGAATAAAGCAGATCTAATTTAAGCAGATACAGAAAGGTGAAGTCTGGAGGTGTGAAGAGCTGTGCTAGACCTATATTCCTGGAAAGCCAATCTCTATACTGGAGAAAAATCCATGGGGAATTATACAACTACTGCATGATGTGCTGAAGAAAGCAGAACTAATAAAAGATGAATTGACTGTGTGACCACAGGAAATAAAACTAGTCAGTGTTCAGATTAAAGCAGCACTTCAGCCCCGTGTTTCAGCAGGAGCTGTTGGCAGGTGTGTATTTGGGTTCATTTCAGCAGCACGCTTGAAATCACGAGTCTATTGTATAATGTAAAAGGGGCGAAAATTACTTCAAGAAAATAATTTCTAAAAAAAATTATAAAACCTTGTCCTAGTTTTTCCTCAGTGACCAAAGTGAAATTTCACAGGATTTATTCTTAGTTTGAAATTTTTTACCAAATATCTGTGTCATGTCTTGCAAAAAGCTTGCATGGGCTGTTCTTCAGCCATATATTGGATAGTCCTGTCATACAGAATAACACACTAGTAAAATTCTTGCTTTAGTGATTATATTAAATAAAAAATAAGCACCTATTATTCATACCATCTACATATGCCAGTGGTGCAGAAGGATTTGGGCTACATTGACAGCTGATGGTAAAGTTTGCATCATACACAGAAATTCACTATTACAAGTTTATGGAATTTTGTAATATTTCTAACATGTATGCTCTGGAATAAGAGAATCAAGTAAAATTAGAAGCCAATGAACCTCAAAAGAGCATTAAAAACATTATTCTTTTTTACTTTTAAAATACTTTTCCTATTCATAATGATTTAATAAAGTCATGCCAAAGATTAAATTGCACTAATTACATAATTTTTTAAATTAAACCTTTTTCAACTATAATCTAACAAAGTATAATTAATGCTGGCATGCACAACCCTTAATTAACCACAGAGTTTTTACAGAACCTGATGTTTTAAATGGGAAATTTCTTGTAGGAATATTAAAGTTCCTGTAATGTAGGAAAGATCCTATGTTAAGGAAATGCATGAATAATTTGCCTTCCAGCATTGCTCTCCAGTGGGACGTGTTTCTCTCTGTGCATCCTTTCCTGTGTGTAAATATTGGGAAAGCTCTCCGAGCAAAACTAGAGGCACAGAGTTAGCCTTGTGCCAAAATTTCTTTCCATGTGATCACAACCCCACTTAAGAGGGCATTTGGCTGTTTTTGCATATCAGGTCCAGCAGGAGGGTTGGTCCACAAAGCTCAGTCTGCTCATTGTCTACAATGATGTCACATTACTTCAAAAAACACATCCAAAACCAGGTCAAACTTCAGTCCTCACAAGAACTCCCCTTAGGAAGGGAGCATTTGGCAAAAATCTTCCATATTTTCCCTTGGTGTCTTGGTCATGGCACTCATTCAAAAAGGATTTTAGATGGAGAAGCTGCCTGAAACAAAATTATTTGAAAGATCAAAGGAGTTGTATTTAATATACCGAGGTTCACTGGAGCTCTTGAGCAGGGAGAAAAGGTAGTCACAAGAAGCCTTTGCCTTTTTCATCCTCCCTCAGCCTGTCAATACAATGAACCAAGCAGGAGAGCATCCCCACAGCTGATTTCTGCTTGAGCTCTGCACACTGCCTGTCCCACAGCCAAGTGCCAGGCCCTTTTGCTTGGGTGAGCATTGTGGCCTGCCCACACTCTGGCCATGCAAGATATCCTCAGAGATAAGGAGAGACCATCTTCACCACCCCATGGTGCTCCTGCTGAAGCCACAGGCAGCAGGTTCATCCCTCAACACCTGGATTAAAGGTTGGGCTCAATGGTCTTAAAGATCTTTTCCAACCTAACCAATTCTATGATTCTACACATATTAACCTGTGTGTGGAACTACGTGTTATCAAAACCCACCTGCCTCAAGGCTGGCACTGCAAACCTGAGTTAGCCCACCATGCAGAGCTGTCCAGTTTGGTTAAGGTCCACATGCACAGCTCTGTGTAGGCTATTGCCAGCTGATTTGTGTGCGGCAGCAGGTCAGGGCCAAAAGGAATCTGATACTGTTGATGGTTGTCTTGAAGTGCTGCAGCCTGATCAAGGCAAACTGAGTGAAATTCACCAGGAAAACTGAGGGTTTCCTGTCCAGATGGATCTAAGATGAAAGCTGAGCTGGGCTGGTGGCAAACAAATATGTGGGAGGTTGTTTGAAGAGATGTCCTGTACTTCCCACACTGACCAATGCTGTCTTCTTATGATCTTGGTGCTCTCCACTGCATTCTGTCAGAGGGACAAAGAAGAGACAGGAGGTTGCCAGCTGATCAGCAGCAAATGTCACAGCAGCCTATGGTGACCCAGTCTGCAATGCTCTCTGGGAGTTTTTCAGAGATGTTTTCCTGAGATGCTTTCCGGGGAGTGCAGGGAGGTCTCAGCAGGGCTGGAGGGAAGCAGGTGGCACTGCCAAGTATTTGTCGCCTGATGTCTTTGATATGCAGCAGCTCTGGGAAGAGGTCAAGTGAAAACTGAAAACAAGTCTGTATTCACAATTCACACCAAGCTGGTGCAAAGTTGATTAAGATGACTGGCCCAGCTCAGAGCAGGGAGGTGGTGGAGCCACCATTCCTGGAGGTATTTAAAGGATGTGTAGAACATGGCACTCAGGGACATGATTCAGTGGTGGGCTTGGTGTGTTAGGTCAATGGTTGGACTAGATCTCAAGGACACTTTCCAACCTAAATGATTCTATGATCTGCTGTCTGATTTGCTCCAATACTTTTTTGATCCTGATTTGTTACCAGCTCCATCTTCTCCTAAGCCATGCAGACCCTCCCAGAAGGGAATGAAGGGCTTTTCTTCCAGCAAAGAAGGGCACCTGCCCACCTGCACCATCGTGTCCCTTTGGGTGTCTCACACTGGCAGCAGGCTGAGAATAGCACTGTCACACTGGGCCTGTTGTTAGATGGCACTGAAGAATGTCTCTGACTTGCAAATGTTCTTTAATGTAACACCAAATAAGACAATAAAACCTTGGAGGGAATGTGGTGCAAGAGAGAGAGATGTGTCACATCAGTCAGGCAAATAAAGCACTGCAGTGACAGCTGCCTTCATGGAAATGCTCCAGAAATACCATGTTTCAGCCCAGGCTTGCTATGGGGTCATAAAAAAATCCTTAAAATCAAACAAAGAGAAACTTATAAGTAAGTAACAAACGCATAAAGGGCATTTTGCATGCTTTAGTCTTGAAATGCAATGATGACACACACAATGAAGGTGCATTTCAATATGAAGGGAAATATTAAGGCTCTTTTTTGGGGTATGTAAAGTGCTATTTCACACATGATTGGTTTTTTTGGAGAGAATGAACATGTTTATTATTTATGCAATATATAGCACCTGCCCATTCCTATCAGTATTCTGTGCAGACACAGAACTGAAATATTTGTCCAATAATTGCCAGCCCCTGTCCAGAGAAGTGTAGATATGCCAGCATGAAAGCCAGGATCAGGGAAAAGAGGCCAGACATGTGCTCTGTGCCATGGGGAGAGCTTTTGTGTCAGGAGTATCATGATCCAGTTTCACCTTTTCTGCATATTCTAATAAGCAAGCAGCACTCTTCCACCCTGCACCACTCTGGGCAAGCCAAAAATAGCACAAAGACTCAGCTCTCTCACCTTCCTTTTAAAAGCTTTCTTCTTCCACCTTCCTTTTAAAAGCTTTCTTCTTCCCTCCCTGTTTTTCCTAGGGGAACGGCTAACATGACTTTTTGAGCCTGGTTACTATTTTTTCATCCTTATTCCTGATTTCATTTCACCTCTGTGAAAGTACCACAAAATGAATCTCCAGGGGTCCTCCAAACTGCAAAAGCAAGCCCAGCTCCTGCTGGGAAGGAGGCTCTTAGATACAGATAGGTGCACTGGATTGGTATCACAAACAGCTGGAACCAACAGTGTGAGCCAGAGCAGAGAGGGGATGAGCCACCCATAGGTGCTCATCTGGGACAACATGAGTGAGCACCAACTACAGCAGTCATGAGAGTGACAGTCACCCTAAGGTCAGGTTGGATGGGACTTTGAGCAACCTGATCTAGTGAAAAATTTCATGGCAGGGAGGTTGGAATAAAGTGATTTTTAAAGATTCCTTCCAACCCAAACCGTTCTGTGATCCTCTCAAATTCCACCCTAATGTCCACATTTTGCCACAAAAGCAGCTCTTTCTAGCCTGCTGTAAGCTCTGCTTTCTGTGAAGCATCCACTCTGCAAACCCAAGAATCACAGCATCTGCTTATAGCTTTAAAGAAAAGGTGCATTTCTACCCCAAAGGCACAGAGCACTTTGCAAAGGAGAATCATGCTCCTTCTGCAGCCTGCTGTTTGCACACAAATAAAGAAGTGGGTATTGTCATGGAATAAACACACAGTCTGTTTTGCAGACCCAGGTCAGGCAGAAGAGGTTTGTTTCTGCTGCTATCGGAGAGAAGGCAGTGATCCATATGATCCAATGCAAAATAAAAGTGCTGGGGCTTGTGTATATTTACAGCAGATAAAAACTGCCCTGAGAAAAGGCATGGAAAGAAACTTTGTTAGAGCAGATGTGCCCCTGCCTCCCTGGTAACTCAGGGTCTGCAGCCTCAGCACAGCTCTGTTCAGCCTGTCCCTCTTGCTCCAGATGCTGCCATGTCCTCGAGCAACTTGCAGGCCCGTGTCCACATTACGTATTATTTCACAGTGCCGTGATTCCAAGCAGAGCTCCTGTTTGAGGAGAGAAGGGTCTGTCTCCTAGCTTCCGAGGATACTTCAAAAAATGTTTCATTTCTTCGTTCTTTGTCTTGCACGACAGATCCATAGCTAAAGATGGGGTAATATTGGAATATTTCTTATAGCCAAAAGCAGGTATCAGGCTGGCAGAGTAAAACAATTCCTGTGCTGGATTGTGTGCAGGAGCCAGACCACACTGTACTGCCCATGGGCTGTACGGCAAAAAAACCCTCAACTGCATGAACAAAGTTGAAAAAAACCTACAGGAGAGAAAAAAAAAAAAAAAATCCCTCCTTGTGCTGCATCCCTCTGTCAGCAGATGGCTCTGCAAGCCGCGGTGCTGCCTGGTTAACCACTGAGTTGTGGAGGCGGCTGGGGCTCAGGATGGGCGGCACGGAGCCCGGCTGTGGGCGCTGCTGCGGTTCCTGCTTTCCGCCTGGGGAAATTTTGAGGTGCACCCAAACCTGCAAAAACCCACGGGTTTTGTCTAACCACTGTTCTCCCTGGCATTCTTCCCAATCTGACCTTATTCTTTTTTAACAGATGCCCATCCCATCCTGTGGGCTCCGCCGGTCCGGCTCAGGATGAGCACACAATCATGCCATCGCTGCCCATCTCAGCTGCGCTCCCACGCCCTTAGCTGAGCGCTGATGGCACTCGCTGGGTGGGTTCCTCAGCACAGCAGCTCCGGCAGCCCTGCCCTCCTGCCTGCAGCATCCCAGGCACCTCAGCTGCATCTCCACATGCGGCATCCCATCCCGAGAGTGCTGGAGACACCGCAGCTGGCCATAGTGCGCCCTCAGGCACTGAGCAGGTTAATTCAGCAGCTGCCATCCACCACACTGCAGAAAATACAACCCAGAACAGAGGCTTGTATCATCTCTTCCCATGCCGAATGCTGGAAGCCTCTAAAGGTCCAATCTGCTTGACTTTTTTCCTATCTGGCAACTCAATTTACTGGCGTTTGTCTCCTGTGACCGTGCAGAGTCAAAAATTGTGTTTCATAGAGAACACATTTAGGTTGGGGATGCAAGCCAAAAGCACTCTTATGGAACAGCACAGGCTTGGAACAGTCAGGGAAAAGGTGCATCCTTTCCAGCTAGAGCAGATTGCTATGGAGATATCAGGAAGATTTGTCATGGGTGGCAAATGCCTGGGGAGTTTAAATCATGTAAACAGATTTTTACCTACACAGTAGCATCCAGGATGGCAAAAGGGGCTGCAGCTTTATCTGTTATTTTAAAAAAGTGAGCTTGTTTTCTAAAATTAGAATCATAGAATCATTTAGGTTGAAAAAGACCCTTAAGGTCATCAAGTTCAACCTTTAATCCAGCACTGCCAAGCCCAGCACTAAACCATGTCCCCAGCTGCCACATCTACATGTCTTTTAAATACCTCCAGGGGTAGTGATCCCATCCAGCCCCACAGACTCCTGTTTGCCTAAGTGGTGCAGCAGGTCACTATCCATTTCCCCTTGGATTTTGGGCGCTTCATTCTGCTCCTCATCTCTGTATTCCAGCTCAGGGGTCTGGCTATCTGGAGAACAACTGGTCTTAAAAGACTTAAAGATTGATGCAAAGAAGGCATTAAGTACCTCAGCCTTTGTCACTACATGCCCCCCTGCATCCAATAAAGGACAGAGATTCTCCTTAGCCCTCCTTTTGTTGTGAATATATTTACAGAAACATTTTGTATTGTCTATTACAGCAGTAGCCAATTTAATTTCTAGTTGGGCTTTGGCCCTTGTAATTTTCTCCCTGCACAACCTCACAACATCTTGTAGTCCTCCTGCGTTGCCTGCCCCTTCTTCCAAAGCTGGTAAACTCTTTTTTTCTGCTGAGTTCCAGCCAAGGGTGTCTTTTCAGCCAGGCCAGTCTTCTCATCCACCAGCTCATCTTTCATCACATGGGGACAGCATGCTCCTGCACTTTTAGGATTTCCTCCCTGAAGAATGACCAGCCTTCCTGGAGCCCTTTGCCCATCAAGAATCCGGTACTACACTGTAACAGTGTTTTGTGTCCTCTCCCTCACCACATAGGGTACGATTAAAAAAGGTCTCTGAAGTTGCTTAGGTAGGGGATGGCATAATTTCTACACTGAAGAGGCACAGAAAAATTTTCCTCAAGGGATTGAAGCTGACTGGAAGGAGGTTGCCTGTGAATGGGGGGCTTGGTCATGTCATCAGATCTGGGCCGAAAAGACCCCCCTTTCTCCACACTGAGCCCCTTCAAAGCCCTTCCATCCCCAATGGGGACACATTGTTCTGCCTGTGCAGAGCATTTCTCAGCTGGAACCTCACCTTAAACTGGGACTCCAACCCTGTTATCAATATTTTGTTGTTTCTTTTTAACCCCACTGCCTTTCCTCCCACTACCTCCACTTTTCTATTTATTTCCTCTATGTCTGAGTGTTTTCATTTATGAAGATAAAAGCCATGGAGAAGCGAAAGTGAGAAACTTTCCCACTTGAATTTCCACAAAGGCAAATCCTTGACCCTGAGCTGCCAGAGAAGATACTTGCATGGTGGCAGCATGCCTGGTCCCAGAGAGGGACACAAAGGCCCCATCTGTGTGAATGCAATGTACAGGCACTGGTGCCCAGCTGTCTGCACACTCGTCTTGGTGGGACAGCCCTAGACACAAATTTGGCCACAGCTCTGCCCAAGAAATTCCTGGGGTGGATTCAGGACTTAACCCAACACAGGGGCCATCCCCAACAGCAAACTGGATGCACATATTCCTTTAAAAGGTAAAACTGTAACAGTATGGATGCAGCCTTATCACACCATGCAACCTCAAGGTCAGGGAAAAGGCAAAGAAGAGTTTTATAAGACAGAACTGGAAGTGATGATGTTTCAAAATGGAAATAAAAATGTTCTCTCTCAGCAATGCTAAGCTTTGTCTCCCTTGACAAATTCCAGACAAATCAAGGCAAGAGCGTGCTCATTTGGACAGACAGTGGCTGAAAGCCATTCCTTCAGGGAAGCTGGCACAGCCTGCCCAGCACACAGAACAAACCATGCTCGGCCTATTCCCACCTGCCCAACAGAGCCCTGCATTCAGCAGGGTCAGCTGCTCCGGGGCATGTCCCATGGGCACTGCAGGGCACCATTTGGAAGGGAAATGTAAAGAGCTCCAGCTCACATGCACTATAAAAATAGCCACATCCATCTACAGAGTCACTGCCCTGCTTTGCAACTCAGTCCCACGTCCTCCCTGGAGCCACAGCTCCCAAACAGATCTGACTGTGCAGAACCTGTGTCCACACCAGGCTTGGCAGGACTGTGGTTTAGGCATCTTAGTGCAGACCACTTCATGGACCAGTTTGGTGGAAATGTGGAGTTGTGAACTACAGCAAGAAAGGCACCAGGTGCCTTCTCTCCTGCCCCACCTGCTGTGCTTTGGCAGAAGGCATGGTCACAGCAGAGTGGCACAGGAACAGTGTCAGGCACCATGGCTGGATTGGGCAGCTGCTGTGTCACAAGAGCCCAGATTCCAGGATGCATCCCAGGAATTCCATCCCCTGAATGCAGTTGTCATTTGGGTAAGCCACCCACGGCAGCCATCACCAGGGGACTTCAGTGACTGCTCACATTTCTGCTTTCACCACGAAATTTCCAAAACGCCTCAAGATCTCTGGAGCAGCCCCATAGTTCCAAAAGGGCTGCCCAAGCCACGAGCAATCTGTGCTGCTGGGGTTGCCTGGGCTGTTGCTCCTTGAGATCCTCAGCATTTCCATGCCTCACTTCTTCACCCCTGAGCACAGGGAAGGAGACATCCTCCTGCCATTTGATCAGGCTGTGTGGGAGGAATAAGGGCTCAGCAACCCCATAACTCAAAGCAGGACAGCCCCACAAAGTGTGAGGGCAGTGCTTCAGTGGGCAGTAGCCTTAGGAATGAGCAGCAGTGCCTGTCTCCCATCTCCATCAGTCCTCCAGCCACTCCTTTCCTCTTTTTCTGGTCACCATCTCCTTCCCACTGAGCTGATCTGCAAACCACTGCTCTGCCTTCACCTTGACAGGCTCCAAATTGGCACTGTGGTCAGAACCTGTGCGGGGGCCCTTCTCCCCAGGCTCAGTCTTGTTGAAAATCCAAGCAAACAGGGGCTGGCCTCCGTGCTGGGTTTTATCATTACTCATCCGGCTTGGGCAGGATAGGACAGGGTAAAGTTTGCACAAGGAAGATGCTTGATACGTTATAAAGGGCCAGCCTGAAGAGCACTAAAATCTTTGGAGGATCTATTGCCTAAGGATGCCTTCATGACTCATGGCATGAAAAGGAGCCTCGCTCTCTGTACTGGGCCCTGGGCTGGCATACAAAAGCATCCCAAAAGCATCCTGGGCTGGGCTGGTAAATGGCAAAGTTCTCAGGCATTTGTGAGTGAAAGGTGTGTTTGATGACTAGGCTTTAACGTGTTAATGCCTGCTGTGCCCTGCTGTGCAAGGCGTTCACTATTTTAGAATTAGCCCCCAAGATTTGTTTCAAATCAGCCCTGAAGGATAATAGCCTGTGTCTAAAAACCTTCATGTGTCAATTTGTTTCAGGACCCTCACTGCGTTATCACTCAAGGACTGAAATCTGTAATCAAAAGCTCTGCTGAGGCTCCACTTTCCTTAAAACATTTCCCTCCTTGAGTATTATCTTCACATCAGCAGCAACAAATGCATCAGCTCCTTCGCTGCTGAGCAGTACCAGCACAGCTGTGCACGGCTGTGGTTTTGATATGGAGAAGCTGATATGGAGCTGCTTTTCTCAGCAGTAAAACCCCTGTCCCTGCTTAGCCAGTCACATTTACTCCTGGCAGTAGCCCCCAGCCTCAAATTAGCATCGGGATACCCTGGGCTTGTGCACAGCGAGGGCCCATGGGGTGGAGGAGCAGAGGAAGGGGTAGCAGATTTTGGGGTTGTGCTCACAGCAGCTTCTGTTGTGTTGGATGGCTGGAACCTGGCATGTCTTGGAGATCCTCAGCAAAAAGGGGAGAGATGTGGGGGTATTTCTGTGGTGCAGGCTGGCTGCCCGTGAGTGCAGGAATGAAAGGGAAAAACCGCGTTGGAAAGAAATGTTTGTTCATCCATACCAGTCTCATTCCCAGCCTTCTCTGCACCTATGTGCTCTGCTGGCATCAGCAGGTGGGCCTGGCTAAATGCCCCTGAGGCGTATGAAATTGGTTATTTCCTTTCTTACTAGCCCTTCTTCCCCTCCCAATGACCTCCACCACTGGCCTTCTTCAAAATCTCATGTCAGATTCTGAGGATCTCTATAATAAAATAACAAACCCAGCAATCAGTAAAACATCTCCACATATCTGTTGTACTGAATAGATGCATCTGCCATGGTGGGTCCTGGCAGTTCCATATCCCCGGAGCAGCCCTGAGACCCCTCGGAATTCTGTTATTTTTATCCAAGAGCTGCTAGGTATCTTGGAAGCCAGATTTGCTTTCAAAAAAATTCTGTGTTTCCAAAACAAAACTGCAGGATTTTGGTTTCTTTAATGTTGTTTGAGGTTCCCTT
This sequence comes from Struthidea cinerea, assembly GCA_013397865.1. Lineage (NCBI taxonomy): Eukaryota > Metazoa > Chordata > Aves > Passeriformes > Corcoracidae > Struthidea > Struthidea cinerea. The sequence continues at coordinate 2,138,536 of VZTI01001285.1, forward strand.
CTAATCCCACATGAAAATAACTCTGCAAATCCCAGCATAATTTCAAGGAAATGGGGCTTCCCAGTCAGCTCTGGCATTGTCAGCCGTCTCTTACCTCCTCTCTGTTGTGCCTCCAGTTGCTGAGACTTGGAGGCACCAGTGTGCTGGTTTCAGGGAACACTGTGCCAATTTTCCAGAAGAGCAAGAAGCAAGGCTGTAGGAGAGGACAACAAGGTCTTAAACTAAGCCAGAGCCCAGGACTTTCCATATCCTTCTGTTTCATCACTTCCAGGCCCTTCCTCCCCTTCTTCTGTTAAAGATGGGCTCTTCTTGAGGTCTTCCCGTGGAAGGGCTGCTGTAGGGCAGTAGCCCATGTGTCAGAGCCTCACAAGGTGTAGGATGATCCAGACCTACTGAAAGGAATAACCTGTGAAACACCCAGTTAGCCTGAAACGGTGCAGATAGCTCCAGGCAAAATAAAATTCTCTGTTTCCTTAACTGGAAACTGGAGAGAGAGCTGCCAATTCCAGTACTGATCAACTCTGCCACTAGTCTGAGGGAAAAAATAAATATAATTGCTGTTAAGAGCTGGGGATTGCAGAACAACTGGTGGGATAATCAGTGAGTGCAGTGACAGAGCAGTTGAACCATGGCCTGTCTCTCTTCCAACAGCGTAGGATGAATATTGTTCCATGCAGTGGGATATAGAGGAGAACAAGAAACACAGGCAGTGCCTATAGAACTGGGACTCACTGTGTCTAGAAGAGGATTTGAGGGATTTAGGGGGATCATCTGTACCAGCTCTCAGTGTGATGTTGCAGCAAAAAGGACTGAGACTGAAGAACAGATGGGAAATCTGTGCCTTAGTCAAACACAAGCTGTTGGACTCAACAGGAGGAGCTGGTTACATCTTATAATTCTGTGTCAAACAAGAAAGCAAACAAGATGTTCCAATGGAGTGTAAGTTTTTGATTTGCCAAGGGTCACACATGATATTTATCATAAAGAAGAAATTTGAAGACATGTCTTTGAAGGCCTGTGGCCAGCATCCATCTTCTAAATCTTTCTTTCTCTTGAATGAGAAATATCAAACAGTTTTCATTGCTTTTCTCTTCTTTCTCCCCTTAGATTGGGGTGGGCAGGCTGGGAAAGCTGTGGTTGTGAAAGGCTGCACCCAGCACTGGTATTGGGAAAGCTGCTTTTGAGCAGAAATTCTGATTACAGCACAACCTTATCCTGCTGCACTTTGTGCTCAGTCCTGCCTGCATCCTATAGCACAAACCTTCTGCAGATCCCGCTGCTGTGGGCACCCACTGCAATGTGAAACACCAGTCTCGTCCCAAAGGTTCTGCTGGTCCCTGCCGTAATTGTCCTGGTTCTCATATAATTTGCTCTGCCTCACTGCCCTACAGCAACAGTGGGTCACCAGTGAAATGGGCTCAGAGCTAGGATTTGGTTTGGAAAAACATCCAGAAGGGGGAATGCTCCTGGCGTGCTGGCAGCACTTGTTAACTCAGTGTCAGAGCTGCTACTCCAGGGACGTGGGAAGTGACATGCGGTTCATCTGGGAAGCTTGGCAGCACTTTCCCCGCAAGCAGTTCAGCTGTGCTCCTCAGGGAGGGAGGAGGAAGTGTCCTCATTTCCCCGGGAGCATGAGGCACAGTGTACTTTCAGCATGTGCACATGAGGGCTGTACCTTCACCTGGGGATGGGACCAAGGGACACTTCCTTCCCTCTTACAGAACCACATCACAAGGGAGATATTGCAGCAATACACAAGAGATCAAAGATGTTTTTTTGCTGGAGGGCTGGGAAGAGAAGGGTTATAAGGTCCTTTCCCGTCCCAGCCTTTGGGAAATCTGCTGGAGTTGCAGAGAGCCTCTGTGTTCCTGCTGGCCAAGAACTGAGCTGCCTGGGAGGGACGGGAGATGCTCCAGGGAGCAATGCCATGGACAGGGATGTTAGCAGGTTCCTTGCATTGTGAGAAGGACCCTGGAGAGCAGCAGGCCGACCACGTGAGTCAGCAGATTCACCTCCTCGGTCATGGCGTGTTCATGCTCTTGGCTCCTCCTTTCCACGCCTTCTCACCCCCAGCTCTTCAGCACAAAGCCCGAGCTAATGTCACCACAAATGCAAGGAAAGCCCGGAGAGCTGTGGCTCCTCTCCCTGTCCTGAGGTCTCCAAGGAAATTGCAGCCTCCTGGTTTGGATCAAGGACGACATTCTGTCCTGGGTTGCAGTGTATTCTGTTACCATGCTCATGAGCTGTTGAGACCAGGTGGGGCAGTGTTTCCTGGCCTCCTCCCTCCGGACTGTCTTTCTGTTAATGGCCCATCAATGCCTTGCCACGAGTCAGAGATAACTCCCCCCGGACTATCTTCTGCTAATGAGCCCATCAACACCTGGCCTCAGGACTCATCATCCCATTGTGAGATGCTTCACCCAGAAGGAGGAACCAAGCATTCCATTCTGCATATAATCTGAGATTCCAAACACCACGGATAACCTTTCCACTGGATTCCCAGAGGACAGGAGCTACACAGCCACCACTGGACCTTCTGAGGAAGAACAGACCCTTCTACCAGACCACCGCTTCGACAGAGCCACATCCACCACTTCAGGAGGACTGCAGCCACCACCTTATTGGACCACTGCCGCCACCCTGATTAACAGGGTGTTAGGTTGTATCCTGACTCTGTCAGTTTAACCCACTGATTTCTGCCTTTACTTTTTTTAAATTTCCCTATTAAATTGTTATTCTGACTTGGTCAGAATAACCAAACACCACTGGTTTGTTTTCAAACTAGAAGACATTCAGTCCTAGGAGAAGAGGGAGGAGGAGTGAGGCAGGTTTCCCAGGGCTGTTCCTTGTGAGAGACCTGCTGATTGCTCCGTAGTTTTGTTACAGACCCTGCATAAGCAGATCTGCTCAATGAACAGGATAGGCAGAGGCTTGTATTCCCAATTCAAGGTGTCCAGTGCTGCTGTGTGACTGTCGTTCCTCAGTGTGGCCTTGGAGGTGTAAAACTGGGCAGTGGTGAGGAGGGAAGCATGAGAAGTTTGTTGGAGCACCGATTTCTCAGGAGAAGGGAGGTGTCTTCAGCCCAACAAGTCTGAGGACTGGGATGAAGGGATGATGGAAGGACAGTGGTACCAGCACATCTCCTAATTGCTGCTCCCCAAGAGAGTGCTGAGTATTCCATTGATCCATATGCCAGGACAGGGTGGGACAAGCCAGTTGGGCCACTGGTCCCTGAAGGACACTGTGCCACAGCCAGGGCTGCAGCCATGCCCTCTGCCTGGGTATTAGGAATTCTGTGTCTCTGTCTGGGCTAGCTCCCAGCTCCCTGAGCATTTTGTCCTCCGATATTGTCTTTCTCTCCCTCATCACACACATTTTTGGCATTACTGATGCTCAGTCATTTTTAACGCTGAATACGCTTTTCCTGCCCAGAGCCTTCCCTAAACATCAGCTAATGAAGCCTCTGTGCTCCCCTCAGAGACTGGCATCGGGCATGATTATCCCTGTTCCAGGGATTTGCCCAACAGCATGGAACAGGTCAGCTCCAGAGCTGGTCTTGAGCTCCAGAGCTGGAGAGCCCCAGGGCTGTGCTCAGGCCAGACAGGTACGTGTGGAGCATCCCACCCCTTTCCCTGGGAAGGGCACACACAAGTGGTGGGTAAGGCCTTCACCCAGGCTTAAGGACAAAGGACTGCTGGTCTATATGGGCTAAGCTGCACACTAAACTGCCGCAGCAGGTGTGAAACCGTACTGGGGTACAAACTGAAAGAGGGGAAATTAGGATTAGATATAAGAAAGAAATTTTGTACTGTGAGGGTGGTGAGACACTGGAACAGGTTCCCCTGGGGGGTTGTAGATGCCCCAACCCTGGAAGTGCTTAAGGCAAGGTTGGATGGGACTTGGAGCAACCTGGTCTAGTGGAAGGTGTCCCTGGAATTAGATGATCTGTAAGGTCCTTTCCAACCCAAAGCATTCTGTGATTCTATGATATACAGTATAGAGGATAAGAAGTGTGGTCCTGCCTGTCTGTACCAAACTTGTCAGCTGCAACTGCAGAGATGTTTTGTTCCCAGCAGAGACCATCCATCACCCAAATTAAGGCTCTGACTTGCAGTTCCTTGGTAAAGGATGGGTGTTAATTAGCTCCAAAGCTCCTGTGTCTGAAGGGCAAAAATATTCCCAAGCCTGTTCCTGTTGCCTTGGTGTGCCTGGCCTAGGGAGCATCCCAGAAGCAGAAGCTATCTGCATCCCAGCACTAACTGCTGCCATCATCATCATCATCATTATTACTATTATTATTATTATTGTGACTGTCTCCTCTGTGCCTGCCTGCAGTTTCCTAGAAAGAGCAGGTCACTAAAGCATTCGAGGAAGAGCACACAGTGCAAGCACAGCTGGAGGAGGTGGGAAAGCACTTTTGTGCAGAAATTCTTCCTATTTTCCAGACAGTAGCTTTGCTTGCAAGTGGCAGCTGGATCACATAGGACAAAACCAAAGAGCAGGAGCTGCTTTGATCTGCTGTATGGAGCTGGAGCATCTCACCACTGCAACCCAGAGGTCCCAGGGATGGCTCAGCACAGAGGGATGCCTGTGCCTGCAGGCTGCTCTGTACATTTCCAGCCAGCCCCGCTGAAGGACACCTCACTCTTTATGTCAAGTTGTTCTTAATGTGTTTTCTTTCCTAGGTGGCATTTCAGGAAATACATAAATGTCACCGGCGGGCTAAATGAAAGACAGATGAAATGCAGTGAAAGGCCCATAAAAATAAAATGTGTGTATGCCTCAGCCTCCCTCTTTTCCGCTCACATTTTTCTTTGTTTTCGTCTAGAGCGGAGCAGCTACAGTAGGAGCAAAACCAGCAGGAAGAAACTGGGCAGACAGCAGGTGAGGAACGGGGCATGTCAAGTCATTTGCCTAAGCCCTGAAAGCCCATGGGTTAGAGTGGTAAAATGTGTCAGTGCCAGCATGACCCTGGTATAAGGTGTGTTTAACCAAAACAGCAGACCCGAGCTGTCCTCTCCCCTCCAGGGCAGGGTGTGCAGGGCCTGGCCATTCCTGCAGCTCCTCACCCCAGAGCCTCACGCCTCCTACTCTCCCTGGTGATCCCAAGGGACTGCATCCCCCAGCTCCATGTGTAACAAGGGGTAGCATGGATGCTGTATGTGTTTGTCACGGTTATCAGGAGCAGGAACGCTGTAGCCATCACTCTCAGTGCTGTCCCATTGCTTTCCAGGTCAGTAGGAGCAAACCTACACAGGGATGTGTGCCAGGGCTTGGGGTGCTTAAAATCCTTCTGCATGGGGTGCTCTAGAGTGATATCAGCTCTAATACTGGTGCTTTTAATTATCCCACAAGTCCTTCCAGCACCTTGAGTCACAGAATTTATTTGGAGTGTCAATGAGGAGAAATGTTCACAGGCACAGGTTGCCCAAAGAAGTTGTGGATGCCCCACCCCTGGAAGTGTTCAAGGCCAGGCTGGATGGGGCTTGGAGCAATCTGGGCTAGTGGAAGGTGTCCCTGCCCATGGCAGGGGGTTGGAACTGGATGTTCTTTAAGATCCCTTCCAACCCAAACCATTCTGTGATTACATGAATAACCCACACTGGGCTTTCCTAGGTGAGGCATACATAGGCACTGCAGTACCAGGAGATGCTGCAATGGGGACATACAGACCCATGCATTGGGTTGGCATGGCCAAGTTTTGGCAGCAGGGGGCTACAGGGGTGGCTTCTGTGAGAAGCTGCCAGAAGCTTCCCCCATGTCCAGCAGAGCCAATTCCTGGCAGCTCCAGGATGGACCTGCTGCTGGCCAGGGCTGGGCCAGTTAGAAATGGTGGTCATGCCTCTGGGAAACAGGTTTAAGAAGAAAGGAAGAAAAGTTATTGGGCAGGTGTAATTGCCGCCAGAGAAGAGCGGGGTGAGAAAATGTGACGGGAACATCTTTGCAGACACCAAGGACAGTGGAGAGGGAGGGGCAGGAGGTGCTCCAGGCGTTGGAGCAGAGATCCACCTGCAGCCCATGGAGGAGCCCCCACTGAAGCAGGTGGATGCCTGGGAGGAGGCTGTGACCCTGTAGGAAGCCTGTGCTGGAGCAGGGTCCTGGCAGGGACCTGTGGAGAGAGAAGCCCACGCTGGAGCAGGTTTCCTGGTAGGACTTGTGGGTTCCCACGGTGGGGCAGCCTGTTCCCGAAGGACTGCACCCCATGGAAGAGTGACCCACGTTGCAGCAGTTTGTGGAGAACTCTTGCCCATGGGATGGACTCACGCTGGCAAAGTTCATGGAGAACTGTCTCCCATGGGAGGGACCCCAGGGTGCAGCAGGGGAGCGACTCCTGTCCCTGAGCAGCAGGAGAAGCCACAGGGGATGAACTGACCATAACCCCCACTCCCTGTCTCCCTGCACCGCTGGCAGAGGAGGTGGAGCTGGGAAGGAGGGAGAGGTGGGGGGAAGGTGTTTTTAAGGTCTGATTTTACTTATCATTATCCTGCTCTGATGGTGTTAGTAATGAATTCAATTAATATCTCTAATCCAAGTCTGTTTTGCCCGTGATGATATTTGGTGACTGATCTCTCTCTGTCCTTATCTCCACCCATGAACCCTTTGTTATATTTTCTCTCCCCTGGCCAGCTGCAGAGGGGAAAGATAGAGAGGCTTTGATGAGTGCCTGGCATCCAGCCAGCATCAACCCACTACACCCACAACCTTAGCTGGCTGTTATTTGAAAATTAAACCCCCAAACAAAAAGGTGCAGCAGCTATTTAGTGTTTAGGTGATGTGTAATGATGCAGAGCTGTGTGTGTGACTGGGGAGGCTAGAGGGGGGTCTGCAGCTCTGATTTCCTGGACCATATGTTACCCCAGATTTGCCAGGGAGGAGCAGCAGCATGCAGAGATGGACACAGAGGACAATGTTTACTCCCTGAGACCTCATCTCACCCTGCAGGATTATGTTGGATAATCCCAGAGTGATAATGGGAGTGATTTTTGCTTCATCACCTTGTTTGCTTCAGTCTTGCTGGGAGGGGAGTGTTTATGTCACATCCTGACCTCAGCAAAGCAGGAACACTTTGGTTCTCAGTCACAGCCATGGAAACAGTTTTCTAGAGTTTTTTATTTAGTTTATTTTCATCTCTCCAGCCTGAGGTTGCTCTTACTGCAACGAGTCACTGGGTGCATATATAAGAGACAATACTTGGCTAAATGCACAGAGGAGCACAAAGAAACATTAAAATGTGCCAGAAATCAATATATTTACACTAGATTTCACTGCTGGTGATTTCAAGCTGTTCATCAAGCCAAAGCTGTTTTTTCCACTTTGTACATGATCATTTATAAAATTGACATGTACAGCCTAAAAGCAAGTGTATGTGAACATATTCTTGTGTACCCACAATTTACCGCCTTCCTGGAATTACCCCTCTGTGAGTCCAGAACAGATGTCAACTTTATACTTCTAATAAATCCATCAACTGTCCAGCTTTGCACGCAGACATGGTGTAATTTTTTTTTTTTTTTGTTTAAATTGGACAGAACACAAACAGAGGAAAGAATTCATTATCAACAACCAAAAATGAGAGAGTTTTTTTCACACACGAGTGTGTGAAAAGCCAGAAGGCAAAGCGGAGATGGGAATCTGGTGCCTTGGAAAGTCTGCAAGCAGTTTTATGTGTCAGTCATATTTTACTGTCTTGTCCACTGTGTCATGAATCTCTCTCTGTATCTGCATGTAAAAATGCCACAGCCTAATTATTAGCTATTAATTATATGCTGGATTCAAGCAAGAATTACCATAATGTGCCACAGCATCCATAAATATGAGATCCAAGAGGGGCAGAATGGCCTTTTGTTTCCCTCTGCAGAATTATATGCATGACCCAGTTTTTTTCTAATACTGCAGTGGCAGGAGAGACATAGCATTGTTTGTTCCACACAAAATGGGGAGGGGGGAAGGGCTCTATTTTGAAATGTACAGTAAATAAACTCTTGCCTTTCAGAGTAAGACCAAAGAAAGGATGCTTGAGTCTCTTGCTCCAGTCAGCAACATTTGCAGAGACTTCTCGCAGTTAATTACAAAATTTCCCTGAACAGTTTGAGGCCAATCTCAGAACCCAGTTTTCATTTTAAATACACCTCTCCTACATGCTGGGTCTCCTGTTTGCAGTGCAGGTTGGCTTAACCTGCCGGTTTGGGTGGAGACCCATGAGCCCCAGCCCCTGGTGTCTGTGGGGTTTGGAGGTGCTTGAGGCTCCCTGGGTGGCAGTGGAGAAGGAGAGGGCTCAGTGCTTAGGTTTGGATGCCTGTGGGACACCAAAGCTGGGAGGTGCATGATCCTTATCCCAAAACACCTCATTCTTCAAACTGTGTGGCCACTGGGATGAGCAGTGAGAGAAAAGGCAGCCAATTCTGGCTGGGAATGAAGATTTGGATGGGTGAATTTTCACAGCTGAGAACCGCCCCACCCTGGGCAGAGGTCCATAATTACAGGAGATGGGGGAGGATCCAGTTTTCTTGGAGAAATTACAGTGCTGGTCTAAGGGTGACCCAACAAAGGGAAAAGGGCAATGCAGTGATTATCAACCTCCCACAGGAGTCTAGGAGATAAATAAATACACCATCAATTCTTAAGACACAGTCACAACGATGACATAATGTTCAGAGAATGCACAGCACAGAAACCTATTTCTGTCATTAGGGAGAAAATCTGGGAAGAGCAGAGGAAAGGAAGGGAGTCCCACAAGGGCAGGCAGCAGGGCCTGGGATGCAGCCATGGCAGGAGAGCTGAGGAGGAGGTAGGAGGGGTTCTTCCAGTTATCAACAACAGTGAAAGTGAGGGATGTTATTTTAATTACCCACAACTGGAAATGAGACATAATCCCAGTCCAATGAATCCCTAGGATTGCTGCGGATGTTTCAGCTCAGATGGACAAACAGTACCTACATCAGGCTCTGATCATGAGGAGCCAGCTGGGAACTGGAGGGACAGTGATTTTGGGAAGAGCTATCACAAAGTGGCAAAATTAATCTTTCTCACAAACAGGGAGATGCAAGAGCAGGGGCAGAGGAATGCTGGACTCAAACCAGGTGATTTTGGCACACATGGGGAACCTGTGGATAGCTCCTGGGGAAACAGGAGACCCACTGCAGCAGGGAAAAGCCCTAAAGACACTGGCTGGTTTATCCTGCCTGGAGGAAGGCAGAAAACGACCACTGAGCCCAACACCAGTGGCCCTGCTGCAAACCCAGGGCAGAGGGAGGTGGGAACTGTGGGAGCTCGGTATAGATTTACATCAGAGACTGCCCCATTGCGAAACCACAGAGGAAGGCTTGAATGAGTTTCAGTGAACAAGGGTGGGAAGGCAACAGGAGGATCTGTAAACACATCAGGAGAAGAAAGAGGAAGGAGAAGAACAAAGGGATGACTTGGGAAAGGCCAGTGCTGCCTTCACAAAAAAGGTTCCTTGTCATCAGCTGACCGACTGTAATTACCAGTTAATCAAACCAAGGAGTGGAGCAGAAAGAAACCATCCAGAGATGGTTTATGTGGGACACAGGAGATGGAGTCAGCACAAGCAGAGGACGATCCCATGGGAGGTGAGCAGAGGAAGGAGTTGGGACGTTCTTCCCAGACACCCTGGGCAAGGAAATACCCTGTGGAGCAGAAACCAGCAGGCACAATATCTCTGTTTAAAAGTAGGATTTATACACCCGGAGCCTAATGCTGAGCCTTGGAAAAGTCCCAGAACAAATTATTAAACAAACAGTTCATACAAAGCCAGAGGAGAACATAGGAATAAGAAGAGAAGATGAATTTGTCAAAAATAAATTGCCCAAACCAGAGTAATGTTCAGCTCAGGTTCCCTCTTGGGCAGCTGAAATGTGCCGTGATTTAGGCAAAGCTTTGGAAATAGTCCCAGCTAACATTTTACCAATTCTCTTAAATTAAGGAAATGTGAGAAAGTGAATTCAGGAACAATTTAATAAAATACATCTGGAGTCACTGCAGATAGTTTTCAGTCACACAAGGAGGAGATTTTGAGCAGGGTCTTCCTGGATCAGACATAAAGGTGATTCTATTCAGCATTTTCATTGACTGACTCAAGCGATGACCCAGGGAATGCATTTCTAAATTATGCAGGTTGTGCTGGATGTCAAGCACCTGGGAGGACTGGATGAGAACTCAAAATTACCAGGAAGAATTGGAGAAAAAGCCTGAATTGAATAAGATGAAATCCAGCAAATAACAGCACAAACTGTGGCTCTGACAGGAGCGACAGCAAACACAGGGTACCCACCAGGGAGCTCTTACCCAGTGACAGTACAGCAGAAATGGAAGGGGAATGGCAATTCACAAAGGATGGGGATGAGAAATGTGCAGTTGGGAAAACACCAACAGAAGCAAAACTCCTTCCTGGATGCAGTACTGGACTGCTGTGTGTGAGCCAGAGGAGGTAATTGCTCAAATTGCCTCCATGCTGATAAGGTCTCAGCTGGACCAAGTCTCCTATTTAGGGCACACTTTGGCAAAGATGTTAATTAATTAAAAAAGATTAAGATACAAAAAAGTAGAAAGGTTGGAGGATTTAACTTTGTTTTGCCAGGAAGGGGAAGCTGTGATAAAAAGGTCTTGGATACAGCCAATTCTTACAAAGAGCAGATATTCAAGTGTTGCAAGAGGAAATCACATTAAATTGCATCAGGGCAGCAGCTCCATCCCTGTTAACCTTTTCTCTGCCTTTTTCTGTCCCTTGTCCCCCAGCACACCTGCTTTGGGTGCAGGGACCTGAGCAGCACATGGGGATCACTGTCTGCACCGAGGCTGAGCACAGCAGCAGGAGATACCTGCTGCCCCCTTCTCCATCTCCCTCCCCTGTGTCCCCTCCTGCCCAAGGTTCCTGGGCTCTGGCAGGGACATCTTGGCTGGACTGCCTCACCCAGCCACACAGATTTGAGCATTGCTGAGCACAGAAGCAGCCATGGGAAGGGAAAGGAAAAAGCAGCCATGGCTCTGCAGCAAATGCAGCAGGACAGGGGTCTGGAGCTGGATGGTCCAATTTAGGCTCCAGATAATGTGTGTGTGTGGCCACCCTTGGAGTGGGTCTTCCAGCCCCTGCCTCAGCCCTTTGGACTCTAATCTGGGCTCAAGCTGTTGCATACGCATCAGTTGAAAATAAACCCAGCAACAATTAAAACACTGTGCAACGCTTTTCCCTTTGGGGAGCGGGGAGGAGGGAAATCTGTTTGTATTTTTGGCCTGGTTTTCCTCATTTTCTGCCACAGAAAACAATTCTTCTTAATGATGACTGTTCCACATTCCCGCTCGTGTTCCTCGCTTTTGTTAATGTGAAGATTTAAATGCACCATTTAAAACCAACATGGGCCAATGAACTCATGGCCACACTCGCACTCCCAGGCTGCCAGGAGGATGCACGATTCTGTGACAGGCAATTAAAGATCCCATTATGGGACTATGGAATAAGAAGTAGATGATGTATTGAAACAAGGAACCTGTTTAATTTATAAATCCAAGTTATTGCATGCTGTGAAATGCTAGGGAGAGAAATTAATAAAGAAAGGACTTTGTAGAGCTGCTCGCTATTAAGTATTATAAACAGCAATATATGTCTGGCTGTCAGAGTCTCCTGGCAGCTCTGCATGCCAGGCAGCCCTCTGCCTCCCCTTCCCCCAGGGCAACTAATTTCTTGTATTTCCAAATCCAATAAGAATTTTTGCTGCATTAGCCAAAAAAAAAAAAAAAAACATAGCTGCAACATCAGGGAGTGTGACGCGAGCGACCTGGCCTGGGGGATGGGATGTAAAGTGGAATTGCACAGTTTCTCTATTAAAATTCAGCCATGGTAATTAAAATTTGATAATATAGACCTGCTCAGCACCTCAATGCTGTAGGGATGAATTTCTCAGGCATGTGCCTGTACCTCCTGTGCCCAGTGTGGTGGTCCCAGCATTGCTCTCCTGGTAGCTGCATGTCTGGCTGGAAGAGTGGGCTGCCAGGGGCTCCCACATTTAATTTTTGGAGGGAAAGGGAGAGGTGTATTACATAGATTATACAAATAATTGCATGGATGGCAACTGCATGGATGGCCCCATAATTCCACGAAGGATTGATGCAGCAGGGTGCAACCCTGGTGTGAAAACCCCTCCAAGGAGGGCTGTCAGGTCAGATTGGTCCTGAAGTACCCGAGCCAAATTCTCCCTCCGGATGGGAAGGCTGAAGCTTCTCCATGCTCCGTAGGCACGTGCTGCAGCAGTAAGTTACCCTCTGAAGAGAAATGCCTCTGGCCACAGCAGCTCTGGGGACAGAGGGATCACACGAGGGACACTAGCCTGGGATGACCCAGCAGCCTGATCAGAGGAAATCCCAGAGAGAAGTCAGGGAGACAGATAACGGGAGAGCAAGACAGTGAGCAAGACATCTCCGATCCACAGGGAGGGCTGGGAGAGGAAACGGCTCATTAGCAGCGTCTGGGGGAATCAAAGAGCCATTGTGCACCAGGCTCTGCATCCCGCTTTCTCAGCGTGCTTCCACCTCCTCGGGGACACTGCTCCAGCCCCTCACCTCCTTACGTCAATGCATTTCCCAGCAGATTTCCCCATCTGTTTATCATCTCTGGTGGTGAAGGGTCTCATGGGGAGCTCTGCCTGCTCTGCATCTGCTCTTGTGACAGGCTCCATTCTGTCTGCGAGAGATGAATGAGCAGCCCTGGGGTGGGGAAGTCCTGGGAATAAATACTCTGGTCTGGGGAAGGGACCTTTCTATGGTGAGGGTGAGACCCTGCACTGCTGCTGTGGTAAGCTGGAGAAGAATGGGAGCCAAGGGGGTCTTTGTCTTCATCCACAGAAAAGCAATGACATGTTCCTACATGTCTCACTTCACATGAATCACGGAATGGTTTGGGTTGAAAGAAACCCTAAAAATCATCTTGTTCCAACCCCTCTGCCATGGGTAGGGATGCTGGACCAGGTTGCTCCAAACCCCATCCAACCTGGCCTTGAACACTTCCATGGATCCACAGCTTCTCTGGTCAATCTGTGCCAGCGCCTCACCACCCTCTGAGTATAGAATTTCTTCCTAATATTTAGACTAAAACTCTTGTCTCTTAGTTTGAAAACATTCCCCCTTGTCCTATCAGTATCTACTCGTGTAAGCAGTTGCTCTCCCTCTTTTTTATAAGCTCTCTTCAATCCCTGGAAAGCTCTCTAAGGTCTTCCCAGAGCCTTCTCTTCTCCAGGCTGATCCACCCCAGCTTTCCCATTCTGTCTGAAAAGGAGAGGTGCTCCAGCCCTCTGAGCTTCTTCATGGCCTCCTCTGGACCTGCTCCAACAGATCCATGTCTTTCTTGTCCTGAGGACCCCAGATCTGGACACAGCACTCCAGGTGGGGTCTCACGAGGGCCCGTAAGGATCCCGTTCTCCCTGGGTATTTATCAGGGAGGAACATTATTCTGCCTTGTCTCCACCGAAGGCAATGCCCATCTCCTGACACACTTGTTGGCCAAAGGACTCACACACAGCAAAGGAAGGCGATTAACAGATCCTGGACCAAACATGCCCCACACCAAACTGTCCCTGAGAGTTAGCTCCAGGGGGACATGGGCACAAGGGGAAACAACCAGCAAGCCAGGACAGAGAAGTTCAAATGATGCAAAGCTCAGCTGCTTGCATTGCACAAGCACCCTGATTCCTCAGAATGGCTGTGTAAACAGAATGTGTATTGAGGGACATCTCACCCAGGCAGCCAAAGGGACTCCCAAAGCCAGCAGGGACACATTTCCCCTTCCCTCCTGTCAGTACCACGGCCACTGGAGGACACAGAAGCCCCTAACTCCTGAGGGTTTTGCAGTGACATACTGGTGTGAAAAGCCCGATGTCCCCCAGTGTTCCCCAAGTCCCTGCCTCGGCACTGGGTGGTGCAGGAGGTTTTCCCGTGAGAGCAGTTCTGCTGTTCCTGGTTATATCACTGACCTACATCACTCTCTGAGCTTCCACATCCACATTAACATCCCAAATAAGCAGATTCTCCTTGCTACGGTGTGGGTATGGTCCCCTAGAAGGGACTTTCCAAACCATTACGAAGTCCCTGTGACTCGGGCAAGTCCACAAGACACTGGCTGGCTCCTCACTCTCTCTGACTTGATACTGTGAGGATATTCATGCAGGGCAAATGCCACAGCCCTGTGTCTGCAACCCCCAGGCTGGGGGTGACTGGTGGGGAAGCAGCTGTGCAGAAAGGACCTGAGTCAGCAATGCATCATCACAGCAAAGAAGGCAAACAGGCCCTCGGGCTGCATAAGACAGAGCATTGCCAGCAGGTCGAGGAAGGCAATTCCTCCCCTCTGCTCAGCCCTGCTGACACCATGACTGGATATTGCAACAGCCTCCAGTACAAGAGAGATGGGGACACATGGGAAAGAGTCCAGGGAAAGGCCATCAAGGCAGTCGGAGCTTACACAGCCCTGTGGGATCACACAGCCTGGGAGGGGAGGCTGAGCGTGCAGGGCTGGAGAACAGAAGCTCTGGTGGGAATCTGGCAGTGACCCTCAATACCTGAAAGGAGGATATGGAGATGGTAAATTCAAGCTGTACACAGAGGTGCACGAGGGGAGCACAACAGACACTGGACATAAGCTGAAACCAGGGAGGTTCAGACTGGATATGAGAAAAAACATTCCCACTATGAGGACAGTTCAGCACTGATACAGGATGCCCAGAAAGGCTGTGCTGCCTCCAACCTTAGAGGTTTCCAAGACCCGATTCAATAAAGCCCTGAGCAACCTGCTCTGACCCCAGAGCTGGCAGGCTGAAGAGGATGGGCCGGAGACCTCCTGCAGTCCCTTTCCACATGAGCTATCCTGTCATCCTACAGTGCCCAGGGCCATCCTGTGCCCAAGACACACAGTGCATCTGAGGCTCAGTGGTGCCAAACCCTGGCTTTCCTCTCTAGGAACAGCACTGGTGACTGCATCTCCTCCCCTGCTGGGGGACCTCCACCAAACCCACAGCTACCACATGGCCAAAAGCTGCCTCCCCCAGCACTAGCAGGGAGAGGGGGAGCGGGGAGCCTCCCGGCGCTCTCCCAGGCATCCCTAACCACAGCACATTGTTCTGGGCATCACACAATAACCCCAGACAGAGCAGGGCGTCGTGGGGGTGTGGGATCCACAGTCACGTCCGGGCTGCTGCACGTCACCCCCAGGAACAAAGCCTTGCAGGAGGGCAGGGGGCTGAGTGCCTGGCGTGGGGCACAGGCGGGAAGAGAAGGGCAGCTCTCCTTCCTCTGTCACAATCAGAATTTGATTATCCAAATCCAGCGATCGTAAAAGTCCCCCACTCATCTGGTAACAATAACGAGCCAGGGAACAGCTTGTCCTCGCCTGGCACCACGTCACTCACCAGGCCATGCAGCCAGAGTGCACCTCCCCATGCTCCTGATCCAGGTCCACGCTCTCTGCAGCTACCTGCAGAGGTTGCAGCAAGGTGGGGTCAGCCCCTTCTCCCAGGTAACTAATGACAGGATTAGCCTCAAGCTGCACCAGGGGAGGTCCAGGTTGGACATCAGGAGGAATTCTTCATGAAAAGGGTTGCTGAACATTGGAATGGATTGCTCAGGGAGCTGGTGGAGTCACTGTCCCTGGAGGTGTTTAAGGAAGGATTGGACATGGCACTCAGTGCCATGGTCTGGTTGACAAGGTGGTGATTGGTCATAGATTTGGCTCGATGATCTCAGAGCTCTTTTCCAACCCAACTGATTCTGTGAGTCTGAGTCACTCCTCTTCCACTCCTGCTTGAGCACAAGGTGAGCCTGGTGATGGAAACTGAAGGTCTACAAGTTCCTGAGTCAAACTCCTCTCATTCCATGACCTCGAGACCTGGGCTCAGCACAATCAGTATCAGAAACTGTGCATGAAAACTGGGCTGCCCTTGGGTTTTGACTCTATTTTGTGAGTCTTATTCTGAGAGAGGATAATATGGGGTTCCTGCTACAGGCATCACTGATGAGTACTGGCTAATGGGGTAGGTGGATGGATGGATGGATGGATGGATGGATGGATGGATGGATGGATGGATGGATGGAAGAATAGCTGATACCTGGGAGAAATGCATAGCCTGCAGCTTGAGACCAGTGAACTGACACAGCGGAAGGCTGAAGGATGGAGGCAGTAGCCAGTTTTCCTAGAGGCCACAGAAAAGCAAGGAGAAAGGGAGAGATGAACACTCCTCTGTGTACTTTGGATGGGCTGGTTGTTTGTTGTTATATTATCTGCTTTCCTGTTTCCCTTGCCTCCCTTCCCTTCAGTGGAGCACTGTTTTGTTAAGTTTCTTTGTTCATAAGTAGGGAAGGATAGCTGGGAAGGGAAGCAGGGGAAGGATGGCTGAGGGAAGGACAGCAGAGGCAGAATGGTAGTGGAAGGCTTGTAGGGCAGGATGGTCCCTTGTGTATCCAGGCTGGTTTGACTAAATTTTCCCATGTTTCTGGCTAGAAATTAATGATGTGTTTTTGAGGACCCTTAAAAATTAAGGGTTCCTTAATTGCTCTCTTGTGCTGCCAGAAAGATTACATTTATTACAGAATTACCCCAGTTGCAGCATCCAGAACTTTTAGGGCTGTGCCCTGGCTCATTTTCAAGGACAATTTGCTCCATAGACACTTCAGGACTTGAAGAGAAGGTTTCCAGAGGTGAAATGGAAAAAAAACTGTGCAAGAGAATGAGCAGGAATGTGGTAGCTACAAGTCCAACCCTCTGCTACCTCTAACCAGGCTTATCCCATAGGCGTGGCACTGGGATCCCACCATCCCACCATCCCACTGCCACTCAGCCAGCAAGTGCCCCACAGTGATGGGGCAGGGCTCAGGATGAAAAGAGCTGCAAGCAAGGCCTGGTGCAGCCACAGTGCTCCCAAGGCACTTCCCAGCCATCACCATGTCACAGAAGTCATTCCCAAACTGCTGTTGGGATTGTCCCAGGAACCTCTCAGCAGCCTTGCCCAGTTCCCTCAGTCTCAGACCTTTAACCCCAGTTTTCACTGTAACCCCAAACGACATCTCTGCTTTTCGTCTGACCCCATGTGACCTTGCAATCAGCTCTGCTGGAGCACTTGTATCCATAGTGAGTATCTTTCACCCACAGGCCGCCTGGATCCATCCCTCGCCCCCACCCTGTCACTCTCCCTTGCAACAGCTTTGGTGTTGCGCAGCCTCCACACACCCAAACTACTAATCTGGCACAAAAATAACTGAGCGAAAAAAGGGAACAGGTTTCTGCTACGACAGGGACGAGTTACCCAGCATGAGGGTGAAGACAGAGGGGAGGATGGGCTGGTGGCCTGGAGCTGCTGGAGAAAGGACAGGAATGAGACCCTCTGTGTTGGCAAGCTCTTAGGCTGGTTCAAGCTGATGTGTTTAAGTCATGGCTGAAAGGCATTTGAGCTCAGGGAGTGGGAGTTATCCCTCCTTCTCCCTCTTACCCAGACAGAGTAAAACTGCAGTGGCAAACAGCAGAAACCATCACAGAGAGGCTCTGAAAAGCTGCCAAGAGAACAGAAAAACTGCCCAGTTTATAGGAAGGACCTGGAGACTGGTGAGATGGGAGGGACTGTCCTTCCCAGGAGCTGGCCTGTGACCTCTTCACCGCTTTACACATCCAGCCTTGTTATTCCTTCCAGCAATAATCCCCACTAAGGATCCTCTCTTCCAAAGTCATTTAGCACCGGGGCTAATTCTCAGTTTCCTGGAGGAGGATTTGCAGGCAGTTAAAATGTGTGAAGGCAGGAGAGTGCCAGACTGCAGGGAGTTTCCTACAGACTCCTGAAATGGTGCGTAATGCAAGGCTGGAGTTCCCTCCTGCTGGACGTCTTGCTCCCTGGGTCTTCATCTCTGCTGAAATCTTATCATGGCATAACCAGCTCCTTAGACAACCCACTGGGTTGCTCTAGCCAGTGTAAAGTCTATAAATTAGTCCTTAAGCGCTGTCTGCTTACGTGATGATTAAATAGCCTGAGGTGATTTAAATCAGCCGAGCTTGGGTGAGGCTTTTAAAGAGTCGTGCTGGACTGCAGCAGTCCAGTGGAGATGTGAACACCTCGCTACCTCCAAGTCACTCTGCCCTGCAGAGCTGAGGACACCCGGGCACTGCCTGGCCCTCCGGCAGCTGCCTACAGTCACACCAGGCTGCTCCACGCACATTTTCCACCGCTGACCACTCCGGAGAAAAGGCTGCCCGGCCACATGCAGCCGACGTGGCAGGGAACACCCAGCGCTGCCAGGACTAAGGTTGCACAAATCCCGGTGATTCAGAGACCCGGCATGTTCCCAGGCTCCGTCACCTACCTACGCTGAGGCTGGTATGTGACTAATTTCCCCGCTGGTTTTCTCTGTGCCATCTGTGACTTCAGCCTCATATTTCTCTCTGCTACTTGCCCCCTGAGCCATCCCCATCCAGGGTCTCCTCCATGCCCCTCACTATCCTCACAGATGCAGAGGAGGCTTTGCCTTCCTCGCCCACAGCTGTGCTGTCACCTGATATCCGTGGGAGCCTCTGAAAGGCTCCGGGTCTCGGTTTTGGGAGGCACTAACCCACACGGAGGCAGCCCTCGCCCCTTTCCAAGGACACTTGAGTTTTATGTGTGCTTGTATCGCCTGGTCAGGCACTGTTTTAAGCTCTTTGCATCTCTTTGCTGTCATCCTTAACTGCCCTGAATAACTCCGTATCCAATATACATCAAACATGATGTGCAGGGACAGCAGAGCCCTACGAGAGCTACTTCTCACCCTGACCATCCTCCCCCCATGAACACCACTACCTGGGGGCTGTGACCCCTTTGGCAGAGCCCTGTGCACAGCCCTGTGTGCCCTCAGCCCCGGGGCAATGGAGCTGTGGGGTCCCCCTTACATCAGGGGAATGGGAAAAGACTTTAAACTGTGACTAAGATTATCTGTGATCATTCAGCAATGAGATCTGCCCTGCTGGGTGCAGCTGGGGCGCTGAGCACATTCGTTTGGGAAGTGACATTCTCTGGGGCTCCAAATGAAATCCCAAGGCTGCATAGCTGGCCTTGAGTTCCCGCTGGGGCAAAGAAAGCAGTGTGCTGTGCTGAGTGGAATGAAGCCTGCCGGGTTGGAGGTGGTGAGAGTTACTTGCTGGTTCCCCTCGGTACCACGAGGATGTAGGCTGGATTAGGCAGTGGCTGCCCGTGCCACTCCCCTGGTCCTGCAGGTGACACAAGGCACAAAGCTGGCAGCATCACGTGTGCTGGGTAATCTGACACAGAAGGGATCTTGCATCCACAGCTGACATGAGTAACAGATTTGCAGGGGTGGTTGTTTGGTATCTGTATTCGATGTTGAACTTACAAGAGTGCACAATCCTTCCTGGAAAGGAATTGGCTTTGGGAAACTCATACTGAGCTTTGCAGTGCTCTCTGAAAGCGCCACAAACCATCCCGTCACCTTGTCCCCTCCCTGTCCCACTTAGGTTATGCTGGCCTCAGAGGAGCAAGACAACACGTGATCCTCTGCTTAGCATGAAGCTCTGAGCTCTGCTGCCAATGCTCTGCTCATGGCTACACCACTTAATCCACTGCTTCAGTTCCTCCAGTGTAAACCCAGGGACATTTCAAGGCTTTCAGGTTCATCCAGAAAAATTCTCTTCATCAATTTTCATTTCCAGCTTCGTCATTTTATTTTTCAGCTTCATGACCATCTAGATACCCCAGCTGAGAGCAAGGCTTAGTTTTGTTAGGCACTGTTCAAGCCTCAGCCCCAGAGCACTTGCACCAAGGAGAAGGAAAGGAATGAGGAAGGGAGGAGGGAGGTGAATGAGGGCACTGGATGAGGTGCCCAGAGTCCCAACGCTTTTGCTGAGGCTAAGGTGAGAGTTCAGGCTTCTGTATCCAGACCTCAACTCTGCAGCTGAGCCAAAGGACCTCCTGCAAAACAAGACTCCAAAGGGATAAAACCCCAAAACAAGAAGCTTTAAATGCATCCATTATTTTAACTTGGAGAGGTGCAGATGTGACTGCTGGGCTTGTTCCACATGCACCGAACCAGGCATGCAGGCAGCTGTGGCTTTCAGACAGATAAAAGCTGTCCTGCTTGACAGCACTTGCATGACTTGGGGGACAGGAAGGAAACTTCTTCACAGCGAGTCACTGACCTGGGAAGGACATGAGATGCCAGCCCCATGAGCCCTCTCCCCCATCTCACCAGGGCAGAAGATGCAGGACCAGCTGTGCTTCACCTGCAGCCTCACCTCCCCATCCACCTGCTGGCTATCTCACAGCCCTGGGCACAGGGCTGACGTGGTGTCCATGCACTCAGCCTGGCCATCAGCTGCTCTTTCTCCTTTCTTAAAGTCCCCTGGGAAAACAGGCTCTCCAGCTGTGCATCCACCTTTTCCAGAAGAGAGATCAGCTCAGGTGTGATGGCAACCAAACCTGCATCCAACAGTGCCACACTTCACTTCCCATCTGCCACCCCTGGCTCCTGGTCCTGACACCCCATGGGGTTCTGAAATCCATCAGTGATAACACACCTGGCTTGAAACGACTGTGTTTGTATATGTGTGTGTATATATCTATATATTCCTGCTGGGAACATCTGCTCTTGGTAGACATTTCCCTTCCCAGTTTCCTGGAGATCATAAGGAGGGTCAGAAGGGTGAGAACGCCCACCCAAACTCTCCCTTCCCTCACCCAGGGAAGTCTATGGGCTTTGTTGATTTAACTTCCCAATTTATGTTAATGGAAGTTACAATTGTGGTTTCTATATGAACTGGAGCCACAAATTTTCCCATGCAGCAGCTACTTTCCCATAACAACACCACCAACATAGAAATGTTCTGTTTCCATGGGAGATGTGGAAGCAATGGTCCATGTACAGAGAATGAGAAAGTCTGAAAGGAGGTGATGTCTGCCCCGTTAGCCTGGCAGCTTTTAGTGCAAGTCAGCGATGAGAAATCACTTCCTGGAATGTTTCTGGTTTCTACAGGGTGAAATAAGTGATGGTGCCCCATCCCTGGAAGTGTTCCAGGCCAGGTTGGGTAGGGTCATGAGCAACCTGGTCTAGTGGAAGCTGTTCCTGCCATGGCAGGGGTTGGAATGAGATGATTTTTAAGGTCCCTTCCAACCCAAACCATTCTGTGATTCCATGGTTCTGTGGTGTATTCTTTCAAATTTCCCAAATAGCTTCTTTTGGTGAAACAATTCCTCCCATTTCATGAACAGGCTTGAATCAGCCTCAGGTGACTAACCAGGAGTGCTGGCTTTCCTCAAAAGACAAGAGACCTTGCCGTTGGAGAGAAGATGATTTCTGGTGGCAAACAAGGTTAGTGGATGCCTCTCCATCTCTCACTTGGACTCTCACCACCATCTTAGCAAAGACCCAGCAGTCTCTGGTCAACATGAGCAGTGAGTTTCACCAACTCTGATTTAAGAAACTCTCCTTCTTGTTTTTTAAAGTTACCAGTTCACTGACCTGGGTGTATTTGCGTGACTCAGAGGGTGGCACAAGGGGGAAAAAGGAACCGAATGCTGGGAGGAGAGGAGGAACTTCTTGAGCGGCTGCTGCTTCCGACAAAAACACTTAACACGAAACTCCGACCTCAGTCACTCGTTCCCTATTTTCCTTTCGAAGAGTGACAGAAGTGGAGAAGCAGCAAGTTGGTCACCAATAAGCAGTTTATGTCTCAGCCTGTCCCAGTCCAGGCAGCGTGACTGGGGTTTGTCATTGCAAGGGCTGAGAGGGGCGGAGGGACGGGGGATTTACAGATCAGCCCATGCATTTTTGGATAATCTGTGGACTGCCTTTAGGTTCTGTATAAATAATAATAATTAAAAGCGGATGTAACTAATTGGAATCCATTCCACAGCAGTAACATGATCCATCTTATTGCCAATCCCCTGAGTCACTCTCTCCTCCAAATGATTATTTTTCTTCTTTTCCCTAATACAATCTGAACACTGCCCTTCACAGTGCTGATGGACCCAGCATGGGTTGGTGCTGTTAGGGCATTTCAAACCCTCTTCTAGCTCAGACACAACCAGCCTACTTAGTTCTGCACAAAGATCTGCCCTGTATTTCATGAGGGAGCTACATGTTTTTAAACTTAAAATTCACTCCACCATCCACGAGCCTGGTGTTAACCCAGTTGTGTTATTGCCTATTATTTGCCCAATTTATTTTGAATTAAAAGCAGCAATGGGCATCCCGTTTCTTATGAAAAACCTTACTGTGTCTTGGTTTGCATTTTGATCTCTCTTTGGGATGAGGCTCCCCTTCCTTGACCTCCTGGGAAGAGCACATTGTTCCCAGGTTTGGGGGCCCCGAGGGAAGGCAAAGCCCAAGACAGGGCTCTGCAGCATTGCACAGCAGCACAGCCAGCTGTGGAGGAACATCTTCTCCCCGCACATGTGACACACATGGTCTTATCCCCTCCTGGGAACAGCAGTCCTGCCACTGCCACCCCAGCTCTGGGAGGGGAGCTCTCCAGACTCGTTCCCAGGCTCCCAAGGGTCATTACTCCTCTCCAGCTCCCTTCCAGCATTAGAGATGGAGAAAGTGTGGGGAGAAAAACTCCACTTTGTCTGGGAGAGGAGACTTCTAGCTGGACTCAAAACTCCCTGGAATCAGAATGAGGCTTCTTGTGAGCTTCAAAAGGGCTTGGATGAAATCCACACTTTTTTAGAGCAAGAACACCACATTTCCCCCTGCCCCTCCCTTTTTTTGGATGGCATTTTATAAGTTCTGTGCTGTTTCCTTTGATGTGGCACTGAAACCCTCTCTTGGTTCATCTGCTTTCAGGACGCCTCCAGAAGGTGACTGTTGGTTACCAGGATTTCTGCAGGCTCCAGAAATCAGGTGTTTGGGCATTTTCCTCAACAGACAACCAGGAATGTAGAGAGTCACAAATACCCTTGATTTGCTGCACTCATAAACCTTGAAGGCCCTGATCAGCCATACCTGGGGTTGACCTGGTCTCCTGGTCAGATTTTGGAATAACCCTGAAGTCTCACCTCAGTTCCCATCTCCTGTAAGGACCTTGGATGCATTTGCATCCTTTCCAGTCCTGACTCTGGCCCCATCTGCTGTTCTCCCTTACTCCCTGGACAAACCTGGACCTGTTTCTGTCACTTGCCACAGCTATCGATGGAGACTGTGACCATCACCCTGCTCTGCCCACCCTGCTCAGATGCTGCAGGATGGGTGTGAGGGCACTGTTTGTGCTGTGGCCACCCTCAGCATCCAGCTAATCCTCTCCCATGGAGGGATGTGTCTGCTCCCTGACGGCATTCCTCCACTGCAGGAAATGTCCTGTGTTGCAGTGAGCCATTATCAGCAGAACCAAGGGGACCATAAAGTCCTCTGGTTTGAGGCTCCCAAAGCTGCAGAATCCCTGAAAGTACAGAGAACATCCCAAAAGCTGTAAACCATGCCCCAGCATTGGCTTCCGTTCTCCCCACCTATCCCTTACCCCACTTGCTGTAATTCCTGCTCCCCGCCCTTGTTACATGCCCTGTTCCAGTTTTACTGGCTACTGTGTGTTTTCCACGCCCGTGCTGTGGGGGTACAAAACGGCCCTCACACCACAAGGCTGGGGGATTGTTCCGTAGTTTCTACCACGCTAAATAAACCCTTTGACTCCACGGAGACCCCCTCCGCCTTTTCCTTACCTCCCTGGCGCGTTACAGCTACCGGGGGTCAAGGCGAACCCGTCCGGGGATTCGCCCGTCCTCCCGCGCCGGATCGGTCCCGTCCAGCCTCCACTCGAGGCAGGCAGAGAATGCTAGGTGCCGGGACACCGAGCTAGCCAGAACGGCACCCAGAAGCAGTCCTACATGTTCATAGACTCATAGAATGGTTTGGGTTGGAAGGGACATTTAAAGGCTGTCTAGCTCCAATCCCCATTCCACGGCAGGGATGCCACCCACTAGACCAGGCTGCTCAGAGCCCCGTCCAAGCTGGCCTTGGACACTTCCAGGGATGGGGTTACCACAGCTTCTCTGGACAACCTGTGCCAGCGCCTTTTTGTAAAAAAAATTCTTCCCTGTATGTCTGACATTGGAGAACACGAAAAATAAAGCAAACAAAAAATCCCCTCGAAGATTTCACGATGCTGAACACCCACCCCGCTGCAATTTCTCCGCGCCCGCTACCCTGGGACGCCTGAGCTCCACCCAACCGAAACCACGAGGGCAACGGGAGCTGCCGCTGCCCCACGGACGGGGCGGGCGATGCGGGAGACGCTGAAGGCAAAGCCCCTCGCTCCCGGCCCCGCAGCGCTCCCGGCCCCGCCGCGCTGTCCCCGCGCTGTCCCCGCGCTGTCGCG